>OZ014523.1:282960502-283280492 GCA_963966055.1 Lathyrus aphaca
GTGCACGAAGGATCCTTTGGTACCCATGCAGGAGGGCATGCCATGGCTAAAAAGTTGTTAAGATCAGGCTATTACTGGATCACAATGGATGCAGACTGTTGTGCTTACGCCAGAAAATGCCATAAATGCCAGATTTATGCAGACAAGGTGCATGTGCCTCCCAATCCCCTGAACATAATGTCTTCACCATGGCCCTTTGCTATGTGGGGCATTGACATGATTGGCAAAATTGAGCCAACTGCTTCGAACGGCCACAGATTCATCCTGGTCGCCATCGATTATTTTACAAAGTGGGTTGAAGCAGCCTCATATGCAAATGTCACAAGGCAAGTGGTAGCCAGATTTCTGAAAAGAGATATCATCTGTCGGTATGGAGTACCCGAGCGAATCATTACTGATAATGGTTCCAACTTGAACAACAAAATGATGGCAGAGCTGTGCCGGGACTTCAAGATCCAACATCACAATTCTTCTCCTTACAGGCCAAAGATGAACGGCGCTGTTGAGGCAGCAAATAAGAATATCAAGAAGATTGTGCAGAAGATGGTAGTCACTTACAAAGATTGGCATGAAATGCTACCGTTTGCCTTGCATGGGTACCGCACATCAATCAGGACATCCACTGGGGCAACACCGTATCAACTTGTGTATGGTATGGAAGCGGTCCTACCTGTTGAAGTTGAACTACCCTCCCTACGGGTACTGATGGATGTTAAGCTAAACGAAGCAGAATGGGTTCGGGCCCGATACGAACAACTAAGTCTGATCGAAGAGAAAAGATTGGCTGCAATCTGTCACGGGCAGCTATATCAGAAAAGAATGAAGAGAGCCTTCGATCAGAAAGTCAGGCACCGAGAGTACCGGGTGGGAGATCTTGTGTTGAAGAGAATCCTCCCTCCTCATACAGACCACAGGGGCAAGTGGACTCCCAATTACGAAGGACCATTTGTTGTGAAGAAAGTCTTCTCTGGTGGAGCACTGATGCTCAGCACCATGGATGGTGAAGATTTCCCGTCCCCTGTGAATTCAGATGCAGTTAAAAAATACTTCGCATAAAATGACCCGCTGGACATAAAAAACAGAATGGAAGTCCAGGCAAAATAGGGCCTCCCGGCGAGTCAAAGACAGAATAAAAGACTCGGGCAAAAATAAGGGAAATAAGCAAAAAATGTACACCCGCTGAGTTGAAAAGCCGCATTGGACAGCTCAGGCAAAAATGGGTATCCCGATGGATTGAAAACCCGAAAGGGCGATCTATGCAAAATAAGGGAATAAGCGAACAACTGCATTCTGAATTCGTCTGTATCACCTACAACTTGGTAAGCTCCAAGGGATCAAGCTGCAATCAGAATCAACTCTCTCCAGAAAGCAAGACGAGAAGAACGTCATTGTCATACGAGTCATAGCAGAAGAGGAAGCTCCTTGAAAGCATCGCCAGCACCGCCAGCACTTTATTTCTCAATTTGTAACAATCTCCTCATTTCAGGAGATATGTTTCTCTGACTGTATCTTGCCAATTCAGGGCACACGAATTAATATAATCAGATTTTCAGTCATGTCTCGTTTTTTTACATTTATGTTTTGCAAAGAGTTGTCTGATGTCTTTAAAAACACAATGGCATAAGTACAGATGCCTCTCTCTAAAAATAAAACACATGCTTGCAGGGAATATACTTACTCTCGAAAGTACTTATTTCCTATGACGGAATCTCAGTAAAAGATACCTCGGGACCATTTGTGCGTTTCTTTATCTTTGCAGGATTGCAGGTATCCAGAACACAACTTGGGGCATACAAGTTACGTCTCAGCAAGCTGGCAAATCTACAAAAGATATCGGCATCCGAAATGCTCTATCCCCAGTCGAGTTGCTTCCCATTGCTCGCCCCAGCTGAATTACCAACAGCATCTCCCAGCTGTAATACCAACCATTATTCCTCAGCAGGATGCGAGAATCGAGGAATCATCTCCCCACAGAGCTTCAGGCCTCTATTCAGAAGAGCAGCGCACGAAGAAGTCACAACAGAGAGAGAGAAAGCTTCTACAAACCCCAGCTGGGTCCCGTATTATAAGAATATGTCAATCGATGACGTATATCCCCAAGCAGATACAACTACAGATCTATCAATGATCTCATCCCCAGCTGGGATGTTCACTTCAAGCAGATCGATCAGAGATCTTTGCAGCAACGGGATCCGAATCCCGGATCGGTGCCTCTTTGCATAATCATAGCATTCGCATCATATTCACCCCCAGAGCGTAGCATTCCGTCTAATACGGAGCATTACGGCAAAAAATCAAATGCATAGCATAATCATAAGCCATGTTGTGATTTGAACACTTGTAAATATTGACAATCTGTCGGCATACAGAATACATCCCCATCAGAGTCCCAGCAAAAGCAGTTGCCCCATATCACAAACACCAGTGCATATCTCCTTTTTGATACCCGTCCGTATCATCATTTCCCAGCAGGTTGCCTGAATACACTTTACAAACCAAGATCACCAGTATTGCAGATACATCCTGACACTCGTCCGTGTCGTGTCACCAGCAGAAAGCCAAAGACACCCTCTTTGCACTTACATATACCTATACACTTTCTTGACACCCGTCCGTGTCATATCCCCAGCGTGGTCGCCTATACTTGTATATACACTTTCCTGACACCCGTCCGTGTCATATCCCCAGCAGATAAACACTCACCTATACATTATATACTCACTACTCATTGGTACACCTACTCAGATACTCGTCCGTATCTTATATACACCATGTATATCCCCGCAGATTCGACAGTAGTCCTTGTTCTTTGTTAATCAGTTGGTACTCGTCCGTACCATCATCTCAGAACATTGCGTCTAATGTTTGTTTCTACATGATACTCGTCCGTATCATAGTCTTAAGGATGCTCGTCCGCATCTTTAATCCATACACCGTGTCAAACACTTATGTCTTCGTGAATATAGATGCTCGTCTGTGTCTACTATTCCCCAGAAGGATACTTTCAGATGCAACACTCGTCCGTGTTCCTTGTTAACCAGTTGATACTCGTCCGTATCATCAGCTCTGAGCACGTGTCAGTTTGTTTCTACATGATACTCGTCCGTATCATAGTCTTAAGGATGCTCGTCCGCATCTTTAATCTATACACAATACCAAACACTTATACCTTTTGTTTCTTGGATGTAAACGCTCGTCCGTATTTACTATATCCCCAGTAGATCGCAGTCAAATTTCCTTTTTATCTAACACTCGTCCTGTGTTATGATAAACTTTGAGAGCAGCCGTCCCCTGCTAAGTGGTCGTCCTCCACTTCTTGATGGTCGTCCTCCATCATGCTCATCCGATGGCCGTCCCCATCGTTGATTTTAGCAGCCGTCCCCTGCTAGGTGGTCGTCCTCCACCTTTTGATGATCGTCCTTCATCACTTTATCCAATGGCCGTCCCCATTGTTGATTTTAGTTGTCTAACACTCATCCTGTGTTATGATAAACTTTGAGAGCAGCCGTCCCCTGCTGAGTGGTCGTCCTCCACTTCTTGATGGTCGTCCTCCATCATGCTCGTCCGATGGCCGTCCCCATCGTTGACCTTTTCTATCCGATGGCCGTCCCCATCGTTGATATCTTGGCAGCCGTACCCTGCCAGGTGGTCGTCCTCCACCTTTGATGGTCGTCCCCATCATATTTCTTTTATGCCCAACAGAGCAGCCGTCCCCTGCTAGGTGATCGTCCTTCACCTTTGATGGCCGTACCCCATCATCTGTTTATTTCATTTATTCTTTAACCCGATGGCCGTCCCCGTCGTGGTCCCTTTTCTTTTTTAACCCGATGGCCGTCCCCATCGTTGGTTACTTTACCTTTGTGAACTTGATGGCCGTCCCCGTCATGTTTCACCAATCCCCAGAGAATGTTACTACTTTATCTTGATGGTCGTCCCCATCATATTATCTTAGTTTCCCAGCTAGTCGGCCGTCCCCGTCTTAGCTTTATCTTTTATCCCCAGCATGTCGGTCGTCCCCGTCATCGCTTTATTTTACACACTTTCCCCAGCATGTCGGCCGTCCCCGTTTACCCAGCAGTCGTCCTCTGCTCGACGGTCGTCCTCCGTCTCCCACACTTTACAATATACTTTACTTTCTTTTACAATCTATATCCCTTTTCTTCTTCATTCTGTGAGTGCAAATTTTGGACTGTCTTTGGTATTCAACCACAAGTTATCTTGTTTGCCTGTTAAGCCGCCGCTTACATCCTGCACAGCTAACTCATGTTTGAATAGGGGCAGCTGTAAACACCCCAAATTTGCCCTCACTCATTCACATCATGGCTTGTGATCATTTCATATGCATAAACACAATCATAACATCTCATACCACATTTTTGAGTCACTGCATAGATTCAAAGTCATCTGCATCTAGGGTTTTTGATCTGAGCAATCCAAGAGCCTTTTGAGCCATTCCAAAGGCCACTAATCAACTCAAAGGGGTCCATGTGTGTTCTTACATCATATTCCATCTCCTCAAAGTCAAAAATGCAGAGGGATCACAAGAACTAGGGTTTGAGTGGATGCAGAGCCAGGATGAACTGCACAGTTGACTGAAAATTAGGGTTTTGGTTTCAGAGGCCATAACTCCAAATTTTTTGGTCATTCTTGTTTCCATTGGTCTCTATATGGTATAGGGAGTATGCATATCAATTTTCATGAAGAAATTCCATGGGGAAGTCATCTGATCAAGAGTTGACTTTTCAGACAAGTCAGTGCAAAATCAGGGCATCTGAGGCCCCCAATGACCCAACCAATGGGTGATCTTCATCATTTTGAGTGTATATGATCTTTATTTGATCATGGAAGAAGGTTGAAGTTCATAAAAATCAAGAATTTAGGGTTTTTGCAAATGTTGACTTTTTGGGCATAGTTGACTTTTCAAGAATGCCCCATTTTAGGTCAATTTTCAAGCCTTGATTCATGATCCAAAAAGGCCTCAAATGGAAAAACTTTGGTCATGAAAGTTGTAGATCTCATCTTTCCCTTTTCAAAAAGTACAAGAACATGATTAAACTCTTCATGGATCAAAAGTTATGGCATTGCAAAGTTAGCAAAAATCATTGATTTTCAAGTTATGCATCAAATGGAAATTTTGCAAAACCTTGGATTAATGCATTATGTGACTTCTAATTCCTCTCAAACCAGTACACAAACATTTCTTTAAGTCATAAAATCAGATTTGAACTAAGTTTGCCCTTGGTTTCATGTTTGGTTATGCAAAGGATCACATGTGAACCAAAATGCCACAACTTGCAAAACTCATCATCATGCTTGCTACAACTTGATGCATTGGCTGCTGAGCTTTGCTAGCCTCTCACCTCACCTTGCTGCGCCAGCCCATGCCCATGTACTTGCCTAGCACCTCACCTTACTTTCTCTTACACAAGAGTTGACAAAGTTGCAAAAGTTAACCTACCAACCCATAAAGCACAAGTCACATCAGCCAGCCAATGAGAGAGAGTCATATGTACAATTTGCAAGCTAAACATATCAAGAGCTAAGGCTGAAACCACACCATTCACAACATTCACAAAAACCTTCCATCTTGCAAGTTCATTCGAATTTCTCTACACAGCTTCCAAACACTCAAACTCTCATCACCATTCAACTCACCCCACCTCATAGACAAGAAACCACCAAAGCATGAGCCTGAAACAAGCCTGAAAACTCCATTGCCATCATTCACCTCAAGCTGCAGATTCTATCGAATCTCTCTCCACAAGCCACAAACACTTCAACCAACACCACAAACCTTCTCAACACACCTCATAGATCATAAACAACCCCTCTTCACAGCCTGAAAGTGCCAAAAACTCATCTGCCATTGTTGACTGAACTGAAGCAGTTCCTTTCGAATCTTCTTCTCCAGCCAACACAAACTCATTTTGAGCATCCAAGTACCTTTGGGGGACCAAGAGGAGCAGCTTGCACTGAAAGAAGAGGCCTGGAAGTTCCTAAACCGAAAGCTTCAAATCTCAGGTAGCTCCAAATATTTTTTTCCAGAAATCACTTTTGTTGTTATAAACTTGTTCTTCATGCTTGCCTGATCACTCTGGTACCATTAGTTTTTGAAATGGCTTTTTTTTAAGAGTTTAATTTGATTCTGAAGCTTGCGTGACCTAGAACTTGCTTGCTTCGATTCAGCTTGTTTTTGGAATATAAATTTGTTTTAGGTTAGGGGTTTGGTTCGTGAGGATGAGAGGGACGTTTTCCTGGTCTTAGATTTCATTTTAATAACCTAGGGAAGAAGCTTGAAGTTTTCAGGGGGGGAGGTCACCGGAGAAGACGACCGGAGCTCGTCTCCGGTGACCTGAGAGTGATTAATTATTAATTAGGGTTAGGGCACTGAGTTTGAATCTGGACCATTTGATCATCTTTCCCGCGCGTGCGTGTATGGTCTGGATTGCATCATTAAGTTTTAATTGTGGTTTAATATTTAATTAATTAAGATTAGGATAGTTTGAATCTGGGCCATCAGATGGCGCGCCAAGTCAACCCACCCACCCTCAGAACGCATCCTGGCCTTTCATTTGTCTTACTTTTATTTTATTCAATTTTTAATTCATTTTTCTTGCATTTTATTTGTATAATTTATTTAAAATAGCTAAAAAATCATAAAAATTATGAAACTTTTTCTTTAAGGTTTTATTAATTTTTATGACACAAAAAATATTTTTATTTTATTTTTATCATTAAAAAAGTATTTTTAAATATTTAAAAGATTATTTTTAATTGATTAATGAGAATTAATTAATTAAAAATACTTTTAGGTATTTAAAAATTACAAAAAAATTCATGAAATGTTCCAAGACATTTAGAAACATTGTCCAACCTTCAAACCAAATTTCTTTTTTGATCTTGATGCATTTTAAGAATTTTTCATTGAATTAAATCATTTTTGATGCATTATTTTGTTCATAAGTTTGAAAATTCATTTCTGCCTATTGGTGAAGGTTGAGACATTGATTCTTCTTGCATTGTTTTCCATTTAGCATGAACTTTCAAGGATAAAAAGGCCATGATTTGATCTTGCATTTTCTAATTGATTGGCATTTCTTTTGTTGCAAACCCTAAAAAGCCCTAATGACTTGCAAAATTCATAACCTGAGTTTGGTTGAGAGTTGAGAGCTCCCCTTTGGGCAGTGGTTCATTATAGGCCTAGGGTTTCTTTGGGTACCATTTTCCATTTTTTATGTTAAGGTTTGCTTCTGTTTTTGGTTTATGTGTGATGTTTGATCCATGAACCCTAATTTGGGCTTTCATTTGCATCCCTCTTGCATTCTCTTGCATAACATGACTTGCCATTACATTTTGTGCATTCTCATGATTCATTTAACATCTTAAGACATGTATGAATCATGTTTGATCATTGCATTGCATATTTGCCATGTCATTTGTCTTGTATGTTTCATAACATTTCATGCTTGTTCATGCTCCTTAGCTTGCATCATTTGCATCCATGACTTTGTATGAGCATTCCCATGCCTTGTCCCATGTTTGCAGCACTTCATAGCATCATCATCATCATCGACATGCTTCTGGTTTTTGCTTATCATATCATTTCATCTCATTTAGCATTGTATTGCATTTGTTTCTAACATTTCAGGTGGTAAGTAAAACTTGAGAGGTGAATTTGCCTTCACTTCTCATAACTTTTCTTTTCATCTCTCTTGCATACCATGCTGCATTTGTACTTGTGTTTGAGATTGAGTTTGTTCATTCTTCTTCCTCCCACTTTCTTTCTTCAAGTGACTTGACTTCTTGGATGAAGCAAGTCACTTTGCTTCTCTTGATCTTGTTCATCTGCTTCCTGGTGGTTCCTCTGAAGATTGTTTCTTGCAAACCTCACAAACCTTAGGGACAACCAAGCATGATAATGAATTAGGGTTTTGATTAGTCTCCCCATAGTTTTTACCTTTGTGTCTCTCTTTGAGTCTTCTCTCCTCACCTCATAATCAGGGACTAAACCCTCAAGGCTTTAAGACTTTGTGATTAAGATCATGCCTGCATCCTTCTTTTAGGATGGAGTGTATAACTTTAATCCTAAGTCTTGGACCCTTAAGGTGTTGAACTCTCTTAATTAATCCATCTAATAATCATCAAGACATTACACTTGTAACTTGGGCCTTGCATTAGGGTTCTAATTCTTCCTTAATTGGTTAAGAAGGACTAACCCTAAAGTTAATGGACAAGTCCCCCTCAAGTTGTCTTACAAATCATAAAAAACACTTCATCATCATATCATTAATAAAATCCACTTAATCAAAGGTTTGTTCTGTCATGGGTTTAATCCCTAATCATGGATTAAGCTGAGGATCCTTCCTCAGCTTAAACACCCTCATCTATTATCCTTCTTTTAGGATAGTGTAATGAGCCTGTTAAATCCCTGATTATGGCTTAACCTCATTACTTAACACTAAACAAGAATCACAAAAACATCTAATTAATCACAAGTAGGTTAATGATCTTAACCCTACATCGAAGGTGATTAAGTGTGAGAATCTGACTTCACACTTAAGGTAATTCTCATTACCCCTAATCAGAGGGATGATGTGATGAGTTTACCAAATCCATTGATTTAGGTTTAAGCTCATTATCTTATGACAAACTCCAAAAAGAAATAAAAGACTGAAAACTCAAAAACAAATAATAATCGTCTCCTTCGGGATTCTTTTCTCATCACACTCATTCACAAACGAGAACTCGCTTCTTCCGTCTAATGCAAGACAGTTTGCACCTGAGCCAGACAGGTCATACACTTGAGCATAGGCAAATGAGCAGTTCACAAGTCAATTTATCTTTCAGTCTCTTTGGGTCGAACTACGGTGTTCTGACTTCCTCATTGCACGAGAGGATACGTAGGCATAACTTAACAGTTATCGAACAAAAGTCTCTGTACATTCCCCCTCTTTCAGCTTCATTCTTTAGCCTCATATTCTTGAGCATTTCATTCCTGATCTCACACTGACACTGTACATTTATACACATCACATTTCTTTACACTGACACCTGTACATCTTTTCCAGCTCTTTTATGCACAAATAGCACTGACACTACCCCTTTAAAACACAAATCTTTTAAGCGTGGATCCCGTCGAGTACGGCGGACAATCTGGGTGCTAATACCTTCCCAGGTTGTAACCAACCCCCTTCCTCAGTCTCTCTGGTTCGCAACCGTCTTATCCATCCTTTTCTAGGTCTATGCAGCATTACCTTTCCTCCGGGATAAAAATGCCTAGCTGGCGACTCTTTTCATTCTCCAGTGAGTTCACGGCTGTGTGTTCTCACTGTTCCCTTCGCCGACCGTTCGCGTCTGTACCTTCATTTTATCCATTTTCATTTGTCGGGAGCGACACATGACATACATTTATGTCATATCTTTGTATCATTAGCATCATGAACATGCTTATGGTTTTGGTTTCCAGCTTTGCATTTCACTTCATTTTCATTTCATTTCATTTCTTTTGCTAACTTTTAAGGTGGTAAGTGTTTGAGAAGTGAATTTGCCTTCACTTATCACAATCTCTTATCATCTCTCTTATGCATTCATTGTTGCATTTTAATTTTGTATTAGAGTGAGCTTGCTCATTCATGTTCTCTCCTCCTCTTCTTTCTTCAAGCAACTTATCTTCTTAATTAAAGTAAGTTGTCTTGCTTCTTTTTGCTTCTCCTCCTTCCATTCTACTTCTTCCTTGGTGGCTCTTCTTGAAGATCTCTTGCAAGCCTCATAAACCCTAGGAATACCCAAGCATGATAACAATTAGGGTTTGATTAGTCCCCCATTTAGTTTTACCTTTGTGTCATCTTTGTGTCTTCTCTTTTCATCTCTTAATCAAGGACTAAACCTTAAAGGTTTTAAGGCTTTGTGATTAAGCTTATGCCTGCATCCTTCTCTTAGGATGGAGTGTATAAGTTTAATCCTAAGTGTTAAACCCTTAATGTGTTTAAATCTTTTAATCAATTCACCTAATAATCACTAAGACACCAAGCTTGTAACTTGGGCCTTGCATTAGGGTTCTAATTCTTCCTTAATTGGTTAAGAAGGACTAACCCTAGTGTTAATGGACAAGTCCCCCTCAAGTTGTCTTACCAACCATAAAATTCACTTCTTAATCTTATCATTAACTAAAATCCACTTTAATAAAGGTTTTGTTTTGTCATGAGGTTAATCCCTAATCATGGATTAAGTTGAGGAGTCTTTCTCAGCTTAAATGTTCTCATCTACCATCCTTCTATTAGGATGGTGTAATGGGTCCATTAAATCCTTGATTATGGCTTAAACTCATTACTTAACACTAAACAAAAACTCCAAAAAAAACATCTAAGTAAATGCAAGTAGGTTAATGATCTTAATCCTACATCATGATGATTAAGTTTGAGGTGTTTACTTCACACTTAAGGCATTCTCATTACCCCTAATCAGAGGGAAGATGTGATGAGTTTACTAACCCTTAGTTTAGGCTTAAGCTCATTTTCTTATGACAAACACCAAAAATCAATAAAAGATTGAAAACATCAAAAACAAACAATATTCGCCTCCTCCGGGATTCTTTTCTCACCTCACTCATTCACAAACGAGAACTCGCTTCTTCCGTCTAATGCAAGACAGTTTGCACCTGAGCCAGACAGGTCATACACTTGAGCATAGGCAAGTAAGCAGTTCACAAGTCAATTTATCTTTCAGTCTCTTTGGGTCGAACTACAGTGTTCTGACTTCCTCATTGCACGAGAGGATACGTAGGCATAACTTAACAGTTATCGAACAAAAGTCTCTGTATATCCCCCCTCCTTCAGCATTATTCTTTAAGCCTCAGTCTTGAGCATTTCATTCTTGTTCTTACACTGACACTTCTCTTATACGCTTCACATTTCTTTTGCACTGACACTTGCATTCTTTCCAGCTTTGATACATAAATAGCACTGACACTACCCCTTTAAAACACAAATCTTTCAAGCGTGGATCCCGTCGAGTACGACGGACAATCTGGGTGCTAATACCTTCCCAGGTTGTAACCAACCCCCTTTCTCAGTCTCTCTGGTTCGCAACCGTCTTATCCATCTTTTCTCAGGTTTATGCAGCATTACCTTTCCCCCGGGATAAAAATGCCTAGCTGGAGACTCTTTTCTCTTGAGTTCACCCTTGTGTGTTCTCTCTCCTTTCGCCGACCGTTCGTGTCTGTACCCCTTCTGGCCAGGTGTCATTTGGTGGGAGCGACACAATGTCCGATTTCTTAAAATGTAGGGCTGCAGCAATGACTTCAGGTTTAGGCTCTTTTTCCAAACCTGTGAAGGGTTTCGGATCAAGGATAGGTATACCCAGAAGCTTGGAGAACTCTTCCATTGTAGGAACCAGCTTGAAATTCTGTGATCAGGTATGAGATGTCCTAAGAGATGTCTCAACACTTAATAGGACATTTGACAAATTTAACCAAAACTTAAACAGCAAGAAAAGTAAACAACACAGAAGTTTGTTAACCCAGTTCAGTGTATAACCACACCTACATCTGGAGGCTACCAAGCCAGGAGGAAATCCACTATTAGTAATATTAATTCTAGACTTAAACCACCCTGTTTAATCTATCACTTAATACTTACCCAATGCAATTTCTACCTAAGACTCACTTAGATAAGAGTACCCTACTCACTCCCCCTCAATCACACAATGATTAAGTTTACAAGTTTACAGAAATTGAAGACATCCTTCAAACAATACAGCTTGATCTTACTTCACAGTTTCAATCAAGTCACAAATTCACTTTTGCTTAAAAGCTCATAAAGTGGTACATAAAACAACCTGCTATTAAAAACACTAGACACCCTATTTTGACTTCTGAAATTCGTACTCAATTCTATGAGTTTCTGTTGTTTAAATAGGTATCTGAATTTTGGGCTTTCTGTAGAATGATCCAGCCCTAATATGCAGCAGCTGTCACCTTGAATTTAGGGTTTGTTACTTCCTATATTCTAGGTGATTTAGGTCTTCTGTTTTAATCTGAATCTTCAATATAAAACACCCTACAGATGCGCCTTGTTCTGTTTTTATCCATCATTAATTAACTCCAGATACTTCTCCTTAAATATCTCTGATCAGTTAATCATTAATTAATTCTGGTAGCAGGTCTGAGATGTCTCAACATCTGTTGGGACATCCTGAAAAACTGAACTTAAGTTATTTACACAATGTCCCAACATCTGGTAGGACATCCTGAAATAAGTTCATATACTCTGTTTGCTAATGTCCCAACATCTGATAGGACATTCTGAACTGAATTTAACATTTCTTGTTTGGTCAAAAATTCTGCCAATTCTTAAACATCTACACAGCTGATAATCGAGGAATGTGAAACAGTGATGTTTAGGGTCAAAGAACTGAAACAGAACACTCATCATGTCTTCATTGAACCCTGAAGTGACTAAATCCAGTAGGTGACCATGCCTCTTGATGAATTGGGAGTTTTCAGAAACTTGAGAGACCAATTCCTTAAGCTTAGGAGGTATTCCTACAAAGTTGATCCGGATAGTGTTCCTACGAGCAGAAGCCATGACCTGTAACAAAGAACAAAGATAAATCCTTTTGTCCTTGAAATGGTTAGTGAAAATGTTATGCTTATGATGTCATGATGTTATGATGTTATGCTCAATCACAAACATGTGGCACACACAAACAAGTCACATAATAGCCCTAGGTTTGAAGGCTTGCATGAGTTTTAAAGGTAAGTACCCTCCCTTGAAGTTTAGTTGGTTCATCCTGTCCTACAAAAGTTATCAGGTTCTAAGGGATCTCAATATCACTGATCCTTCCCAAGGGTGGTTGTTCAGTAGGCAACTTACTTACCAACCAAAACCCTCCAAGTTTAGGATCTCAATGAGTGTAGCATCGAGTATCAACCAACTTCAGCCTTCACCAAAGCCGGCTATCTCACTACTTTCTAAAGGCCAAGATGGGATAACTACGGTTCAAACAGTCAGTTAGTGTATTGACAACATATGGAAGCCTCATATTATCCTCAACTTTCTTAAGGAACATAAGCACCAACCAAGAAGTCACACTAACTATGGCCACCAGATCAACCATATCGGTATACGCCGTACAGTTTCCTTGGTCTATTGCCATTTACCTAAGGTACACTAGATCCGGGTTAGGATCTTTCACACATAAGAGCACCCAACAGATAAGTATAAAGCAAACAAGGCAAACAATTTTAAAGTGATCTAATTCCTAAGGGTACCCCTCTTTTATTATTCCCCAGCAGAGTCGCCAGTTCTGTAACACGGTGGGAGAACTGACTTTAGTTAAATGTTGCGGATAGCAAGAGTCGCCACCGACTTTTATTTTATCCAAAAGGAAAGGGCATAAAAGAACAGGAAATACCTTAAAAAGATTTTGAGTTCGGGGGGTAGGTTATACAAAGGGAAGGTGTTAGCACCCTTTATATCCATGGTTATCCATGGGCTCTTAGTTACTTAGCTCACTTTAAATTGTTTTGAGAAAAGTGTAGTGTGTGATTAAAATTTTTCTAAGTACTTTATAATGATCCTTGTATGGATGTATATAAAGACTTTGTTTTGAAAATTTGTTTGAAATGCGAAGTGTAATGAAGTATTTTGAGAAAGTGAGCAAGTACTTAAGAGGAACCTACCCTATGTTAAATCTTTACTGTTCTTATACGTTCTTTCAATAGTAAGACTATCCCTATTATTAAGGAATAGGTAGTCATTACCTTGGATGTGATAAGGAACATATGAAGGGACATTTGTATTTAGGCAACTGTAAGGTGTCTTAGCAATACGAAGGGACTTATCATCTTTTATTCGAAGGGTCAAGATCATTTACCGTAGGCAACATCGAAGGGACTCGATCTTATAATCTTAAAAGGGACTTGATGATATTTTATGAAAAGGGACTTTGCTTTAAGACACCTTACTTGACCTTATAATTAGGCAACATGAGGAGTATCCTTAGAAAGTGTAGGATGGCGATCAAAGACCGACTTACGTGTGTGAGTGTTCATATTCATATTTATCTTATTAAATAAGTCATTCTAAATTATTCTTAATTTACAAACATGTTATCACTCCCTATAATTACTAACCATGGCAAGAATATTTATCAATAATAAAATAAGAACAATAATAAACTACGACTATTACAAAGCTTTTGCAGTTACATTATAATAAAAACAATTGAATAATAAAATAAGCAATAAATAAAAGGTTAGTGATAAAATAATTATAAGAAGAAAAGGTTAGCACAAATATACAAAATATATACAATTTAATTAAATATTTTTAGATTAAATAAACAATTTTGAAGAATTTTTGAGATGAAAATAAAATAATAAGGATAATAATAATAAACCATATAATAATTTATTTACAAAAAAAAAACATGATTAATTATATTAGAAAAATTTATTAAGTTTAATATTTAAAGTTAAATAAAATAATTAAGGTGAGAAATTAGGGTTAGAAATTTTAAAGATGAAATTAGGGTTTGCATATTTTAAAGATGAAATTAGGGTTTGCATATTGAATTAAAATATTAATTTGATTATTTACAAAAAATATAAATACATAAATAAATAAATAAAATTTATTCACAAAATATTTTAGAAACATAAAATGTGAATTATCAATATTTTTTTTATAAAGAAAATCATTGATTTTTACATATTAAATAAAAGTTTAAATAATATTAGTAATTTTAATTATATAAATATATGAAAATAATGAAATAAATAAAAAAAAGAGATAAAAAAAACTTACCTGCTGGAGCCTGGGGTCGAACCCAGGTCTCTCAGCCTCCATCAGCACCAGCCAACCAACTGAGCTGCGTGTGCAGCGTGTCCATAGGATGAGTCTTAGTAATAATATAGAAAACCTATTAAAACAAAAGGAATTTTGAACAAAAAGGATAACCTAGGGATCGAACCCTGGTCATTGGCTTTACAGGCGCTTCTCCAAAACCAGCTGAGCTACGCGCTCTAATTGATAATAGAATAACAAATACTTATTATAAAAACAGTCCAAATTTTGAATTCAGATTTCGCGCCAAAGCTGCTTCGTCTTCAACCTCCTGACCTGCGAAATTACCTGCGAATTTATCCACCATATTTCCTGCGAAATTTCCTACACTTGAAACCTGCCAATCTCATAACATCATGAATATGCAACAATTCATCAAATTAACCACATGGTTATGATCACCACACTTCACATAGTTCATTTATGTCCTTAAAATTAATTTATATGGTCTAAATCAAAGAACCCTAATTTTGGTTCAAGAACCCTAACAATGGTCGTTTTTAGTTTATGTCCTTATCCTTCAATTTCTTTGTCCAGAAAGCATCTAAACATCATCACTAACACAAATGTATAGTTAGAATTTATTATAATTGTATAAATAATCCAAATCGAAAAAAATAAGAATATGAACAATATGGATTCGGGTTGGTCATATGAGCATGTTTTGAATGCGTTTGAGGGTTGGGATAGACTCAGTGATGTCCAAAGATCATCTCTATGTCTTCAAAATACCTTTTTTTGCCCTTTAAAGATGAATCCGAATCTTGAATTTTTGATGAAATTTGAAGTTTTGAGAGTTGTTCTTGAGGCTGCCAATTCGTGTGCTCTTGTATCCTTTATGTTGTTTATATATCATGTGATGAAATTAGGTCAAGAAACTAATCAATCCTTTGGACTTTTTGATCCATAGAGATTGAAAATGATATGACTTTAAAACCATTGAAAACTTGGATATATCATTGCTATTTTTGGATGATCTGAAATTATATGGTACCAATCAATTTTAAATGAATATTAAGACCTTCTAGAACCACAATCTCTTCCAAATATATGATTTTCATATTTTATTTTAATTAAATTTGTATTTTAATGAATAAAATTCAAATAAATATTAAATAAAATGTAAAAAATCAGAAAAGGTGTGGGTTGGGTCGTGCTTAGTGATATTATAAAGATTGGATGGCAATTTGGTGGGCTCATTTGGCAAAAATTGGTTTTAAGGCCTCATTTGCTTCATAAACTTCCCAAATATTTCCCAACTTTGCAAGGGCAAAAATCCTTCAATTTTAATGCTATGAAGGTGTTCTTGGACATTTTGGAAAGATTAAAGAGTCCTATAACCAACCTCTTTGGTCTCATGTCCATATCTTATACCATTCTCAAGTTATGCTCTTTGGAAGTTGTTGACTTTTTGTTGACTTTTAAAAGGACCTATAATGTCTTAGCTCATACCTTCCAAATGAAGCATTTTTGGGCTTGGCTTGTGAGACAAAAAGTTGTAGAGAATTCAATTTCCTTTAAAATGAGCTTTGGATGGAAAATTTTTGATGAAGCATGTGAAAGTTATGGCTGGTCAAAGTTCAGTTGACTTTTCCTATGAAAACCCTAATTTAGAAACTCCTGATTCTTGATGATCTGAAATATCCTTGATGAATCATGATCAACCCTTGATCAAATGATGAATTTTACTTCATATACTTGATGTTGTAAAAAAATCATGAAGTTTGACTTTGGTTTGACCACAGTTGACCTGAGTTTGACTTTTTAACTGCTTTGACTGATTTTAGCCTATCTGATCATCTGACTGAGCAAATCTTTTGGGAAAGTCTTGAAACTTGACATGGGGATTCTTGAACACATATAGGATACTATGAAGCTCATTTGAAGTCTTGGAAGTCCATTTAGCCTGGTAAAAGTCAAAACCCTAGTTTAAGATGCATTGCTTAGGAGGATGCATTGTCTAAGGGAATTGTCAAACTTTCTGACTAATTGTGAACCTTGTGAACCTCTTGAGATACCTTGTGAACCTTGTGAACCTCTTAGTACACAATGTCTTGTCTTGGGGAGGGAAAATTTTGGGGTGCAACAGTATCCCTACAAAGTTGATCCGGATTGTATTCCTACGAGCAGAATCCATGACCTGCAACAAAGAACAAAGATAAATCCTTTGGTCCTTGAAATGGTTAGTGAAAATGCTATGCTTATGATGTCATGATGTTATTCTCAATCACAAACATGTGGCACACACAAACAAGTCACACAATAGCCCTAGGTTTGAAGGCTTGCATGAGGTTTAAAAGTAAGTACCCTCCCCTGAAGTTTAGTTGGTTCATCCTGTCCTACAAAAGTAACCAGGTTCTAAGGGATCTCAATATCCCTGATCCTTCCCAAGGGTTGTTGTTCAGTAGGCAACTTACTTGCCAACCAAAACCCTCCAAGTTTAAGATCTCAATGAGCGTAGTATCGAGTATCAACCAACTTCAGTCTTCACCAAAGCCGACTATCTCACTACTTTCTAAGGGCCAAAATGGGATAACTAGGGTTCTAAAGGTTAGTTAGTGTATTGACAACATATGGCAGACCCATATTATCCTTAACTTACTTAAGGAACATAAGGACCAAACAAGAAGTCACACTAACTATGGCCACCAGATCAACCATATCGGTATACGTCGTACAATTTCCTTGGTCTATTGCCATTTACCTAGGGTACACTTGATCCGGGTTAGGATATTTCACATATAAGCCCAACAGATAAATATAAAGAAAACAAGACAAATAATTTAAGTGATCTAATTCCTAAGAGTACCCCTCTTTTACTTAGTAACTCCCCAACAGAGTCGCCAGTTCTGTAACACGGTAGGAGAACTGAATTTTAGTCATGTTGCGGATAGCAAAAGTCGCCACCGACTTTTATTTTATCCAAATGGAAATGACATAAAAGAATAGGAAAGACCTATTTTAAAAGACTTGAGTTCGGGGAGTAAGTTATATAAAGGGAAGGTGTTAGCACCCTTTATATCCATGGTTATCCATGGGCTCTTAGTTACTTAGCTCACTTAAATTGTTTTTGAAAAGTGCAGTGTGTGATTAGAAATTTTTCTAAATACTTTGTAATGATCCTCGTATGGATGTATACAAAGCTTTATTTTGAAAAAATGTTTAAGAAAGTGAGGTGTAAAAAGTATTTTGAAATGTGAGCAAGCAACTAAGAGGTGCCTATCCTAGATTAAGTCTTTCGTGTTCTCGTATGTTCTTTCAATGGTAAGACTATCCCTATTATTAAGGAATAGGTAGTCATTACCTTGGATGTATTAAGGGACAAGCGTAGGGTCATCGTATGGTCATATAAGGCAACTTAAGGGGTGTCTTTAGAAATTTATAGGGACTATCATCATTTATTCGAAGGGACAAGATCATTATTCCGTAGGCAACCTCGAAGGGACTTGATCTTTTAAACTATAGGGACTATGATGATTTATACTTGAAGGGACTTTTGCTTAAGACATCCCTATATTCGAGGGACTTGACCATTTTATTTTTAGGCAACCAAGAGGAATACCCTAGGAAGTGCAAGATGGCGATCAAAGATCGACTTACGTGTGTGAGTGTTTATTTTCAAATATTTTATCTTTTTTAATTAATTTTCTAAGTCATTTTATTCATTTAGGTTATACACACCCTAAAATTACTAACCATAGCAATAAAAATAAATAATGCGGAAATATAAATCTAAACTATTACAATATAAGGGATGGGGGAAACATAATATCCTCAAAAGAGGGGGAAAATAAATTAGCGAAAACATCCAATGAAACCTAAGTAATAAGTGTGATAAACATATAGAACGATTAAAATATAAAAGGTGATGAATAAAATTAAGTTTTAAGAAAATTAATTATTATGAAATAAATTAGGTTTAGAAAAATTAGGGTTAGAAAAATTAAGGTTAACTAAAATTAAAAATTAAAATCAATTAAACCCTAATTATTAAATTAATTATAAATTTATTTACCAAAATAATAATAAAAATAAACCTAAAAAAAAACTAAATAATTTTTAAACAAAATAATTAAGAAGATGATCAAAGGATTTATGAAATTATTAAGGTGGTTAATTGGTTTTTTAAATTAATAATGGTTAATTATTTAATTAAATAAAATAATAATAGTTAATAATATAAAAGAAAGAAATATAAGCAAAAATAAAAGTGGGGAAGCCTGGTTTTGATCCCAGGACCTCCCCCTTACCAGAACAGAAGGCGTCCACTGGGCTAGGCGCATGCTTGTGCTTTTCATATGACCAATAATCAATAAATAAACTGTTTAGAAATAAGATGAAACTAACATACAAAAAAGGTTGCAGTCGGTTTCGATCCTTAGTCCCTTGGGTCACAAAATCAGCGGTCTTTCACTAGGCCAACTGCGTTCAACTGATATTTAGACAATAAGAATCAATTATATAATAAAATCAAAACTCAAAAACAAAATTGGCGCCCAGACTTCATCTTCTTCGTCTGTCCGTCCAGTTAGCCTTTAGCTACAGTTTTTACGTCACTAAAGGTTTTAGTGACGGATTTTTGTTGTCACTACAAGACCCGCATTTTGCAAAATGTTATACACATAATATAAATCAATTCTAATAATGTAAATCAATCAAAAGATGTCTTGTGAGTCTCATTGAATTGTTAATTGGTCCTTAAATGGCTTCTTTATAAAGTTCCTAATTTCAAGCTTAAGAACCCAGATAATGGCTTACTCTTCCTGCATCAAAAGCCAAATTGAAGCTTCCAGAGACGATCTACACATTACTAAAAACAATAATCAATAACCAAAATCAAGTAATTATGCGTCAAGTATGCGAATCGAAAAAATCAAGAATAACATGAAAATAAATTCGGTTTATGAGTTATGTGATGTTTTGGATGATGGTGATGATTGAGACATGTCCAAAATGCTTCAAGGAAATGATTGGAACCTTCAAAAGCCTTTGAAAGTGGCTGTAAATATGAAACCTAATGTGAGTTGTTTCTTGAAAGTTTGGAAGTTGGAATATGACTCTCTTGTGCCAATTTTTCGTCCCCCTGTATTTGTGTATGTTGTATACTTATAGGTGAATGAGATTAGGTCAAGAACTTGGTGAATTATTGGGCTTTTGGGTGCCTTGTTCATGAAGTAATTCCATCACCTTAAATGTAAAAAAAGTAAAATGATATCCTTCCCAATTCATTGTGCACGAAATTGGATGGTATATAATCAACTTGAATGATCTTTAAGAGTTTCTAGAAGAAGAATCAAATCAAATATTTGAGTTTTCATATTTTATTTTGATTTAAATTAAATTTTAATGAATAAAATCCAAATAAATAATAAATAAATTATAAAACTCAGAAATATTTGTAATTGGGCCGTGCTTGATGTTATCATGAAGATTGGGTTGCAAAATGATAGGCCCATTTGGAAAATTTTGGTTTTAAGACCTTATTTTCTTCATACACCCTTCAAAAATCTCCCAACTTTGACAAGGCACAAATCCTTCAATTTTAAGGCTATGAAGGTGTTCTTGGACATTTTGGAAAGCTTAAAGAGTCCTATAACAAACAAATTTTGTCTCATATCAATATCTTTTACCATTTTAAAATTATGCTCTTTGGAAGATGTTGACTTTTTGTTGACTTTTGAAATGACCTATAATGTTTTAGCTCATACCTTCCAAATGAAGCATTTTTAGGATTGGATTTTGAGACACAAAGTTGTATAGAATTAAATTTTCTTCAAAATGAGCTTTGGATGGGGAATTTTTGATGAAGCATGTGAAAGTTATGGCTGGTCAAAGTTCAGTTGACTTTCCTTAAGAAAACCCTAATTTAGAAACTCCTGATTCTTGATGATCTGAAACTTCCTTGATGAATCATGATCAACCCTTGATCAAATGATGAATTTTACTTCATAAACTTGATGTTGGCAAAAAATCTTGAAGTTTGACTTTGATTTGACCACAGTTGACCTTAGTTTGACGTTTTAACTGTTTTGACTGATTGTGGCATATCTGATCATATGACTGGGCAAACTTATTGGGAAAGCCTTGAAACTTGACATGGAGATTCTTGAATACATGTTGGATACTATGAAGCTCACTTGAGGCCTTGAAACTCATTTTAACCAGAAGAAACACAAAAACCTAGTTTTGGACACTTGACTTAGGAGGAGGCATTGTCTGAGGAAACTTCCATACTTCTTGACCAATTGGGAGTCTTGAGAGAGATAGTCTTGATTGTGGGAGGGAAAATTTTGGGGTACAACACTAACATACATTGATTTTATCGAGTTTCAACCATTTAAATCATCGATTCTAGGATTTCTCACAAATACCCTAAAACTCACAAACTTCTAAACTCAACCACAACAAGCACACATTCAAAACAACACATACATAATCACATACATTGGTAAGATAACAATATTTCACACCCTTACCCGTTTGTTTCAATTCCTAGGAGCTATCTTGAAGAATTTCCAAGTTTTCCTCTTTTCTCTTCTTCCTCTTTTCTTTCTCTTCTTTTTCTTTCTATTTCTCTTTTCTTTCTCTTTCTTACTCTTATATCTTTTCTTTATATTTCTTTTATTTCCACCCAAATATTCATTTTCTCTCAAAATTATAATTCTACATAATTTCTAACTTAACATTAATTAGCAAATGTCTAAAATACCCTCCAATCTAATTTTACCCGAAATTTCTCAAAACGGTAAAATAATATAACACATCAACATATCACTCAATTTAAATAAAAGACTCAACAAAAGTGGAATAATTGAATCGGGGCGTTACAACTCTCCCCCACTTTAGAAATTTTCATCCTCGAAAATATTACCTGATTCAAACAACTCCGGATACGACTCTTGCATCCCACTCTCTAATTCCCAAGTCATATTGCCTTTCCGCAGCGCCTCCCCACGCTACTTTCACAAGCGCAATATGCTTGCCTCTTAGATTCTTGACTTCGCGGTCCAAAATCCTAACCGGTAAAGCTTCCACCGTAAGGTTATATCTCACTTCAACCTCGTCCATAGGAATAACATATGATGGATCCGGAACATACTTCCGAAGTTGCGAAATATGGAACACATCATGCAAATTCGAAAGATTCGGAGGCAACGCCACACGGTAAGCCACAACGCCAACTCGTGCAGTAATCTGATACGGTCCAATAAAACGAGAATCAACTTATTCTACTTCAAAGCATGACCCACACCTATAACCGGTGTAACTCTCAAAAACACATGGTATCTTTCCTGAAACTAAAGATCTTTCCTTCTCTTGTCATGATAGCTCTTTTGTCTACTTTGCGAAGCTTTCATCTTCTCCCAAATAAACTTCACTTTCTCCGTCGTCTGTTGTACCATCTCTGGCCCAACTACCATCCTCTCACCAATTTCATGCCAACACAAAGGTGTTCGACATCTCCGACCATATAAAGCCTAAATGGTGCCATACTGTCACTCACGGGATTTTCATCCTATTACAAACGCGAAAGTGGCGCGAAAAAGGTAGAGTCGCCAGCCAGGCATTTTTATCCCGAAATAATGGGAAAGGTAATGCTGAACAAACCTGAGGAAGAAGGAAAGGACAAGGTCATGTGAACCAAAGATCTGGGTTCGGGAGTCGTTTACGACCTGGGAAGGTATTATCACCCAAACCATCTACCGTACCCAACGGGATCCACGCTTGCTTGTTTGTTTCAAAGGGTGAGAAAATAAAGTTGCTGCTGAACAAATGAACTGCTACTGGAATTGGAATGAGAAAGGGAACTGAAAAAGAGAATGAAAATAAAGAGGGAAATATAGGGAAAATAAATAATGTGCTCGAATGGGCCCTACCCCACTGCCTACGTACCTCATCGGGAAAACGAGGATCAGAGTCGACATAGTTCACCTAACTAAGGCGAGAAATATTTGTTTGTGTTTTTTATGCTGGAACTGTGTATGTCTATGCTCAGGTGTTTCAGGCTTGTCTGGTACGAGTGCGTTTACCGTCTTGCATGCGAGACAAGTCG
The DNA here is from genome assembly GCA_963966055.1 of Lathyrus aphaca. NCBI lineage: Eukaryota > Viridiplantae > Streptophyta > Magnoliopsida > Fabales > Fabaceae > Lathyrus > Lathyrus aphaca. Next base: position 282,983,402 of record OZ014523.1, read on the forward strand.
TCGCAAGTTCGCGTTTAGAGTGAATGAGGTGAGAAGAGAAGTTCCCGCAGGAAAGTCGCTTATTGTTTGTTGTTTGCTTTTTAAGAGTTTTGTATGAATTTGGCACAATGAAGTGAATTCAGACTCTTTTCCATGGAATGTTTACTTGCTACTACATTCCAAGATAGAATAGTAGAACAAGCACACCAAGTAAGTAGAGTTTATCCAAGACTTGTTTCCAAGGATTAGGGTCTAAGTTCACTAGCTTGTTGAACTTATTAGATGTTTTGTAGCTTGTGAAGAACTGTCTTTTATATTTTCTTTGTGAAATAATCTCTTGATTAGACTTGTACGTCATGCTAGACAAGCCTACACTATTCCAAGATGGAATTAATGTAAGTATCCCATGGAATAAGGCTATACACAAGAGATTCTTTCATGCATTTATTAAGTGTTTTTGATTTTGTTTGAAGATGAGAAAAGAAGACTCAAGAGTCAAAGGGTCAAAGCTAAAGGGGGACTAAGACACAACCCTAAGTTTTCTCATAATGTACAAAAGGTGATCTTATGGTTTATGAGGTATTCTAAACCTAAAGAAAAGAAAAGCAAGTTAGAGTTCAACTTACTTCCTAAGGAAGTTAAGTTAAATCTAAAGAACAAAAGGGGAGCCTATGAACAAAGAACCAAGTGCTAAGGCAAACACAATTAAAATGCATAAAAGAAAAGGAATGAAGTAATGATTACCTCATATTCCCCCCTACAAAACAAATGTTATTATGATGAAGTAATTCGAACAATTATAACATGCAAACTTCAATTAGGAACTCACACTAGCTTAAGAAAGGTGTTAGTGAACTTCTAAGGCTAATACCTAAGCCTAAGGTATCTTATAAGGTAGCACACTTCAAAATTCAGTAACTAAATCATATTAAAAGTATCTAAAGGGATTAAGTGAATCAAAATCAAACTATGCCCTAAAGTGTTACTAAACCCTAATGAAACCCAAGGATGAAGTTAAAAGGGAAACCTAAGTGTTTAGCATACTAAAATCTCCTAAAATCAAAGGTAAGTGTAAAATCCAGAACTTAACACTACATGGAAGTGAGGGATGAGATTAGATCATATGAGAAAGAAAAGATTCCAGTTAAAGGTATTCAAACATGGGATTGAAAGGTGAAAGCATGAACATGGAAACATGGTTTTAAAGGTGAAACAAAATGACTTAGAATAAAAATAAAAAATTACCAAAGGAGTTTGAACTCCCCATACAAAAACCAGTGGCTAGATGAAAAGTTAGAATGAAAATTAGATTTGGAAATATTCACAAATGAAGTGGCAAGAGGTATCTTAATGCTAAGTGTCCAAATTAGGGGTTTTAAGGACCTTTAGATGACAAATGAAGTTCAAGAGAATGCAAAGGCTCTAAATTTGAGGTAAACATATGGAAATGATCACAACATATTTATGAGACACAAAACAAAGATATTACAAGGCTAGCTTATGTACAAATGCAATTTGAGATGGCTAAGATGGAAGGAGAAGTGAAATTAGGTTAAAGTAAGGCAAGCATGACTTATGACTCAAGAAACCCTAAAATATCAAAGAAGAAAACCTAATGAGGGTACTCAACACTTGGGAACATCCCATAGGACCTATAAGACTCAAAATTAAGACCTCAAGGTAATGGCATAAATTCCTTATTCTAATTGGATCAAAGGCAGTGAATGAAAGGATAAAAAATGTGACTTGTGACCTAAACAACTTAGAAAAAAACCAAATGATCATGAAAAATTATGAAACTTGACAATTGAAGTGAATTAGGGTTTATGTGCATACATGTGAAAGGATGGGACCAAAACATGATTTACAATGACCTAAAAATCAAAACAAAAATATTTTTGCGAGGCATAGGGAGTCCTCTGACTAATGCAAAAAGAATGAACAATTTAACTTTTATGGGTTAGGAGGAATAAAATGAACAAGTATATTAGTCAGAAAAGAAGAAAATGAGAAGAAAATTAAATGGGAAATTAACTCTGGTTTAAAAATAAATGGAAACAAAAAATATGGTAAATTAAAGAAAACTAAGAATATCATATATGAAATTTTGGGGAATTTTTGGAAGGCTTTTGGTATTTTATAAAATCAAAAACGAAAAATGAAATAAAATGAATAAAAGGAAATAAAAGGGATTAATAGAGTAAAAGAGATTGGGCCTGGGGGGGGTGAGTATAACAACAAAATGAACTACATTGGGCCATATACAAACACGCTGGGGTGCTATTAGGAACCTGAGTTTTTATTCACAAAAATGAACACGTGACTTGCATGTGAATTTTAATGCGTTGGCGTGATCAGAACCACGGGATTGAACTCATCTAACGGATACGACTTACAGCTGTAAAAAATTAGGGCACACTGTTCCGTCACCGAAGAAGAAATCTAAGGTTATGATTGTGTTCTCCCCAATGAGTACATCACAAATCCAGGTTCAAAATCCATTTATCCTTCATATCCAGTGCAAATCGAAGCAATCAAATCCAACCTAAAAATATGAAACTAAGCATTTAGGATGCCTATCAACTAGCCAGTGGTTGCAATGCTTATAATAAGCTCAACATCACACAAAACAATCAAAAATCAATGCAATTGTGCAAAATAGATTCACTGTAAAAACCTAGAAATGCAGAGATGTTAAGATCTAAGAAAACCATAGATGAGGTTCCTCTTGATGCCTTGCTTGATCTTGAATGCTTGCAAAGTGAAATAAACACTCTGTGAGTGGAGAATCTTGATGTAGCTTGGAAAATGAAGAGCAATGCAGTGATGAGATTTTGGAAGATCCAGGCTGCAAACTCCATGAATATGAAGCAAAAATTGATGCTGATGATGATTAAAAGAAGAATGCTACACTGTAACTTGAAGTGAACAAGATCCTTGCCAATTTGTAGAGGTTCCCAATGGTGCAAGTTGGAGGATTCACTGAACTTCCTCCATGGAAATTTAGCTTGAATTGATGATGATGATGATGATGATGATGATGAGCAATGGAATCTTGAAGCAAGAGGGATGAAGATGAAGCTAGCTCGAGCCAAGTTGCAATGAGAAATCAGAGAAAATGCAGAGAGAATGCAGATGAAATTTTGAGTATTTTGTGAAGTGTTCAAATGAAAATGGTGCTTAGCCACAAATGTGCAGTGATCACATCCCTTTATAGAGCACCCTAACCATGGTTAAGCAAGTCTAGTTAACTGATTGAGATGAGTTTACTGAGTGAATTCTGTTAGGGCAGTTATGCCAGCTGTGAACTCTAGAAGTTTCCAATGCTTGGACCAGATTCAATGAGATGATGAGCATGGCACTTATGGTGTATTTGAGGTGATGGATTGTGTATCAATGCAGCCATGAGGTAGGATCTGGTATGATAACGAACATGCTAACTGAAGTGGGCTTGAGATGATGAACTTGTTTTTTGCTCAAGCTGAATCAGGTGTGGAGTAAAGCATGGAATTCATGGTGAGCTTGATGTGGTGCGAAGCATCTGATCATCGCATCCTGACTTCAATGCTTGGAAGTTTATCTCTTTCTTGACTCACATGAAATGCATACCAATTAGTGTGGAGATGCAGACATTGAATGATACACTCCCCTTATGAGGTACTCATGATCATGGTGCTCTAAATGAGGCTAAGAACTTCAATTAGACTCAGCTTATACATTGGATTACCATTGCCTTGCCAAGCAAGAAACAAATGGCATGTTGTGATCTTCCATGGTTTGTCTCTTCAAGCTCAAGCTACCAATCCATGGAATGTTTGTATTTAATTTGAAGAGAATGATGTATAGGAAAAGTTTGGAGTTTGATGCAAGATGAGATATGTCCTCTAAGTCACTCAAATGAATCTTTGAACATCATGTCACCATGTTGCATCATGGGCCTGCACTGCATGACCTTGTCCTAGGCAAGATGCCTTGTGAATTTTTCAGTTTGAGGATCCACATTTTGCCTCTCCATAACTCTTAATCCATTGATCGAATGAAAAATCTTTGAACATCAAATTTGTTGGAAATATGGCAATAAACAACTTTGTAGTTCAAAGAAATTTCATTTGAAGCCTTTTAAATGGAGAAAAATAGCTAGCCTTTTTGAATACCACATTGTCGCTCACCTGAAAAGACACCCGGTCAGATAGGGTACAGACGCGAACGGTCAGCGAAAGGAGAAAATGAGAGTGAAGATGAATAGAGTCGCCAGCTAGGAATTTTTATCCCGAAGGAAAGGTAATACTGCATAAACCTAGAAAGAAACGGATAAGACGGTTGCAACCTAGGGAGGTATTAGCACCCAGATTGTCCGTCGTACTCGACGGGATCCACACTTAAAAGATTGTGTTTAAAAGGGGTAGGTATATGTGCTATCTGTGTGCAAAATCTGAGAATGAATATACAGGTGTCAGTGCAAAAGGGGTGAAATGCTCAGGAACTGAGGCTAAAAAGAGAAAGTTGAAAGAGGGGGAAGACACATAGACTTTTGTTCGATAACTGTTAAGTTATGCCTACATATCCTCTCGTGCAATGAGGAAGTCAGAACGCCGTAGTTCGACTCAAAGAGACTGAAAGATAAATTGACTGATGATCTTCTTGCTTGTCTATGCTCAAGTGTATGACTCGTCTGGCTCGAGTGCTAACTGTCTTACATTAGACGGAAGAAGCAAGTTCCCGTTTATGAGTGAGTGTGATGAGAAAAGAATCCCGAAGGAGATGATTATTGTTTGTTTTTGTGTTTTCAGTTTTGTTATTGTTTTTGGTGTTTTGCATAAGTAAATGAGCTTAAGCCTAAATCATAGGCTTGTAAACTCATTATATCCTCCCTGATTAGGGATAATGAGAATACTTAAGTATGAGATAAACATCTCAACTTAATTGCCATGATGATGTAGGATTAAGATCATTAACTTACTTGTGATTATTTAGATGTTTTTGGGTTTTTGTTTAGTGTTAAGTAATGAGTTTAATCTCTAATCACAGATTAGTGAACTCATTACACCATCCTAATAGAAGGATAATAGATGATAACACTTAAGCTAAGGAATACTCCTCAACTAAATCCATGGTTAGGGATTAAATTCATGACAAAACAAGCCTTTATTAAGTGGATTTTAATTAAAGGATGAGATAAAGAAGTGAGTTTTATGATTTGTAAGACAACTTGAGGGGGACTTGTCCATTAAACACTAGGGTTAGTCCTTCTTAACCATAAAGGAAGAATTAGCACCCTAATGTAAGGCCCAAGTTACAAGTTAATGTCTTAGTGATTATTAGATGGATTGATTAAGAGGTTTAAATAGATTAAGGGTTTAACACTTAGGCTTAAAGTTATACACTCCATCCTAAGATAAGGATGCAGGCATAACCCTAATTCCAAAGTCCTAAAACCTTAAAGGTTTAGTCTCTAATGATGAGATGAGAAAAGAGACACAAAGAAGACTCAAATGAAAATGTCTAAGAGAAACTAATAAGTCCTAGAAAGTTATCATGCTTGGGAGTCCTAGGGTTTGTGAGGCTTAAAAGGAGAATTCTTCAAGGAATCCACCAAGGAAGAAGCAGATGAAAGGAAAATGAGAAAGAAGAACAAGTTACTTACTTCATTGAAGAAGATAAGTAACTTGAAGAAAGAAAGGAAGAGAAACACAAGTGAGCAAGCCCACTCAAAGAAAAACAAGAATGCAACAAGGATGCAATATGAAAGTATGAAAAGAGGTGGGAGATGAAGGCAAATCCACCTCCCAAACAACTTACCATTAGCCTGAAAAGTTAGCACAAGATGTATAAGGAAAGAAATGAAATGAAACAATGCACATGCAATGGAAAAGACCAAGACCAGAAGCATACACATGATGTAAATGATGCTATGATATGATGCAAAGACAACCAAGATGCATATGTGTGATCATACAAGAGAATGAATGCAAATGAGGCATGTAGGAAGCATGTAAACACATGGATGTTTATGGAATGAAATGGATGCAAAGCATAGAAAATGTATGAAGAAATGATCAAGCAATGGTCAAGCAATGTCTTAAGATGTCTAAGATGGCATACAAGTGCTTAGAATGGCATGGAAAGTTCATATGTTCATGAAATGCAATGTAAGATGCAAGTAAAGATGCAAAATTAGGGTTACATGGAAGGATGAGATGTAAATGACCAAAATAGAAGCAAATGACATTATAAAAAATTGAAAATGAGCTCAAACTAACCCTAATCCCATATGATATCACACCCCAAAGGAGAAAGTCTAACTCTTAACCTATTGAAAGTTATGATTTTTCTAAGTTTGCTAGGGTTTTTGGGTGCTTCAAAAGGAAAAAAGCAAATCAAATTGAAAATGCAAGATAAATTCATGCCAAAAATATCCTAGATACTACATGATATGTGTAAGATAATTCAAAAAGAACCAACTTCAAACCCTCCATGGTTAGGCAGAAAAGATTTTTCAAAGGTTAGGGTTTAAAAATGTGATTTTATGAACCCTAAATTCAAAGAAAATTGTGAAGTTATGATCAAGACCAAAAAGAAATTTGTATGAAGGGTTTGAAAATGTTTCTTAATGTGTTAAGATGCAACATGATTTTTTTGTGATTTTTAGAAACCTAAATGCTATTTTAATTAATTAATCTCCATTAATTAATTAAAGTAAACATTTAAATTCTTTAAAAATACAATTTTTATGCAAAAAATAAAAATAAAAATAGTTTTGGTTTCTGAAAAATTAATAAAAGTCATGATAAAAATTTTCAGATTTTTTTGATGATTTTTGCTATTTTAAATAATTATATGAAAAGAAATAGAAAGAAAATAAAATAAAATTGAATTAAATGAAAGTCAAAGCATCTGATGGTCAGGATTTAAACCTAGGTTGACTGCGCGCGCAGATGGAGGGTCTGGATTGCACCTGGGTTAATTAACTGATTAATTTAATTAATTGAAAATTATGGTTAACTGAAATGATCTGAACCCTTAAAAAACGCGCTAAGCAATATCCAATGGCTCAAATTCAAACTGACCCCCTAAACCCTAATTAGTGCCCTAATGACTTTCAGGTGACCAGAGCAAGCTCGGTCATCTTCTCCGGCGAGACCAAAATTCCAACTTCTTCCCTAGGCCAAATTAAGAGCTCTAACTCTCCAGATTCACTCCCCTATCAATCCTAAGCAAGAATCAACCCTCAAACCACATTTATATTGCATCAAACATAAGATTCAAATCAAAACATAAAAACTGCAAAAGTTTCAGAAGCACGATACAAGCTCAATACTCAACCATTTTCAAAAGTAAAAGGTGCAGTGTGATCAGTGAAGCATGAAGAACATTTCTATAACAAAAAATACAGCTTCTGGAAAATTTGTTCTTGATGATACCTGAGCTTGAGCTTTCTCAATCTGAGCTATATGGGCCTCTCCTTAGTGTCAATCAACTCCAATGGACCTCCTGAGGATGCTTTGATGCTTGGCATGAATTTATTTGGGCTGTTTTTGAAGTTTCAGTTTAGAGGGGGCTGAAATCGTGTTTTTGATTCTTGAGGTTTTAGACTTGTTTAATGGTTGGGAAATGATCTGGAGGATGTATGGAGATGATTGGTGAAGTTTGCTTGAAGTTTTGATGGCTGGTTTTTTAGTTTCGAAGAAGGAAAGTTTCTTGAGGATTTTGTGAATCTGAATGTGTGGGATGATTCAGGCTCCACGATGTTATGAAATTTGATCCTTAGGGCATGTATGTGAAGCTGTGATAGGTCAGAAGAGTTGTTGTGGGCTATGCTGATTGGTATGGCTTCATTTGCAAAAAGTCAAGCTTGGTTATACTTGAGGTATGGGTCATGGCATGTTTGGTTTCAAGGGGTGTCTGGCCTCAGCTGAGTTCAAGGAGGACCATGGAAGAAGATTTTGTGAGCTGGCACAAGTGGATAGAAAGATTTGCACCATTTTGTAATTTTGAGAAGTTTTGGCCCTTTTGGAATTTCTTGAAGTTCAAGTCATGGAAATGCATAATTCTTGGGCCAATTATGATCTTTTGAAGTTGCTTGATCATGTTATGTCACATTTGGGAACATTAGAAGTCATTAGAAGCCTTGGCAAGTGAATTTGCAAAATATCCTCTTTGGTGTATTCTTGAAAATTATAGGATTTTTGCCAACTTTGAAGGATCATAACTTGAGTTCCATAATGAATTAGAACATGTTCTTGTACTTTTTGAAAAGGGAAAGACCTAATCTACAACTTTCATGACCAAGAATTTTTCATTTGAAGCATTTTTGGTTGAGAAAGAGGAGGTTGAAAAACTTTCCCAAAATGGAAAGTTTCCATTACAAGTAATTTCCATTTTTGGCAACTTTTGGTTTAGCTCAAATATCTTCAATTTTTTGAACTTCAAAGCACTATAATGATCAAATAAAGATCATAGAACTTCAATTTGATGAAAATACCCCTTTGGTTCCATTGTTGGGGGCCTTAGATGCCCTGATTTTGACTTAACTTGCTCAACAAGTTACCCAGTGAACAGATGACTTCCACAATGAATTTCTTCATCAAAATTGTTACATATGATCCTTATAACATCTTAAGAACATTAGAAATAAGAATGGACCAAAAATTTGTAGTTGAGGCCTCTGAAACCAAAACCATAATTTTGGTCATCTGTGTAGTGAAAACCCTAGCTCTGTTTCCATGCCTTGCCAGTTCTTGTGATTTCTTGACTTCCTTGAACTTTGGGGGACATAATATGATGATTGAAAACACATGGACCCTCTTGGAACACTTTGATACCTTTGGAGTGGCTCATATGGAATCTTGGATTGCTCAGATCACAAACCCTAGATGCAGATGAACTTGAACTATGTAGATGAAACAAATATGCAATATGAGATGTAATGCTCATGCTAATGCAAATATGAAAGATCACAAGCTATGGTGTGATATTAGTGAGGGCAAATTTTGGGTGTTTACACACCTTTTTGATGGAATGCAAGGCAAGGCACGCGCGCAAGCTGCTAGGCATGCCCTGCCTCTTGCCCTATTTTGCCTTGTTTTGCCCAATCTTTGCATGATCATATCTCTCTCAATTTTAATGCTATGAGTGAGTTCCATATATGGATTTGAAGCTTAATATGCCCTCTTAAATTGGCTCAAGTTAGAATTTCCATATCCCTTGTATTTTAGGAGAAGGCCTCTCTTGAAGTGGCTGCAAAAATGGCCAAAACTTGCCATTTTTGGAAACCCTAATTTTCCAAAAATGGTAAGTTTTGGTTTTCTTGATTTCTCTTGATTCCTCCATCATTTCTTGATAAAATTTGAACTATAGGATCTTTGTAACCCTAATTTCATGATTTTGATCTCAAAAAGTCATGAGTTGACTTTTTCCTCAACATGGTTGACTTTTCCCCAATTCCCTGTTTTTCAATCATCTGGCCAATTGAACCTCTTCCAAAATGTATCTATGGATGAAATTTGAACCCTAGGAACTTGACATCATATATAAGACAATTGAATCAACTTTGGATCAAAATTTCACTGAGAAGCCCAGTAGAATAGAAACCCTAATTTGGCCCCTTTTCTTCAAGAGATGTTGCACTGCTTGCCTCCTTTGATCAATTCAAATCTTTTCATGACTTGTGGCTTCTAATGAAGACTTATGGGATGTTGTGGACCCTTTGCACAAGGTTGATAAACTTTGTAGCTCCTTGGTTGTCTTTGTATAGCCTTCAATTGCTCCAATCAGTGATCACATACCTATGCCTCGTCTATGAAGAACATGATGCAATGTTTTTTATGGTTACATGAACTTGTTTATGCCAAATGCTATGAAAAATGTTGAGAAAATGAGAGGGAAAATTTTGAGGTGTTACAGCTGCCCCTATTCAATCATCTACAGACCTGAATGAATAATAACAACGGCTTTTAGACATTCAAGGTGTGCAGTGATTTAATACTCAAATAAAACCTGGAAATTTGAACTCTGTGGGGAAGAGGAGAATGTCATTTGATTTTATATTGTTTTCCCCCTTTTTTTTATAAGGCAATGGAAAAACAACAAGGTGGAACAGGATCGTTGTACCTAAACGAGAGCCAAGGCAAACATGACCTTTGTACAAAACGAAAACATGCGACGCGACTGTTGTATAAAACAAGACGCGGAATGGGGGCCTGTTGTACCAAAGAAGGATTAAAAATGAGACCATTGTACAAAACAGAACTCGATGATGGAACGGGATCATTGTACATAAACGAGAGCCCAGGCAAATAGGATCGATGTACAAAACGAGAGCCTGCGACGCGACTGTTATACAAAACAAGACGCGGAAGGGGTGACAAACATTAACTTGAAAAGACAAGGATGCATGGCAAATGGTATTGGTATCCTCTGTGGGGAGTACTTCAGGTTGAAAAAATGTTACAGGTCTTATGTAATACCTCAAAACTGGCCCATGCTGACATGCACATGTTGGATTTATGGCGTAATGCTCCATGATGATGGAAACGCTACGTTTTGGAGGATGCAAATGCAATAATGATTATGCATATGCGAATGCAAAGAGATCCCCTGATAAGGAGACTGCAAGTATCCCAGGAGGCCTAACTAGGGAGAAACGATGATCACTGCATTGATCTGGTTAATCCTTGTGAGGAGAAAAACAACTCTGCAGGGGATAATGTTAATGATGCACCGGATCTGAACTGCCGCCATCGCCAAAAATAAATTGGACTTTGAGATGAGAGAGCCAAGACCCTGCTGGAGATGGACTCTTCTTGCTAGGTATGCTACATGTTGAACTCCGTTGGGGAAGTGACAACCTTCTGACCTGGCTGGGGAACCAGATGTATGAGTTGATGCCCTGCTGAGGAAACAACCTGTCGGGGAGGAAATAAACTCCTTGTACTGCTGGGGATTGCCTCTGTATTAAAGTGAATTCTTGTTTGGGGAGGACACCAATCATATGTTTCCTTGCTGAGGGAGATTTCAACTTCCACCTCTACTGGGGATAACAGGAGACACACGGGAAGACACATGTTCCTGTTCAAGCATATTGTTGAGATATTCCTCTTGGAAATTTGCTTTAGCTCTACTAGCAACGCCTGTACCTGCACCTGCGTAAACACAACTGATAGTGTCTGCAACATGGAGAGTTAGTTTGGACTTGTACGCCCCAAGTTTATAGTATGAACCATCATCCCAGTCACTTACCACTTTTTAGAGTTATTTTGAATGTTTATGTCCTCCTGCATGAGTTAGAAAGCATTCGAATGTTCACAACACAATAATAAATCACAATTTGCTGGACGTTTTTGCAATCAATCAATGTTAGATGAAAAACAAAAACAAAAGCAAATAGTCACGAGTTGACTGAAATTGAATTTTATTGATTTGGAAAACAGCCATGAATAGGCGTTACATCAGGAAGAAATCTCCTGGAAAGAGGAAATCGCTCAAAAGGAAAACAAATTATCCCATTGGCAATGTGAAAAATGAATCTCATCATGTTTCGACCCGGCTATGACTTGTATATCTTCAAGACTATCCGCTTGCTCTACCCCCGAGAAAGGTGATTGGATTGGTTTTCAACCTTTTAGAGAATCTTTAGTTACAAATGGATCACAAATCTCGCAAATCGCAGTCGTTCGTGTTAGTCCCTCTTTTGCATGGATCGCCCTTTCGGGTTTTCAATCCACCGGGATACCCTTTTTTGCCTAAGTTGTCCGATGTGGCTTTTCAACTCAGCGGGTGTACATTTTTTCAATATTTCCCTAATTTTTGCCCGAGCCTTTTATTCTGTTTTTGGCTCGCCGGGATGCCCATTTTGCCTGGATCTTTATTTTGTTTTTATCTAGCCGGTCTTTTTACACGAAGTATATTCTTACTGCGTTGCGTTGACAGGGGAATGGAAGTCTTCTCCCTCCATGGTTGTTAGCATCAAGGCTCCGCCTGAGAAGACCTTTTTAACCACGATGGACCTTCATAGTTGCGTGTCCACTTGCCCCTGTGATCGTTGAGGGGAGGAAGGATCCTTTTCAGCACCAAGTCACCTGGTATGTACTGTTGAGGCCGTACTTTCTTGTCGAAAGCCTGTTTCATTCGCTGTTGGTACAACAGTCCATGGCATACAATTGTTAGGCATTTCTCTTCAATGAGGCTCAGTTGATTGTACCTGGATCGAAGCTATTCAACTTCATCCAACTTAACGTCTATCATTATTCTCAATGAGGGGATCTCAACTTCGACTGGTAGGACTGCCTCCATACCATACACCAATGAGAATGGGGTTGCCGCTGTTGAGGTACACACAGACGTTCGATACCCATGTAGCGCAAACAGTAGCATCTCATGCCAATCTTTATATGTCACAACCATCTTCTGCACAATTTTCTTGATGTTCTTGTTGGTCGCCTCGACAATACCATTCATCTTCGGGCGATATGTTAAAGAGTTGTGATGTTCTATTTTGAAATCCCGGCACAAGTCAGCCATCATCTTGTTATTGAGGTTAGAACCATTATAAGTAATGATCCTCTCGAGAATTCCATACCGGTAAATGATATATCTTTTGATGAACCGGGCTACCACTTGTTTTGTAACATTGGCATAAGATGCCGCTTCGATCCACTTTGTGAAATAGTCTATAGCAACCAGGATGAAGTGGTGACCGTTGGAAGCTGTTGGCTCAATCTTGCCAATCATATTAATGCCCCACATGGAGAATGGCTGAGGTGAAGACATGACACTCAATGGATTCGGAGGTACATGGACCTTATCAGCATAGATATGGCACTTGTGGCATTTCAGGGAATATTTACAACAATCGGATTCCATGGTGATCTAATAATATCCCGATCTCAGCAGTTTCTTTGCCATAGCATGTCCTCCAGCATGGGTACCAAAGGAGCCTTCATGAACCTCTTACATCAACAGGTCTGCTTCATGTCTATCCACGCATATGAGTAAAACCATGTAAAAGTTTTTCTTGTATAGCACATCATTTTGATTAAAAAATAATCCACCTGCTAGCCTTCTGAGAGTCTTCTTGTCTTTACTGGATGCCCCAGTCGGGTATTCTTGAGACTTCAAGAATTGCTTGATATCATGATACCAAGGTTTATTATCTTCACCACTGTCAACTGAGAAGACATAGACATGTCTTTTAAGATGAGAGACCATGATTCGAGGCACGTAATTCTCTTGACACACTTTGATCATGGATGATAAAGTTGATAGAGCATCAGCGAACTTATTTTCATATCAAGGAATATAACTCAGCTTGACTTTGGTGAAGAAAGTTAGCAACCTCCTGGTATAATCCCTGTAAGGAACCAGGTGAGGTTGATGAACTAACCACTTGCCATTGACTTGGTTCACCACCAGAGCAGAATCTCCGAAGATCTCGAGGTCCTTAATTCGTAAGTTGATTGCCTCCTCAACCCCCATGATGCAAGCTTCATACTCTGCTTCGTTGTTTGTACATTCAAAAGTAAACCGTGTAGCGAAAGGCATATGAACACCCCCTGCTGAGATAATGACATTACCTACTTCGATTCCGTTTACATTCAAAGCTCCGTGAAACATCAACTTCCATTTGGATTCAGGGTCTGGCCCCTCCTCCGGAAGTGGTTCTTCATAGTCTTTCAACTTAAGGAACATGATGTCCTCATCCGGAAACTCAAATCTCATGGGCTGATAATCGTCAATTGGCTGCTGAGCCAGGTATTCTGACAATACACTCCCTTTGATTGCTTTTTGCAAAGTGTAATGGATATCATATTCCGTTAGAATCATCTGCCATCGGGCTACCCTTCCTATTAGAGCCGGCTTCTCGAAGATATACTTTACATGATCCATCTTGGAAATTAGGAGAGTGGTGTGAATCAGCATGTAATGTCTTAATCGGTGAGCAGCCCATGCCAAAGCGCAACAAGTTTTCTCGAGTAGTGAGTAACGTGTCTCACAATTGGTAAACTTTTTGCTAAGGTAATAAATGGAATGCTCTTTTCGACCAGACTCGTCCTGCTGACCCAACACACATCCCATTGATCCTTCAAGTACGGTAAGGTACATGATTAAGGGTCTCCCTAGCACTGGAGGCATGAAAATCGGAGATTCTAACAAGTACTCCTTGATTCGGTGAAAGGCTTGTTGGCAGTCTTCATTCAATTTGATAGCCTGATTCTTCCTCAGAAGTTTGAAAATAGGCTCACACATAGCTGTTAGGTGTGAGATAAACCGTGCAATGTAGTTTAGTCTCCCTAAGAAACCACGTATTTGCTTCTCAGTTCTTAATTCAGGCATCTCCTGGATGGCTTTTACTTTGGCTGGGTCGACCTCAATTCCCCGCTCACTGACAATGAAACCCAGTAGCTTATCGGAACGTACCCCAAAGGCGCATTTGTTCGGATTCAACCTTAATCTGAATTTCCAGAGTTTGTCAAACAACTTTGTTAGATTGACCAAGTGCTCTTCTTCTATTTGGGACTTTGCTATCATATCATCAACATAGACCTCAATCTCGTGATGAATCATATTGTGAAATAGCGTCACCATTGCCCGTTGGTAAGTGGTTCCAGTATTCTAAAGACCAAATGGCATGACTTTATAACAGAAGGTCCCCCAAGGCGTAATGAAGGTAGTATTTTCCATATCATCAGGAGACATTTTAATCTGGTTGTAACCTGAAAACCTGTCCATGAAAGAGAATACGGAAAATTGGGCAATGTTGTCAACTAGCACGTCTATATGAGGCCGAGGGAAATCATCTTTAGGGCTGGCCCGATTCAAGTCCCTATAGTCTAAAAACATTCTGAATTTACCGTCTTTTTTAGGGACCGGTACAATATTGGCAACCCATAGAGGGTAACTAGTCACTGCTAAGAATCCAGCATCAAATTGCTTTTGTACTTCCTCTTTGATTTTGATTGCCATATCAGGGCGTGTACGTCTCAACTTTTGCTTCACTGGCGGACAGTCTTCTCTCAAAGGCAGCTTGTGCACCACAATATCTGTGTATAAACCAGGCATGTCCTGATAAGACCAGGCGAAGACATCAATGTAACACCCCAAAATTTGCCCTCATATTTATAACCGTTTAGCTGGTTTCTTTCACATCCATCTGCATATTCCATTAGGTCATAACTAACAAATCGCTCGAGATTCAGGGTTTACTTCTGAGTCATAGTTTTCACTCCACTGGAGATTGTTCTAATCAGTTCCCTCAGGAAGTAAGGAATTAAGGTTTTGGATCTAAAATATCCTAGTGATGATGCTTCTTTCTACATTACGGATTAAGATATATGTGTGTCAAGGCATATATCTTAATCCGACGACCAACGGTCTTAAGAAAACCTTGATAATCAAGGCATTGGAATCCTCTTGATAACTCTTTGCCCGTAATACAAATTAATGAGGTTTGATGTTGAAATCGGGCTGAAAATTGAGGATTTGTTAAGGATACAAATTTAATTTGGATGTGAGAACTCTCTAATCATTTTAGTCATGTTTTTGCTCCGATTATTAAAAGTACATTGTCCAAAGATTAACCGTGTTTTTCAAATCCATTTGTCAAGCCAATCTTTGCCATTTTTCAACATCAAAATTTTAAAGTCCCATTTTGTTTCTAATTCATATTTAGTCTCATTATCCATCACTAAGAGTCTAAAAGAAAGGGTGCATATCATAAATTTAGTTCAAATCCTGTTTTTTTATTTTTGGTAAAGCTCAATGATCATTTTAGTCATTAAAGTCATAAACTAATCCAACTGTTGATTTGAGTCCCAACCATATATTTTGTCATTTACCTACATCTTCTACAAAATTTATTTTAACTCCAATCATTTTTAACCCAATCCATTTTTGACCAATTAACCATTTCATATCCAAATTTAATCCACATATTCATTTTATGACCAAACTATATCCAACTACCCTAATATCCATTTTCATATCCCAATTACCAATTTAATTCAGTTATCCAAAACAAAACAAAAAAATCTTTAAATACACTACATAATTTTTTTCTGTAGTGACCATAGTATGAATAGAAAATATTATAAATCACAAAAAATTGAGAAGAAAAAGATCATAAAAAAAAAACTCAGTTACCAAATACTGATACAAGAGAAAACTCATAACTAAATTCATAACAAACTCAAATTAAGTCATAACAGATTTTCTAACTAATTCATGAGTTAGTTACAAGATCTTCCTTCAACTCATCATCCCTTTCACATTTCTGTCTTCATCTCTTCTGATTATTTTTTATTCTCTGCATTATCTTCAATTCTCCTTCATCTTTTTGATTCCTCACAGTTTTGTTTTGACTAAAAAATTTCACCCTCAATCCTTCATCTTCCTCAATCATCCTCTTATATTCCCTATCACTCTCCTTCAATCCCCATCCTGCCAAGTTGTCAAACGAACCTGTAACAAGGTTCAACAACATCAACAATATCGCAACGCGAATCACAACGAAATCCAGAACCGTATCCGTGAGAAGAGAAGAGACGGTCAAAGTGATTTACCTGTTGTTGATCTGAGTTTGAATTTGATTTCATTGCAACAATCCTGATCCAACTTTGGTGAATCCATAACTGTTCGATCAATCTTCATCATCACCACATTTTTTCAACCGAGCCTGCATAATACAACTCCAACAATTCAAAACCATCAAAAAAACCAGAATTGAAAGAAGAAGATCTCTGAATTCACCAAGTTCAGATGTGAGGAAAAGAAGAATGAAATCGGAATTTCGATGCTTACTGAACGAAATGCCAAGCTGACAAGTGAATCCATAATCTCCAATCGTCTTTGTGCCATCTTCACCTTTAGTCTTCAATCAGTTCGCAATTGGCGTCTTAATCAACTCGTTTTCATCAATTCGGCTTCATCCGACAAACAACCTACAAGGCCTGCAAGCTTCATAACTGTGTCGGAATCATCACCAAACGTGAAATTCAAGAACACAGCGCCATCAACAAATCGCAACGGGAAGGAGCCAAATCAATAGGGCAACGTTCGAACACGATCAAGTACCTTCGATCAAAGCTCGCCCTCAATCTACGGGAATTGCTGCAAGAAAATTCAGACCCACAAAACAAAGGTAATACACAACATAAACAAAGAATTGCAAAAGGGAAAAAAAGGAGAATTTATGGATTGAAAAGAACAAGGAGCGGAAACACCTGTGAATTCGATGTCGATTCGAAAAACTCTTCATAGTAATATAACTCAGGTATTTCTTCTTATTACCAATGGTTATTCTCCTTAAAGGCATTGCGAACAAGCTGCGATCGGGAAAATGGAGAAGTCAGGCTTGTGGATTCGTATACGAAAAGGAGAACATCGAGAAATCAACATTGCCCGAAGAGTCCAAGAGCGCATCTTCACCAACTTCAAAACCGCATCACACATCTTCATCAAGATCGATCACCATACTACAATCTTCCTCCATAATACATCATTGAACATCGATTTAACGACAAAAGCTCAGATTCAGTTTGTCAATAAGCCCCTTTAATTCCTCCTTCATTCACGATTCGCTACACAACCGAAACAACAACGAACCAAATCAAAACAAAAAAAAAAGTCACGGAGTTACGAAATCGGATTGAGAACAAGATCAACGGCTCATACCTGAATCAGATGTGTTGATTTCACTATGTCACATCCGTGTTCGAAATCCTTAGTGGTGCGTTGTTGAAGATGAAGAAGCGAGAGAAATATCACATAGACGATGTGCAACGGTGTTTGATGACGGAGGAATCTGCATCGTTCTTTTCCTTTCGGTTATGAAGACGGAAGAAGAGTTGCAACGGTTCATTGAAGAGCCACAGTTGTTGTTCGTTAGCGCTTAAAGAAGAAGAAGAAGAAGGCGGCAACGGATTTGGTGAAAAAGAAGAAGACGATGGCGGATTTAGGGTTTAGTGTGTGAGAAGGGGAAGAGGGAAAAACGTGTGGAGAGAGAGGAGAGAAAACGTGTGGAGAGAGAGAGGAGAGAAGAACGTGTTTTGAGGTTTGTAATTTAAAATTTGCTTTTAATTCTGATTTAATTATGATTCTAGGATTAATGGAAATAAAAACTAATAAACCTCCTCTTAATTGCCACCGGAATTTATTAAGATGAAATAATCTCCATTATTCTCCACCATAAATTTCTAGGTTAAGAGATAAGGATGGGATTTTGGTTTTGCGGTCCAATCCGGCGGTGACACGTGTCACCGTCTGGTTGGACCATTTTGATGTAATATCTCTTGGTCTCCTACGCTGCTTCCCACACCCCCATGTTTTGTTTCTTAAACTAGAAAATTGCATATAATACCCCCCCTTAGAGCCTGCGTTTTGGGCCCAGGGATTCACTTTTCGCACCCCGCATTGCAAGCCCATTCCTCTTTTCAACTAACAAATTACTAAATGCACACCCCCTCCTCCATTTCTCTTATTTTTAATTTTTGTTTTAATATAGTTTCAAAATTAATTCAAAAAATATGAAAACACTCAATAAAAATCCCCAAAAATTATAGTAGCCTTTTAATTCAATTTAGAAACTTTCTACATTTTTACTTTCTAAATTTTGTCATTTTTACCCCAAAAATTTTTACTTTCACAATTTTGTACATTTTATTTCTCGCACTTTCTATAACATTTTTGGTCCATTAGTTTTGCTATGATTAGAGGATAAATAAGAGAACCTAGAATATTTTTGGTATTCTTTTAGGACATTTTATCCACTGTTTTGGTAGTGTGATTTGTGTAAAATTATGATTGAACCTTAGATAAGTTTAAGTGACCATTTGACATAGTTAGACTTTGAATTTTTAATAGATTTTTTAACACAATGTTATAATCAGGTTAGAGACCCTAGGGAATTAATTTCATATTTTTCCAGGACTTTTGATATTTTTGTCATCTTAATTCATTTCCATCATATTGTTGCATATTCATTTTCATTTCATTTACTAACAATTTGCTTTTTGTGCAAGGTATTTTTCGAGGATTCGCGTATGAACTTGGATTATGTTTATTAT
Organism: Lathyrus aphaca; assembly: GCA_963966055.1. Lineage (NCBI taxonomy): Eukaryota > Viridiplantae > Streptophyta > Magnoliopsida > Fabales > Fabaceae > Lathyrus > Lathyrus aphaca. Next base: position 283,002,439 of record OZ014523.1, read on the forward strand.
GCCTCGATTATATTTTGTGTACCTTGTGATGTAATATTTGTATAGTTCCTATGATTAGGATAGAAAAGATAAAACGAATCGATAGAAAACCAAAATCTCAAAAGCAAAATAAGATACACGATCCAACGTCAAGTACATTTTCAAATAAATAAATAAAGTTTCATGTGACTTTAGGATTCCTCGATTACCATCGTTCCACTCCATTACACCAAAAGCAAGCCTTGTATGTTTCACACCATAAGTCGTGCGTCTCAGCACCACGCAACCGACCCACCTGATCCATCGTTTCATCCCATTTATGTTTCATACACGTTTTTTACCCACCATGACTTAGGAGGACCATATTGTTCACTGTTGCTTTTTTGTACTCGCATTTCTAGTCTAAATATCTCTTAGGTAGATTTAATCTTTCAAACCTCACTAACCATAGGTCATCCTTGAACTCAACTAACTTAGGGTAAGTCTAGTTTCCCTTAGAGTTTTCCTTTTATAACTTGAGTCTCACTTCTCATCTTAAAAGAAAATCAAAACACTTAATAAAGGAAAATGAGTCCAATGCGTCACGAGCCTTAAGCTATAAGGGAAATGATTAGTGGAGGTCTTCTTCACTCTTCTAGGATACTTTACAAACGTTCCATTGGGGGCGACCTTGGAAAGTATTCGCTCCTGTATCATAGTCTTTAGTGTTGTACATACAACAAACACAGATTCAAAACACTTCTTCTAAAAAACAACAAACCAAGACATCGCATCTTCTATTCTTATCTCATACTCTTTGCGGACGAACATGACTTGTCTCGACAGTTCAAACAGCGATACGGTAAACACCCTCGAGTCAGAGCCGATAACACCTGAGCTAGAGCTACGGCAACGTCATCCTAAAAATCACAAACAAGTTCCAACCTTAGTTAGACGAACTACGGCGACTCTGATCCTCATTTATCCCGATGTGGTACGTAGGCAGTGGGGTAGGGCCCATTCGAGCACAATCTTTATTTTCCCTACATTTCCCCTTTCTTTTCGATCTTATTTCCATTCCATTCCATTCCAGATAGCCATTCTTTCATTCAAGCAGCATATTATTTCTCACCCTTTGAAACAGATTAACAAGCGTGGATCGCGTCGGGTACGGCAGACGGATTAGGGTGCTAATACCTTCTCAATTCGTAACCGACTTCCGGACCCAGATCTTTGGTTCGCAAGGCCTCGTCCTTTCCTTCTTCCTTAGGTTTGTGCAACATTACCTTTCCCATTCCTTTGGGATAAATATGTCTGGCTGGCGACTCTAACTTTTCCGCGCCACTTTCGCGTTTGTACTAGGATGAAAATCCCGGGAGCGACAGCTGGCGACTCTGTTGGGGATCCGGAATATCTGGTTTCCCCTTTGAGAGTCAATCCTAGAGCTTGTCTGTTTCTGTTTTCATTGGGTGTCTATCCATTCGCTGTTATGCTTTAGTTTAGCTCTACTATTTTGTTTACAGTTTATCGCTTTACTTTACAACTTTATTTACAGCTTTCTGCACTTTACTCTATTGTTGCATATACTGGCATGTACTGTACTGGATGTTCTGGTTTTCCTTGGAGGGATGGGATTATTGTGAGATAAGCCAAATACCCGGCTTGAGTATACACATAGGATTTAGAGTGGGCAGTCGTGTGGCTTGCGTGGTTTTGAGCACGTGTAGTTTTCACGAGTCCCACACCCAGATCAGGCTCTCTTGGGATATGTTCTATATTGCCTAGGCAGACCATAGAATGTTCCCACCTGAGCTACTAACACTGGGAACCGATCATCGAGGACCTTAGTGGAAACAACCCTCTCTAGTGGTGACAGTGGCATACCACATTTTGTGGAAAACCCATTCGCACCCGAGGGCCCACTAGGAAATCACATAGGATGACCTTGTTCTCTCATAGGAACCCAGTTAAAGCGACTGGTCGTATGACGGTAGTATTGTACTCTTCGGGATGAATGTACTATTGTTTCTCAACTTCAGTGCTTGAAGCCGGGAACTTATGAGGGATGCTTGTTTTTCTGGACTCAGCTGAGGCCTCCCTGAGTAATACATAATGCCAAACCGATTCCCTGATTTGGTCATGAGCCATTTTTCGGAAATGGTGAACGTATTATTGCTACTCGGCTTTGAGAGTCTGTGATGTTGACCCGTAGTAGCACACCTGTGAGATTGGGAGGGGTTTACAGGTTTGCAGGAACCCTAAAACTTCCAACATACCCGCTTTTTCCAATGTTACTCCATGATATGATCTGGTTCTATATGATATTTGGTTAAGAATGCTAGAACTTCTGCACAGAGATACTGATATTATGACTCTTCACCAACACTTGTTATCTGATCCACACCAGCGTCGGACCGCTGACCACATTCTAGTTGCATACATGACATCATGGCATCTTAGCATACATGTTCAGTTACTTCTAAGGATCACATATCTGAATTAAATTGTCAGATTTTTTCTACATTAAAACTTGGATCAAAACAGATAGTTTCCTTGGAAATAACCGAACATGGCATTTGCATACATCCTTGCATTTTTGAGAGGTATTCAGGGACAAATTCTTATCCTGACTTGGTTTCTCTCCAGAATGGTCAATTTGAATCATGATTGTCAAGGTGTAGGCATGGAACATCTCCGAGCGGAGGTGACTGAGATGAAGGCCCAACTGGGGCGTTTTATAGTGGACATTCGAGCGTTGTCTAAGGATCAGAAATTGCTGAGAGAAGAATTCAACTTGATGAAGACTCAGATAAAGCTACTTACAGGAATCATGAATGCTATGTCAAAAAAGGAAAATAGTTGTGTGTCTGCTCTTCAAACAGAAGGTCATGTTTCTCCCATCTCTCTGGGGTGTCCACTAAATCAAGGTTGGTTAGGTGGGTTTCCTCTACAGTTTGAGTCTCTTCACCAGCAATCACCACTTGGCAGTCAGGAAGAGCATCGGATAGGAACCAACTCCACATGTGAACTAAATGATCCTACACCAACCGTCACCAAAGAAGTGAGCACTTTCTTTCCTTATCAGGGATCCTCCTCAACTGCTACGCCTTGGTTTCTAGGAGAAAAGCTTCAACATGTTTCGTCTATAGCTCCTCCATTGTTAGCAACCCGTCATCAACAGGAGCAAGAAAGGGTTATTGATCAGATACCTATGTCTTATGACGAATTATGCCCACAACTGCTCAAAAAGGGGTTGATTGAGTGTCATGAGCTAACTCCTCCTTCCGGTAAACTCCACCAAAGTTGGAATCCCTATGCCTACTGTGTTTTTCATTCTGGAGCTCCCAGATACGATGTTAATGATTGCAAGGCGTTTAAACATCAAGTGCAAGACTTAATTGATGAAGGCATAATCACTTTTGGACTGACCAGGCTGGAAGTTCCGCAAGATAAAGCATGTAGGAATACAAAAGAGGTGGTCAATTTTCCTTCTTCTAGAATCATTGCCCAGGCCAAGTCTTCAAAGGGGCTACATCAACAACCTTCATCCGCTCCTCGGCCGAGTATGAGTAAGAGAGTACATGGACATGTCAGGCGTCCAACGCAATGTCAACAACGAAATGTTCAATCACGATCTCAGGGTCAGCAACAACAGGCACCGAGACCATTTCAGGAAAGAACAAGAGCGAGGAACCGCAAACTTGATCCTATCCTATGTCCATATGTTGTATTACATCCAGAGCTGCTGAAGTTGAACCTGGTTGAGCTTCGTACCATGAGGGCTCCTTCTGCTGAAAATCTACCACCAAATTTTGATCCAAACTCCAGGTGCGAATTCTATTCAGGTGCCCAAGGGCACAGTATTGAGAAATGTTGGGCTTTTCAGAACAAGGTACAAGACCTAATTGAGTCCAAGGAAATCAATTCTCCTCATCCAAAGGTACTCCAGAATCCGATGCCTAAACATGACGGAACCGGTGTCACGGTTTTTCTATCAGATGGTCCACGTTAAGCTGAAGTCTTCGAGTTAATCACCCAGATTTACAAGGGTATCCGGAGAGCAAATAAAGCCAGCAGTATTCAAGTACTCTCAGTGATGGCATTTGTGTGTTTTCCTTTCTTCATTGTTCATTTTCATCCCTATTGAGGGGAACTACGTCGCTCTGATTCTTCATTGGTCATCAGTCAATGGAGATACGTAGGAAGAAGATCATCAGGTCTTTCCGAGCAACCTTATGGGGCAACTTTACTCCCCAGCTTTCTCTTTTTCCTTCAGACGTCTCGTGTCAGAGTCAGAATAACTAGAAGAAGAGGTATGATTGCCATGGTTGGGCATAAGGCTGCAACTAGAAGATTACAAGTCTGTGAAAGAGCTATTGATCACTAAAAGTATCCAAGACTGACAGGTCCAGGTGGAGTCAAGCCTCCTCAACTACGATAATATTCAATTTCTTTACTGCATTTCCATTTGTAGTTTCTTTTATGTGCTAAACATTTGTCTACATGTATGGAATATGTTTGCTTTTGAATGTTAGCAATAATAAAACTCACATGTTTTTCTTGAAGTAATTCATTCACATTCACTTATAATTTTGCATGTGTACATCACAATACCAATTGTCGTGCTTAAATTCTATGAAGGAGAATGACGAAACTAAAATACAAAATCTCTAATTGTGTGCTCTCGAGTAAGGCCCTGTTGACGACGTACATGCTTTGTTTCAAATCCCTAAATACTGGAGATATAAGGAAGATAGACCCTTGCTAACCCCTTTGAGCCTTGAAGTAGGAGTTTCTTTTCGCATAAAAAAAAACCTCACATGTAACCCAGGGGCAGGGTAGATGTCAGCTAGTCAGACCAAGCATTTAGGCTTTCGTAAATGAGTGTATTTGAGGATCCATTAAATCCTACTATGCTAATCAAGAGGTCCAAAGACCTGAAACCACAATGGTTATCCAAGTCAAAAGGTCCAAAGATTGAAAACCACAATGGTTATCCTTCGTCGACCAAAGGATGAGGCAGTCATAACCCTCGCAAAGCAATAAAGACAAACAGTGTCACACGACTTATTCAAAAGAAAAAAAAATGACGATGAAAAAAAAGCCTGCTAAATCGAAACTTGAAAACAAGCGACTTAGGCAAAAGTTAGGGCATCCCGCTGGACTTTACAACCAAAGATTCACAAGAATCATTCCGGGAAAAAATTAGGGATAAAGCAAAATAATGCAAAAGCGAAAGACATAAAGGATTACACAAGAAAGATCCTCAAATAAGAACAAAGTCGTGTGGCACAGACACGAAAGATAGAGGAGTGACTGACTCTCAAGAATAACCTGATTGGTGCTTGAACCGATAGCAGCAATGGTTCCTCAATCAACACGAAACCCTTATGAAAGGTGAATGTTTGTGAAAACTAGTTGAATGTAGGAATGGAGAACATCACGAAGAGTGGGTGGGCACAAATAAACTTCGAGCCTATATCCATTGTTTCTATAATCGTGAACCAGGCCACGATACAACCCTCAAAAGTCCTAACTGAAACAGGGTTAATTTGAGAGCGTACTACCATGAGACCGCGTTCCTGACTCCTATGAGTTATGCTAAAAGACATTTGTTGGTATTGCATGTACATGCTTTCATTTAAAAAATAATGTCGTATCTTAACCAGTGATTCGCTCACAAAGGTTTGCGACACCCTTTTCAATAAAGACTTCAAGATTAGCATATGTGTTGCATTAGAATTTTCATTCTAAGAATAAACATTTTTTGCTTGCATACATTTGCTTGGCATCATAAACGGTTCACATGCAGAAATTCAGTCCAGAAGCTTAAGCTTGCTAAGTTGAGAAGTCTAAAACTTCTGAAAGACAGTCAAGTCAAGGTGCACTTTTCCGAGAAAGCTTCATTGAGCAGGGACTTTCCCAACTAGTCATGGTAAGAGCTAGCCAATCTGGGGCAGTTACGTCGAGCAATCTCTTCAAATTTCAGTCAAACTGGGGCAATCACCTCGAGATTCAAATCTCTCCAAGAGCGAAGATTAGTCAGTCAGGTGAAAAGCTATTCAAGTACTAGTACTGGGGCATGCCACCCCAATAGCACGAGAATTCATTCCTTCCCGAAGACAGACAATCGGAAGCATCTACCCGGAGTTCAGCTACCCGGAGTTCAGAGTACCGATACAGTTATATCCTCAAAGAGTTTCTATGGCACCCTCTTGTCATAACTCTTACTAATTGAGTCCATTACCCATCTAGCGGTAACTCGTCAAGCCAATTATCTCGTTCAACGCTTCTGACAGCTACAGACTCATCTGCATTGGTAATGGTTACCTCCCCAGCAAGGTTATTATGTTGATTCATGCAATCGTTACGATACCTAAGAGTTTAAAGACACTAAGTCTTTTGTAAAATCCTCTTGAGGTAAAATCCATATAGAAGCAAATGATCCCCAGTAAGAGACAACTTGAATTCTTTTCCTCCCCAGCGGGACGTGTCTCGGTTTTGGTCATCCCCAACAGACGAATGGAAGTCGTCCCTAGTAAAGTCACCAAGTTTTTCCTTCAATCGGTTTTCTTGATCTCGGTTCCTCAACAGATCTAAGGTAACTCATATTCCCCTAGTAGATTTTAGATAAATCATTCTCTTCCCCAGCAGATCCATAATTGTGGATAATCCCCAATAGTCGAGATATCCTCTTGCACGGTCCTCAAATCTAAAGTCCAATTTATTTTTGGCAAAGGTGATAATTCGGGACAGATGAATTATTCATGCTCTTCTCCAACAGAGATGTTATCCCCACAGGGCTTCTTGATATCGAATCCACGATCATTGTGTTTCCCCACATAGTCAACAGGGACTTATTATTTCCACATCAGGAACTCCCTTTGCAGTTACACCAGTTCATTGACAATACTCAAGACATAACATCCCCAGTGTCACATCCTGCCATGTAACTCAACATATGCGTACCCAACATAGTCCAAGTTTGGTATCTTTTAAAGCCCAGCCACAGACTGGCCAAAGTCCATCTTCGGGTGGCAAATTTCAAAAGTCTCCCACAGTGAGCAAAAGTCCAGCCACAGACTGGCCAAAGTCCATCTTCGGGTGGCAAATTTCAAAAGTCTCCCACATTGAGCAAAAGTCCAGCCACAGACTGGCCAAAGTCCATCTTCGAGTGGCAAATTTCAAAAGTCCCCCACAGCGAGCAAAAGTCTAGCCACAGACTGGCCAAAGTCCATCTTCGGGTGGCAAATTTCAAAAGTCTCCCACAGTTAGCAAACGTCCAGCCACAGACTGGCCAAAGTCCATCTTCTGCTGGCAAATTTCAAAAGTCTCCCACAGCGAGCAAAAGTCCAGCCACAGACTGGCCAAAGTCCATCTTCGGGTGGCAAATTTCAAAAGTCTCCCACAGTGAGCAAAAGTCCAGCCACAGACTGGCCAAAGTCCATCTTCTGGTGGAAAATTTCAAAAGACTCCCACAGCGAGCAAAAGTCCAGCCGCAGACTGGCCAAAGTCCATCTTCGGGTGAAAAATTTCAAAAGTCTCCTGCAGTGAGCAGAAGTCCACCCGCAGTGTGGAAAATTTCTAAAGTCCCCTGTAGCCGGTAGAAGTCTCCCGCAGTGAGCAGAAGTCCACCCGCAGTGTGGCAAATTCTTAAAGTCCCCCGCAGTGGGAAAAAGTCTCCCGCAATGAGCAGAAATCCACCCGCAGTGTGGAAAATTTCAAAAGTCTCCCACAGCGAGCAAAAGTCCAGCCACAGATTGGCCAAAGTCCATCTTCGGGTGGCAAATTTCAGAAGTCTCCCGCAATAAGCAGAAGTTCACCCGCAGTGTGGCAAGTTTCAAAAGTCTCCCGCAGTGAGCAGAAGTCCACCCGTAGTGTGGCAAATTCTTAAGGTCCCCCGCAGTGGGCAAAAGTCTCCCGCAGTAAGCAGAAGTCCACCCGCAGTGTGGCAAATTTCTAAAGTCCCTCGCAGTGAGCAATGGTCCACCCGTAGTGTGGCAGAACATCCAAAATCCACCCGCAGTGTGGTAGGATACCCAAAGTCCACCCGCAGTGTGGCAAAGTATCTGAAGTCCAACCGCAGATTGGCAAAAGTCCACCCGCAGTGTGGCAAAGTATTTGAAGTCCAACCGCTGATTGGCGAAAGTCCATCCTCAGGGTGGTAAATAGTATCTGAAGTCCAACCGCAGATTGGCAAAAGTCCATCCTCAGGGTGGCAAAGCATCTTAAAATTCGATCGCAAATTGTTGAAAGTCCACCCGCAATGTGGCGAGTCGTTAGTAGCCTGACTCCATCCGAAAGATATCAGTAAGGCATTATTGCAACCTATCTAAGTCCACTCACAGTGTGGCAAGTCAGTAGCCATCTAACAACAATCAAAAGGCATCCCCCATTTGTGATTCTTACCATCATAATTATATCCAAGCAGAGTTCATTCGGTTGAGTTTATTTCCCTGGTCTTCTTCCTCAGAGTGCAAATTTCCTGGTTGTTCTTGGTATTCAATCCCTGCATACCTTAAACGTCTGAAAGCAACAACTATCATCCATTCAGGTCTACAGTGATTGAATAGGGGCAGCTGTAACACCCCAAAATTTGCCCTCATATTTATAACTGTTTAGCTGGTTTCTTTCACATCCATCTGCATATTGCATTAGGTCATAACTAACAAATCGCTCGAGATTCAGGGTTTACTTCTGAGTCATAGTTTTCACTCCACTGGAGATTGTTCTAATCAGTTCCCTCAGGAAGTAAGGAATTAAGGTTTTGGATCTAAAATGTCCTAGTGATGATGCTTCTTTCTACATTACGAATCTTGTCTACATCGTCAAGGTTTTCTCAAGGTCTTGTTAAGACCGTTGGTCGTCGGATGAAGATATATGTGTGTCAAGTGGCAAGGCATTAGATTATGGTACAAGGGATATGATGGTACATTCATGGATAATCAAGGCATTGGTATCCTCTTAATAATTCTTTGCCCGTAATACAAATTAATGAGGTTTGATGTTGAAATCGGGTTGAAAATTGAGGATTTGTTAAGGATACAAATTTAATTTGGATGTGAGAACTCTCTAATCATTTTAGTCATGTTTTTGCTCCGATTATTAAAAGTCCATTGTCCAAAGATTTACCGTGTTTTTCAAATCCATTAGTCAAGCCAATCTTTGCCATTTTTCAACATCAAAATTTTAAAGTCCCTTTTTGTTTCTAATTCATATTTAGTCTCATTATCCATCACTAAGAGTCTAAAACAGAGGGTGCATATCATAAATTTAGTTCAAATCCTGTTTTTTTATTTTTAGTAAAGGTCAATGATCATTTTATTTTAACTCCAATCATTTTTAACCCAATCCTTTTTTGACCAATTAATCATTTCATATCCAAATTTAATCCACATATTCATTTTATGACCAAACAATATCCAACTACCCCAATATCCATTTTCATATCTCAATTACCAATTTAATTCAGTTATCCAAAACAAAACAAAAAAATCTTTAAATACACTACATAATTATTTTTGTAGTGACCATAGTATGAATAGAAAATATTATAAACCGCAGAAAATTGAGAAGAAAAAGATCATAAAAAAAAACTCAGTTACCAAATACTGATATAAGAGAAAACTCATAACTAAATTCATAACAAACTCAAATTAAGTCATAACAGAGTTTGTAACTAATTCATGAGTTAGTTACAAGATCTTCCTTCAATTCATCATCCCTTTCACATTTCCATCTTCATCTCTTCTGATTATTTTTTATTCTCTGCATTATCTTCAATTCTCCTTCATCTTTTTGATTCCTCACAGTTTTGTTTTGACTAAAAAATTTCACCCTCAATCCTTCATCTTCCTCAATATCATCAACAAGGTTCAACAACATCAACAATATCGCAACGCGAATCACAACGAAATCCAGAACCGTATCAGTGAGAAGAGAAGAGACGATCAAAGTGATTTACCTGTTGTTGATTTGAGTTTGAATTTTCTTTCATTGCAACAATCCTGATCCAACTTTGGTGAATCCATAACCGTTCGATCAATCTTCATCATCACCACATATTTTCAACCGATCCTGCATAATTCAACTCCAACAATTCAGAACCATCAAAAAAACCAGACTTGAAAGAAGAAGATCTCTGAATTCAACAAGTTCAGATGTGAGGAAAAGAAGAATGAAATCGGAATTTCGATTCTTACCGAACGAAACGCCAAGCTGACAATTGAATCCGCAACCTCCAATCGTCTTTGTGCCATCTTCAGATTTAGTCTTCAATCAGTTCGCAGTTGGCGTCTTAATCAACTCGTTTTCATCAATTCGGCTTCATCCGACAAACAACCTATAAGGCCTGCAAGCTTCATAACTGTGTCAGAATCATCACCAAACAAGAAATTCAAGAACACAATGCCATCAACAACTTGCAACGGGAAGGAGCCAAATCAACAGGGCAACGTTCGAACACGATCAAGTACCTTCGATCAAAGCTCGCCCTCAATCTGCGGGAATTGCTGCAAGAAAATTCAGACCTGCAAAACAAAGGTAATACATGGCACAAACAAAGAATTGGAAAAGGGAAAAAAGGAGAATTTATGGATTGAAAAGAACAAGGAGCGGAAACACCTGCGAATTCGATGTCGATGCGACAAACTCTTCACGGTAATATAACTCAGGTATTTCTTCTTATTACCAATGGTTATTCTCCTTGAAGGCATTGCGAACAAGCTGCGATCGGGAAAACGGAGAAGTCAGGCTTGTGGATTCGTATACGAAAAGGAGAACATCGAGAAATCAACATTGCCCGAAGAGTCCAAGAGCGCAGCTTCACCAACATCAAAACAGCATCACACATCTTTATCAAGATCCATCACCATACGACAATCTTCCTCCACAATACATCATTGAACATCGATTCAACGACAAAAGCTCAGATTCAGTTCGTCAATAAGCCCCTTTAATTCCTCCTTCATTCACGATTCGCTACACCAACAAAACAACAACGAACCAAATCAAAACAAAAAAAAGTCACGGAGTTACGAAATCGGATTGAGAACAAGATCGACGGCTCATACCTGAATCAGAAGTGTTGATTTCACAATGTCACATCCATGTTCGAAATCCTTCATGGTGTGTTGTTGAAGATGAAAAAACGAGAGAAGTCTCACATAGACGAGGCGCAACGGTGTTTGATGACGGAGGAATCTGCATCGTTCTTTTCCTTTCAGTGATGAAGACGGAAGAAGAGTTGCAACGGTTCATTGGAGAGCCACAATTGTTGTTCGTTAGCGCTTGAAGAAGAAGAAGAAGAAGAAGAAGAAGGCGGATTTGGTGAAGAAGAAGAAGACGATGGCGGATTTAGGGTTTAGTGTGTGAGAAGGGGAAGAGGGAAAAACGTGTGGAGAGAGAGGAGAGAAGACGTGTGGAGAGAGAGGAGAGAAGAACGTGTTTTGAGGTTTGTAATTTAAAATTTGCTTTTAATTCTGATTTAATTTTGATTCTAGGATTAATGGAAATAAAAACTAATAAACCTCCTCTTAATTGCCACCGGAATTTATTAAGATGAAATAATCTCCATTATTCTCCACCATAAATTTCTAGGTTAAGAGATAAGGATGGGATTTTGGTTTCGCGGTCCAATCTGGCGGTGACACGTGTCACCATCTGGTTGGACCATTTTGATGTAATATCTCTTGGTCTCCTACTCTGCTTCCCACACCCCCATGTTCTGTTTCTTAAACTGGAAAATTGCATATAATACCCCCCCTCAGAGCCTGCGTTTTGGGCCCAGGGATTCACTTTTCTCACCCCCCATTGCAAGCCCATTCCTCTTTTCAACTAACAAATTACTAAATGCACACCCCCTCCTCTATTTCTCTTATTTTTAATTTTTGTTTTAATATAGTTTCAAAATTAATTCAAAAAATATGAAAACACTCAATAAAAATCCCCAAAAATTATAGTAGCCTTTTAATTCAATTTAGAAACTTTCTACATTTTTACTTTCTGAATTTTGTCATTTTCCAATTTAATTTCGATTTTTCATTTAATTGTTTTTAGATTGAATTCTCACATGGACACACAATTTTGTACATTTTATTTCTCCCACTAGCTGTAACATTTTTGGCCCATTCATTTTGCTATGATTAGAGGACAAATAAGAGAACCTAGAATATTTTTGGTATATTATTTAGGACATTTTATCCACTGTTTTGGTAGTGTGATTTGTGTAAAATTATGATTGAACCTTAGATAAGTTTAAGTGACCATTTGACATAGTTAGACTTTGAATTTTTAGGAGATTTTTTAACACAATGTTAAAATCAGGTTAGAGACCCTAGGGAATTAATTTCATATTTTTTCCAGGACTTTTGATATTTTTGTCGTCTTAATTCATTTCCATCATATTGTTGCATATTCATTTTCATTTCATTTACTAACAATTTTCTTTTTGTGCAAGGTATTTTTCGAGGATTCGCGTATGAACTTGGATTATGTTTATTATGCCTCGATTATATTTTGTGTACCTTGTGATGTAATATTTGTATAGTTCCTATGATTAGGATAGAAAAGATAAAACGAATCGATAGAAAACCGAAATCTCAAAAGCAAAATAAGATACACGATCCAACGTCGAGTACATTTTCAAATAAATAAATAAAAGTTTCATGTCACTTTATGATTCCTCGATTACCATCGTTCCACTCCATTACACCAAAAGCAAGCCTTTTATGTTGCACACCATAAGTCGTGCGTCTCAGCACCATGCAACCGACCCACCTAATCCATCGTTTCATCCCATTTATGTTTCATACACGTTTTTTACCCACCATGACTTAGGAGGACCATATTGTTCATTGTTGCTTTTTTGTACTCGCATTTCTAGTCTAAATATCTCTTAGGTAGATTTAATCTTTCAAACCTCACTAACCATAGGTCATCCTTGAACTCAACTAACTTAGGGTAAGTCTAGTTTCCCTTAGAGTTTTCCTTTTATAACTTGAGTCTCACTTCTCATCTTAAAAGAAAATCAAAACACTTAATAAAGGAAAATGTGTACAATGCGTCACGAGCCTTAAGCTATAAGGGAAATGATTAGTGGAGGTCTCCTTCACTCTTCTAGGATACTTTACAAACGTTCCATTGGGGGCGACCTTGGAAAGTATTCGCTCTTGTATCATAGTCTTTAGTGTTGTACATACAACAAACACAGATTCAAAACACTTCTTCTAAAAATCAACAAACTAAGACATCGCGTCTTTTATTCTCATCTCATACTCTTTGCGGACGAACATGACTTGTCTCGACAGTTCAAACAGCGATACGGTAAACACCCTCGAGTCAGAGCCGGTAACACCTGAGCTAGAGCCACGACAACGTCATCCTAAAAATCACAAACAAGTTCCAGCGTTAGTTAGACGAACTACGGCGACTCTGATCCTTATTTATCCCGATGAGGTACGTAGGCAGTGGTGTAGGGCTCATTCGAGCACAATCTTTATTTTCCCTATATTTTCCCCTTTCTTTTCGATCTCATTTCCATTCCATTCCAGATAGCCATTCTTTCATTCAAGCAGCATATTATGTCTCACCCTTTGAAACAGATTAACAAGCGTGGATCCCGTCGGGTACGGCGGATGGATTGGGGTGCTAATACCTTCTCAATTCGTAACTGACTTCCGAACCCAGATCTTTGGTTCGCAAGGCCTCGTCATTTCCTTCTTCCTTAGGTTTGTGCAACATTACCTTTCCCATTCCTTCGGGATAAATATGTCTGGCTGGCGACTCTAACTTTTCCGTGCCACTTTCGCGTTTGTACTAGGATGAAAATTCCGGGAGCGACAATCAACATATTCTTGAAGCATGGAAATTAGACGAGTCTTGATAGATTCTTCCAACGCAACCCCGATCTTTAACTCTTTCTTATCTTCTTCGGTACCCAGGTTTATCACTTCAATAGCCTCTTCATGTGGCTGAATCATCTTTTCCTCTTGTTTAAGCAATCTGGCTAACTCTTCAGGTAGTTCGCAATCTTCTTCACATTCCTCATCGGCTTGGTAAATCGGATTGTCAAAGTCATACTTATATATAGCAGGGTCGTCATTGATGAGACCCGGTGAAGAGCACCTGCATGAATGATGATTCATGCAAGTATTTAGAAAGAGTTTGAGAAATGAAAACATTGCCACTTTAAAACATTTCTTTCCTTTTTAAAAATAAAGACAAAAAATGAAAGACAAGGAACAACATGGGTGAATACAAAATGTTCGCTTTATTAGTGATCATGGTATTGTGTTATGAACAATGGAACCTTTACAATGAGCTACTATGCCCCGGGTAAGGCATAGCGCTTGAATATGGGAAAGACAAAAACAAAAACCATTACTCTTCAAAGGAAGCGACAGAAATGAGCCTTTCAGATGACCAATTGTTGAGTTGCGTCCCTGGAGCACAAGGCCTGATCCAATCGTCCAAGTCACAATCACTATCAACTGTGTCATCTTGCACTGCACTGATACTCCCATAATCAACCCATCCCGCACTTGTGAAGGTAATCATGCCTTTTCGACCTTTGGCACTCTATTCAGATGATGATTGCCCAGGCTGGTAGCCAACACTAAACATGTCCTTCTTCTCTGATACTTCCACTGGATTGCCCCAACCTTCTCGTATTCCTGACTCCACTACCTTTAGAGCCTATTTGTAAGAAGTTATGGAAACTCCTTTCTTTGACACTTCGGAAGAAGCTGCTGATGAAGATGCCAATTCAGTCTTCAGGGGCTCGAAAGCTTGACACGGAGTCTCAACAATCTCACTGTCCATCTCTACATATTTAAATGAAGCCAGATGACTGATAAATATGTCCTCCTCTCCACAGACCGTTACGATTTGCCCTTCCCATACGAATTTCAATTTCTGATGAAGCGTAAATGATATTGCCCCTGCTGAATGGATCCAGGGCCTCCCCAGTAAACAGCTGTACGCAGGATGGATGTCCATTACATAGAATGTGGTATTGAAGACTTGTGGCCCTACCTTGATTGGCAAGTCCACTTCTCCAAACACTGATCTTCTTGATCCATCAAACGCTCGAACCACCAAGTCACTAGGCTTCAGAATAACTCCTTCGTAATCCAGTTTCATTAATGCCTTCTTGGGAAGAACATTCAGTGATGACCCTATGTCCACCAACACATGGGATAACATTGCACCCTTACAATCCAAAGAAATATGCAGTTCCCGATTATGGGAGCAACCCTCAGATGTCAGGTCCATGTTAGTAAAACCCAGTGCATGACTGACGTTCACACTGGACACCACAGTTTCTAATTGGTTCACTGAGATATCCTAGGGCACATAGGCTTTGTTCAGGATGTTTGATGGAGTCTGTTGCAAGTGGTCTACGATTTTATAATCGCTCTTCTTGATGATTCTTAAAAACTCTTCTGCTTCTTTGTCAAATGTAATGTTAGGGTCAACCATAGGCGTGGGCTCATTAGTAGCTACTGGCTGCTTGCCCCTAGCCTTAGCTTGGGCCTCAGCAGTATCTCTAGGTGGCACTATGTTGTTTCTCAGTGTCTCTGACGCAAACAATCTTCCACTTCTAGTAAAACCTCCTACTCCAACATTCTCTACCTGAGCTGGAGATATACTAGGCATGGTCAAATCTTGCTTCTGGCCATTGCAATACACTTCGCCTCCGTAATGCCATGGGATGGCCTTATCACTTTGATACATCACAGGCCCTGCAGTAGTAATAGTTATTGGTGCAAATCTGGCTTGAGGAGGGACTTATCACTTTGATACATCACAGGCACCTGCAGTAGAAAATGGTCACCGTAGAAACTTCTTTCTCTTTTGCAACTCTATCAAACTGCAGGATCCCTTCATCAATCATGCCCTGTACCCCTATTCTCAATTTCTCAAAACCATCAGGAGCCTCGGCACAATCTGGAAAATCATTCTTACAACCCGGAAAGGTACCCTTCTGGGCCAAACAAGCTTTGACAGTACTCAATGGAGTTTGTAGGTTATTGACATCATGCACCAAATTCAGATTCTCTATGATCAATTTCCCCAATTGTACCTCCATGAGGAGGCATGGGGTTTTGTATCACATTCGGAGTAGGAGTGAAATTAATCGCTTTGGAATCTATTAAATCCCGAACAAGGTGCTTCAGGGCCTATAGTGTGATCGGGGGCTCCAAAATGGAATTCGCATCGAGCGTTTGTATCATAACCTTCAGGGATTTGTCCCAGTCTCGGAGGTTGTAAAGTTCTAAGTTGGACCATTTAGAGTTGGAGAAGGTTCTGCAAAAGCTGTGAGTAAGACATGGGTGGAGGGTCAAGATTCCTTTCTTTAGCCTTTTGAGAATAATAGGGACGAGGAGCCCCTGTTGCTGATAACCTTGTTGGCACTGCTGTTGTGGTTGTTAAACCTGTTGTGGATTAGACGGGGCTGAGATGGTAACCGGAGCCACTTGCTGATAGACACCTTTATTGTCTCTACTTCCCTGTTCATACACAACTCTAGTTTCTCCTTCCCTCTTTTTCACAAAAGGTTTCTTGATACCGGAAACTGAAGCACCACTATTCTGGATCTTTCCCTGCTTAACCCAGCTTTCTATCCTCTCACCAGTTAAGATAATGTCTGAAAAACCACTTGAAGAACATCCAACCAACCTTTCCATGAAGTACCCTGGAAGGGTGTCCGTGAAAATGTCTACCATTTCTCTTTCTACCAACGGTGGTTGTACCCTGGCGGACACCTCACACAATCTCTAGGCATAATCTTTGAAGCGTTTTGAATTCTTCTGCGCCAAACTTTGGAGCTAAGTGCGTCTAGGCGCCATATCAATGTTATACTGATATTGTTTAAGAAAAGCTTCCCCTAGCTCTTTCCAGTTTCTAACAGAGCTTCTCTCTAACTTCATATACCATTCCAATGAGCCTCCTAAGAGGCTGTCCTGGAAATAGTACATCCAGAGTTTCTCGTCCCTAGTATGGGCAGTGATCTTTTGGTAGAAATCCTGCAGATGAGTTTTGGGGCAGGAGTTACCATTGTACTTATCAAAAGTTGGTGGCCTGAACTTGGGAGGAATGACCACTCCAGGAACCAAGCCCATGTCAGATACATTTATCCCAAGAGTGTCTCTACACTCAAGGGCCTTAACCTTTTCAGCTAGCTACACAAAGTCTTGAAAATTTCCTTCCACGCCAAATCCCATATCATTATTAACAGGAGGGAACTGATCCTCTTATTGGTCCTCCACAGGAATAAGAGTTGGTGTTCCAGTCTCTGGAACTGGAGGTCCACCTGCTCCATTGTTGTTGTTGGGGGGATTCACTTGAGCCTTTGGAGTGACCACAAGAGGGTCAGTCTGGGGAGGAGTGAGCCTATGCATGGCATTCCTAAGATCCTGTTGTCCTTGGGCCATACCCTGCATCATAACCATGAATTCCCCCATCCGGGTGCGGAATACATTGAGCTCTGTTTGCATAGCGTCCATGATAGTCCTTTGGTTGTTGCGGGTTGCGTACCGATGAGGAATATTTTGTATGAAGTGACGGGTCTTGGAAGCTCTCGCAATCTTTACCTGGAGAATAGAGAAGTTAAGTAACCTGGAGAAACCTGCAAAAGAAAGAAAAATGAAAATGATGTGTATGCAATGATGTGTTCCTCTTATCCTCAAGGTTTTGTTTACTTTCCCATTCTGGTATTAAGAAAATAGCCTTTTAAAAGAAGACCTTGTGTGGCATTCAGATATGAAGTGATGGTATTTAATATCCCGTGTCCGTGCAAAAGATAACAACCAGAGATTTCAGGAAAATCAAAAGCAAACTGGAATAACAAAGGTCCCCATAGGGTACAAGTTCATACATTAAAGAGAGAAAGTACATTTGCAAGAGAGGAATCCCACAACAGACCTGTGGGTAATCAAAATCATATGAATACAAGACTAAAGCCTAGGAAGATCTACATCCTGCAACCTCCAGCTAAGGCGTTTGACACCTTGAAGCAATTGGACTATGCCGAATGGTCTGGTTCCTGTATGAGATTTTGAATCAGGAGATCCCTAAGGTCAAAAGAGGCATGCAACTCCTCAATTTGTTGTAGGATCACCTTCTCACTCTCCTTGTTTGCAATTGACTCAGTCTTGGTCTTCTTGACATCAGCTCTCAGATTCAACTCTTTTATCTCTTTTTTAGCATCATTCACTGCCTGTTGACTCTCTTCTATATCTTGAAGATGACTCTTCTCTTGGTTGTAAGCCTTTTGAAGGAGCTCTCCTTGCTTAGCTAAAGAATCTTGAAGACCTTTGATCTCTAACTTGTACCTGGCTTCCAGCTCTTTCTGCCTCTTCAAGTTGTCTTCCCATTTCTCTTGCCACAAGGTTATAGTTTCATTAGCTTCATTCAACTCTTTCTTATCTTTTTGGCGCTGGATCGCCTTGTGAGTTTCAGCTAATCCTCTTTTCTTGAAATAGAGTTCTCTTTCCTGAAAATCCTGCTGTTTAAGCCAGACCATTTCTTCAGCTTGGTGAGCCCTCTCTTCCAATTTTTGGTTTTGAATCTTCAACTTTTGGCATGAGTTGTTGGCTTCTTGATTTTCCATTCTGAATTGCTTAACCAATGCCTCCAATTTCTGATACTCCTGAAGAGGAACTGAAGTTATGGGGACTACTTCCTTAGGGTAGAGAGGTGGTTCCTTAGAGAATGGGAGCAATAAAGTCTCTACATGATCTTCTAACCAGGTGGAAAAAGGATCATAAGTCTTTGGATCTACTCTCCTAAAGTCCTTCTTTCCCTTCATCATTCTAACCTCCCAAGCTTGGGATGCTAGTATGATCATCTTCAAGTTACCTTCTGCTGGAAAGTATAGTGACTCATTTATCTCTTCAATCAATGGTAAAACTCTCAAAGGATAACCAAATTGTTTTCTGGACAAGACAAGATTATAACATATTCCACCTTTCCTTCCTATCAAGGGTACATTTGGAAAGCTACCATAACTAACTATGATTTCCTTGCCTACAAGATCCATGTTGCATCCCCAAGCAATGTCATCTGAGGTTAAGCCCATCAATCTTTTGGACCCCTTCCAGGATTGTTTCATGTCCTGAAAGGGTCCTGATTTTGGGAGTTGCCTTACAAACCAGTCAGCAAAAAGGGAGAACAACAGTTCACATGTCTTTTTCTCTTTTCATTCCTATAATGAACCCCATAGTAGAAGTTACCCAGCAATGTAGGCACAGGGTTTCTTTTGACAAAGATGGTGATAGCCTCCATGCTGATTAATCCTTTCTCTCCTGGGAACTAGCTTATCCCTTACACTATCATGGCTAGCAATGATCTGAAATTTGCCCATTTGTTTCCTGATGCCATAACATGAGCTTCTGTGATAAGAAACTCCAAAGAAATCTCCTTACCTTGGTTGGCTTCTAGCCCCATCTTGAATCTAAGCATACTCAAGTGACAGACAGCAGTAATGTCTTCATAAGGAGGGCTCCTCTTTGAAGCATAATAAGGCATACCTTATCTAATGGGAATATTTAGGATACTGGAGAACTCCTCCAATGTAGGTGCCAAAATGTAATCTGGGAAAACAAATACTCGTAGCTGTGGATCATATAATTGCAACAAGGAATGCAAGCTATCCCTCTGATCAATTATTGGCTTATTCACATAATCCAGAATCTTTCCAAACTCTCTTTTGAAGCCATCAAGAACTTTGTCACTCATCAAGCTGATCAACTTCTGAATACCCTCTGTCTCTGGCTGTGGGAAAGTATAATGAACATTCTTCTTCCTTGGAGTCTCCATCTTGAAGCAATAATGTGACCGAGAATCGGAAGTAATATGAACCCTGAGAATAAAAAGAACACATATGATTAATGATGTCATGATGCTTATGCAAGTCAAGGCATATGATCAGTGATGTGTCTGTGTAGTGTCAATCATATAATCAAGTGTCTGTGCAGGGTCACAACATCAGAACAAACATCTCTGATTAGAGGTTCACATCTCAGAATCAAGGTGTAACAGGAAAGATCACAATACTGAAGCATATTGGTACAGTGGGTGTGTTGAAGGTTAAGGTTCCTGCAATCCTGTAAACCCCTCCCAATCTCACGGGTGTGCTACTCGAGTCAACATCACGGAATCTCAAAGCCGAATAGCAATACTACGTTCACCATTTCCGAGAAATGGCTCATGACCAAATCAGGGAATAGGTTTGGCATTATGTACTACTCAGGGAGGTCTCAGCTGAGTCCAAGGAAACAAGCACCCCTCATAAGTCCCCAGCTTCAAGCACTGAATCAAGAAACAATAGTACATTCATCCCGAAGGGTAAAATACTATCGTCATACGAAAAATTTGCTTTAACTGGATTTCTATGAGAGAACCAGACCATTCTATGTGAGTTTCCAATGGGCCCTCAGATGCGAATGGGTTTGCCAACAAATGTGGTCTGCCACTGTCATTACTGGAGAGGGATGTTTCCCCAAAGGTCCTCAATGACCGGTCCCCTAACTTCACATAACTATCAAGATTATGTATTTCCCCAGAAAGATTCTGGTATCAATACATTTCCGAGAAGGTCGCAGGTCAAGGTGTGTAGCTCACTACTACCAACATAACAAGATGCCATGAAACCAAAGTGGAACCACTCTAAGTCCTAAGGTGCACTCGAGCCCTGGTTACGAGCTCATCTCACAATAACAAAGCCCATCCCACAGAAAAATGAAACCAACACAGTCAAGTATATGATACATGTGGAAATAAATAACTGTAAGCAGTAAATAAATGTTGTAAAGTAAACTGTTAATGAAAACAGTAAATAAACACACATATAAACACATATAAACACCCAAAGAAACAAAACCAAACAGGCGCTAGGATTGACTCTACGAGGGAAACCAGAGATTCCAGGTTCGATCCCTAGCAAAGTCGCCAGCTGTCGCTCCCGGGATTTTCATCCTAGTACAAACGTGAAAGTGGCGCGGAAAAGGTAGAGTCGCCATCCAGGCATTTTTATCCCAAAAGAATGGGAAATTTAATGTTGTACAAACCTGAGGAAGAAGGAAAGGACAAGGTCTTGCGAACCAAAGATCTGGGTTCGGGAGTCGGTTACGACCTGGGCAGGTATTAGCACCCCAGACCGTCCTCCGTACCCGACGGGATCAACGCTTGCTTGTTTGTTTCAAAGGGTGAGAAAATAAACCTATTGCTGAACAAATGAACTTCTACTGGAATTGGAATGAGAAAGGGAACTGAAAAAGAGAATGAAAAGAAAGAGGGAAATGTAGGGAAAATAAAGAATGTGCTCAAATAGGCTCTACCCCACTGCCTACGTACCTCATCGGGAAAATGAGGACCAGAGTCGACGTAGTTTGCCTAACTAAGGCGGGAACTATTTGTTTGTGTTTTTTATGCTGGAACTGCGTATGTCTATGCTCAGGTGTTGCAGGCTCGTCTGGTACGAGTGCGTTTACCTTCTTGCATGCGAGACAAGTCGTTGCAAGTTCGCATTTGGAGTGAATGAGGTGAGAATAGAAGTTCCCGCAGGAAAGTCGCTTATTGTTTGTTGTTTGCTTTTTAAGAGTTTTGTATGAATTTGGCACAAGGAAGTGAATTCAGACTCTTTTCGATGGAATGTGTA
Organism: Lathyrus aphaca; assembly: GCA_963966055.1. Classification (NCBI taxonomy): domain Eukaryota; kingdom Viridiplantae; phylum Streptophyta; class Magnoliopsida; order Fabales; family Fabaceae; genus Lathyrus; species Lathyrus aphaca. Next base: position 283,024,058 of record OZ014523.1, read on the forward strand.
CTTGCTGCTACATTCCAAGATGGAATAGTATAACAAGCACACCAAGTAAGGAGAATTTATCCAAGACTTGTTTCCAAGGATTAGGGTCTAAGTTCACTAGCTTGTTGAACTTATTAGATGTTTTATAGCCTGTGAAGAATTGTCTTTTAGGTTTTCTTTGTGATATAATCTCTTTATTATACTTGTACATCATGCTAGACAAGCCCACACTATTCTAAGATGGAATGAATGTAAGTGTCCCATGGAATAAGGCTATACACAAGAGATTCTTTCATGCATTTATTAAGTGTTTTTTATTTTGTTTGAAGATGAGAAAAGAAGACTCAAGAGGCAAAAGGTCAAAGCTAAAGGGGGACTAAGACACAACCCTAAGTTTTCTCATTATGTACAAAAGGTGATCTTATGGTTTATGAGGTATTCTAAACCTAAAGAAAAGAAAAGCAAGTTAGAGTTCAACTTACTTCCTAAGGAAGTTAAGTTGAATCTAAAGAACAAAAGGGGAGCCTATGAACAAAGCACCAAGTGCTAAGGCAAACACAATTAAAATGCATAAAAGAAAAGGAATGAAGTAATGATTACCTCATATTCCCCCTACAAAACAAATGTTAGCATGATGAAGTAATTTGAACAATTATAACATGCAAACTTCAATTAGGAACTCACACTAGCTTAAGAAAGGTGTTAGTAAACTTCTAAGGCTAATACCTAAGCCTAAGGTATCTTATAAGGTAGCACACTTCAAAAGCCAGTAACTAAATCATATTAAAAGTATCTAAAGGGATTAAGTGAATCAAAATCAAACTATTCCCTAAAGTGTTACTAAATCCTAATGAAACCCAAGGATGAAGTTAAAAGGGAAACCTAAGTGTTTAGCATACTAAAATCTCCTAAAATCAAAGGTAAGTGTAAAATCCAGAACTTAGCACTACATGTAAATGAGTTATGATATTAGATCATATGAGAAAGAAGAGATTCATGTTAAAGGTATTCAAACATGGGATTGAAAGGTGAAAGCATGAACATGGAAACATGGTTTTAAAGGTGAAACAAAATGACTTAGAATAAAAATAAAAAATGACCAAAGGAGTTTAGACTCCCCATACAAAAACCAGAGTCTAGATGGAAAGTTAGAATGAAAATTAGATTTGGAAAATATTCACAAATGAAGTGGCAAGAGGTATCTTAATGCTAAGTGTCCAAATTAGGGTTTTTAAGGACCTTTAGATGACAAATTAAGTTCAAGAGAATGCAAAGGTTCTAAATTTTAGGTAAACATATGGAAATGATCACAACACATTTATGAGACACAAGACAAAGATATTAAAAGGCTAGCTTATGTACAAATGCAATTTGAGATGGCTAAGATGGAAGGAGAAGGGAAATTAGGTTAAAGTAAGGCAAGCATGACTTATGACTCAAGAAACCCTAAAATATCAAAGATGAAAACCTAATGAGGGTACTCAACACTTGGGGACATCCCATAGGACCTATAAGACTCAAAATTAAGACCTCAAAGTAATGGCATAAATGCCTTATGTAACACGGTAGGAGAACTGACTTTTAGTCATGTTGCGGATTGCAAGAGTCACCACCGACTTTTATTTTATCCAAGTGGAAAGGACATAAAAGAACAGGAAAGACCTATTTTTAAAAGACTTGGGTTCGGGGGGGTAGGTTATATGAAGGGAAGGTGTTAGCACCCTTTATATCCATGGTTATCCATGGGCTCTTAGTTACTTAGCTCACTTTAATTGTTTTTGGAAAATATAGTGTGTGATTAGAAATTTTCTAAGTACTTTGTAATGATCCTCGCATGGATGTATACAAAGCCTTATTTGAAAGTGTTTTGAAAGTGAGGTTTAAAAATTAGTTTTAAAGTATGAGCAAGCAACTAAGAGGTACCTACCCTAGATTGAGTCTTTCATGTTCTCGTATGTTCTTTCAATGGTAAGACTATCCCTATTATTAAGGATTAGGTAGTCATTATCTTGGATGTTTAAGGGACGGGCGTAGGGTCATCGTATTGTCATAGAAAGCAACTTAAGGGATGTCTTTAGCAATTCGTAGGGACTATCATCATTTATTCGAAAGGACAAGATCTTTATCGTAGGCAACCTCGAAGGGACGTGATCTTTTAAATCTATAGGGACTTGATGATTTATACGTGAAGGGACTTTGCTTAAGACATCCCTATATTCGAGGGACTTGACCATTTTAAGTAAGGCAACCAAGAGGAATACCCTAGGAAGTGCAAGATGGCGATCAAAGATCGACTTACGTGTGTGAGTGTTTATTTTCAAATATTTATCTTTTTAAAATTAATTATCTAACTTAATTTAATCACAATTAATTTCGCACTCCTTATTTACTAACCAATCAATTAAATAAAATAAATAAAATACGGAAATATAAAATCTATGTTATTACATGGCTTATGGGCAGTTACAAAATAATCGAGCAAGAAAAATAAATTACAATATAATAACCTATACACTTTTCTAATAAAATAAAGCAATAATATAATAAAGCTTAAATGATAATAAGATTAAATAAATTAAATAAAATTAAGGTTTTAGAATTAAAAGTTAGATTAAATTTTTTTAATAAAAATTAGGTTTAGATTAAATGAATTAGAGTTAGAAAAAAAAGGGGTTTGTTAGAATTAATTAAAAAAGATTTTTAAGAATTAGTTAAAACTTAATTGATTTATTTACAAAATTAACCAAAATTATTCATGAGATAATTATATTATAAAAAAAAAAGAAATTATAAAAAGTTATTGTTATTAAGAAAAAATATAGGGAAATTAATCTTATAATGAAGTCATTAATTAGTTTTAATATTATTTCAAAAGAAATTTAATTTGAAAAATATAAACAAAGAAATATATGGAAAAAAAGAAAAAGCCCAAAATATAGGACCTGGGGATCGAACCCAGGTCCTGTACCTGCCAGAAATGCCCCCATAGCCAACTGAGCTATGCGCGCAATGTGATATCCTTATGAATCCAGTCAAACAAATAATAAACCTGAAAAATAACATGATTGTAAAAAAAATGGGGGAACCTGGGAATCGAACCCGGGCCCCAAGCTTGGTGCGTACGCGCGCTATCCATTGGGCCAACCACGTCTTTATAACCTATAACAGAAATACAAATATATAAAATAAATGTAAATTTGAATTCTGAAAAAACGCGCCATCGTCTTCAACCTCAGGATGGATGCTTTTAGCGATGGATTTTTTGGAACCTATAGGTACAATTTTTTAAGCGTCACTATATCCCTGCAAAATCATACCATTCAAAATATGTAAAATTTCATCAAATTAAATACATAAACGTGATCCTTGTAACATGTACAACTCAACCATGGTCTTCAAATATATTTATATGGCTTAAATCATGGAATCCTAAATTCGAATTCCAAACCCTAACAATGGTGATCTTTGACTCCTGCAATAAAAACTCAATCCAATTGTCCAGAAATATTCCATACATCCAAACAAACATTATTAGATCATAACAAACAACAAATAATGCAAGAATCGATGGAACAAAAAAAACGAAATTTAAGAGAATAGAGCTTTCAGATTAGTCATATGAATGTGTTCTTGATGATGCAAATGATCGAAACACATTCAGTAATCATCATATAGTGGATTGCAACCTTTGAAACACCTTGATATAGCCTGCAAGTGATAAACCGAATTTAAAATTTTTTAGAAAAATTTGAATTTGAACAATGCTTTTTCTTCCCCAATTTTTCGTCCCCTTTTGTTTGTGTTCAGTTGTATACTTATAGAGGAATCAATTTAGGTCAAAAAAATCAGATGTTTTGTGGGCTTTTGGATAGCTTGAATGTGAAGAAATCCTTCAGATCAGTGGGCATGTCTGGATGAAGGATGGTATAAGGAACATCTCCTTCAGCAACAGGCTCCATAGTGACTGGTAGAACAGCAGGATATGGCATCATAAGAGTTTGAGCACGAGATCGAACCCATCTGAGATAAGGCTCCATAGGAATAAAATACTCCGGCTCCAAAGTGTTGCTATCAATCATGTTCACCTTGTTCCAAGCTCGTATAAACCTTTGACGGTAAACCTGAAGATCATTGTCGTAGTCGAACATAATATCCTGAATAAGCATGTCATGAGGACCATTACTCCGAGCATAACCAAACTGACATAGAGCTAAAGAAGGGTTGCATGTAATTCCCCCTCTTATGCCAAGGAGTGATACATTAGGGAACTCCCCACAATGGTCAATGATAGTAACACTCTCCATATATCGATAGCACCAACGAATTTCTGAATGAGAAAGTGACATGATCCTCTTAGACCACCTAAACCCTTGTTCATTCTTCATCACTGATCGAGGAAAGTGAGAAATAAACCACCTAGATAATAAAGGTATGCAACACATCAGAGTTGTCCTCACCTTCGTAGTACGAGTGTGAAGAGAATGCAAGATGTCTCCAAGTAATATAGGCACTTGGTTGTGAGTCAAAAATATGTTGATGGCGTGTACATCTATGAACTGGTCTGGATTAGGGAACAATACTAAGCCATAGATCAATAGGGCTAAGATCTCCTCAAAAGAATCATAACTCATAGCCTTCAAGAAAACTTGAGCTTTCTCCATTAATACCTTAGCAAGAATACCCTTAGCTTCGCTTCTCATTTATAGGACAATGTCTGATTTCTTCAAATGTAGGGCTGCAACAATGACTTCAGGTTTAGGCTCCTTTTCTAATCCTGTGAAGGGTCTTTGATCAAGGATAGGTATACCCAGTAGTTTGGAGAACTCTTCCATTGTAGGAACCAGCTGATAGTCGAGGAATGTGAAGCAATGATGTTTAGGATCAAAAAACTGAAACAGGACACTCATCATGTCTTTATTGAAACATGAATTGACTAGATCCAGTAGGTGACCATGCCTCTTGATGAATTGGGAGTTTTCAAAAACTTGAAAGACCAATTCTTTAAGCTTTGGATGTATTCCTACAAAGTTGATCCAGATAGTATTCCTACGAGCAGAAGCCATGACCTACAACAAAGAACAAAGATAAATCCTTTGGTCCTTGAAATGGTTAGTGAAAATGTTATGCTTATGATGTCATGATGTCATGATGCTATGCTCAATCACAAACATGTGGCACACACCAACAAGTCACACAATAGACCTAGGTTTAGAGGCTTACATGAGATTTAAAGGTAAGTACCCTCCCCTGAAGTTTAGATGGTTCATCCTGTCCTACAAAAGTAACCAGGTTCTAATGGATCTCAATATCACTGATCCTTCCCAAGGGTGGTTGTTCAGTATGCAACTTACTTGCCAACCAAAACCCTCCAAGTTTAGGATCTCAATGAGCGTAGTATCGAGTATCAACCAACTTCAGTCTTCACCGAAACCGACTATCTCACTACTTTCTAAAGGCCAAGATGATATAACTAGGGTTCTAAAAGACAGTTAGTGTATTAACAACATATGGCAGCCCCATATTATCCTTAACTTACTTAAGGAACATAAGCACCAACCAAGAAATCACACTAACTATGGCCACCAGATCAACCATATCGGTATACGCCGTACAGTTTCCTTGGCTTATTTCCATTTACCTAGGGTACACTAGATCCGGGTTAGGATCTTTCACACATAAAGCCCAACAAGTAATATAAAGCAAACAAAGCAAAAAATTTAAAGTGATCTAATTCCTAAGGGTACCCCTCTTTTACTTAGTAACTCCCAGCAGAGTCGCTAGTTCTGTAACACGGTGGGAGAACTGACTTTTAGTCATGTTGCGGATAGCAAGAGCCGCCACCTACTTTTATTTTATCCAAGTGGAAAGGACATAAAAGAACAGGAAAGACCTATTTTTAAAAGACTTGGGTTCTAGGGGTAGGTTATATGAAGGGATGGTGTTAGCACCCTTTATATCCATGGTTATCCATGGGATCTTAGTTACTTAGCTCACTTTAATTGTTTTTGGAAAATGTAGTGTGTGATTAGAAATGTTCTAAGTACTTTGTAATGATCCTCGTATGGATGTATACAAAGCCTTGTTTGAAAGTGTTTTGAAAGTGAGGTGTAAAAAGTAGTTTTAAAGTGTGAGCAAGTAACTAAGAGGTACCTACCCTAGATTGAGTCTTTCATGTTCTCGTATGTTCTTTCAATGGTAAGACTATCCCTATTATTAAGGAATAGGTAGTCATTACCTCAGATGTTTAAGGGACGGGCGTAGGGTCATCGTATGGTCATAGAAAGCAACTTAAGGGATGTCTTTAGCAATTCGTAGGGACTATCATCATTTATTCGAAGGGACAAGATCTTTATCATAGGCAACCTCGAAGGGACTTGATCTTTTAAATCTATAGGGACTTGATGATTTATACGTGAAGGGACTTTGCTTAAGACATCCCTATATTCGAGGGACTTGGCCATTTTAAGTAAGGCAACCAAGAGGAATACCCTAGGAAATGCAAGATGGCGATCAAAGATCGACTTACGTGTGTGAGTGTTTATTTTCAAATATTTATCTTTTTAAAGTTAATTATCTAACTTAATTTAATCACAATTAATTTCGCAATTGTTATTTACTAACCAAGCAATTAAATAAAATAAATAAAATATGGAAATATAAAATCTATGCTATTACATGGCTTATGGACAGTTACAAAATAATCGAGCAAGAAAAAAAATTACAATATAATAACCTATACACTTTTCTAATAAAATAAAGCAATAATATAATAAAGCGTAAATGATAATAAGATTAAATAAATGAAACAAAATAAATTAAATAAAATTAAGGTTTTAGAATTAAAAGTTAGATTAAAAAATTTTAAATAAAAATTAGGTTTAGATTAAATGAATTAGAGTTAGAAAAAAAGGGTTTGTTAGAATTAATTAAAAAAGATTTTTAAGAATTAGTTAAAACTTAATTGATTTATTTACAAAATTAACCAAAATTATTCATGAGATAATTATATTATAAAAAAAAGAAATTATAAAAAGTTATTGTTATTAAGAAAATTTTTAGGGAAATTAATCTTATAATGAAGTCATTAATTAGTTTTAATATTATTTCAAAAGAAATTTAATTTGAAAAATATAAACAAAGAAATTTATGGAAAAAAAGAAAAAGCCCAAAATAAAGGATCTGGGGACCCCAGGTCCTGTACCTGCCAGAAACGCCCCCATAGCCAACTGAGTTGTGCGCGCAATGTGATATCTATATGAATCCAGTCAAACAAATAATAAACCTGAAAAATAACATGATTGTAAAAAAAATGATGGAACCTGGGAATCGAACCCAGGCCCCAAGCTTGGTGCGTACGCGCGCTATCCTCTGGGCCAACCACGTCTTTATAACCTATAACAGAAATACAAATATATAAAATAAATGTAAATTTGAATTCTGAAAAAACGCGCCATCGTCTTCAACCTCAGGATGGATGCTTTTAGCGACGGATTTTTTGGAACCTATAGGTACAATTTTTTAAGCGTCACTATATCCCTGCAAAATCATACCATTCAAAATATGTAAAATTTCATCAAATTAAATACATAAATGTGATCCTTGTAAAATGTACAAATCAACCATGGTCTTCAAATATATTTATATGGCCTAAATCATGGAATCCCAAATTCGAATTCCAAACCCTAACAATGGTGATCTTTGACTCCTGCAATAAAAACTCAATCCAATTGCCCAAAAATATTCCATACAGCCAAACAAACATTATTAGATCATAACAAACAACAAATAATGCAAGAATCGATGGAACCAAAAAAACGAAATTTAAGAGAATGGAGGTTTCAGATTAGTCATATGAATGTGTTCTTGATGATGCAAATGATCGAAACACATTCAGTAATCATCATATAGTGGATTGCAAACTATGAAACACCTTGATATAGCCTGCAAGTGATAAACCGAATTTGAAATTTTTTAGAAAAATTTGAGTTTGAACAGTGCTTTTTCTTCCCCAATTTTTTGTCCCCTTTTGTTTGTGTTCAGTTGTATACTTATAGAGGAATCATTTTAGGTCAGAAAAACCAGATGTTTTGTGGGCTTTTGGATAGATTGAATGTGAAGAAGTCCTCTTACCAATTTGGTCAAAAAATCAAATATATTCATGCCATAATGCCTTAGCACGAATTTGGAACTTCTCAATCAACTTTAAATGACCTTTAAGAGTTTCTAGAAGAAGAATCAAATCAAATATTTGAGTTTTCATATTTTATTTTGATTTAAATTGAATTTTAATGAATAAAATCAAAATAAATTAAAAAAATCAGAATTATTTGTAATTGGGTCGTGCATGATGTCATTGTAAGGATTGGATTACAAAATTGCAAGCCCATTTGGAAAATTTTGGTTTTAAGACCTCATCTGCTCAATATACCCGTCAAAAATTTCCCAACTTTGCAAAGGCATATATCTCTCAATTTTAAGGCTATGAATGTTTTCTTGGACATTTTGGAAAGCTTAAAGAGTCCTATAACAAACCTCTTTTGTCTCATGTCCATATCTTTTACCATTTTCAAATTATACCCTTTGGAACATGTTGACTTTTTGTTGACTTTTGAAATGACCTGTAATGTTTTAGCTCATACCTTCCAAATGAAGCATTTTTAGGCTTGGCTTGTGAGACACAAAGTTGTAGAGAACTCAATTTCCTTAAAAATGAGATTTGGATGGGAATTTTTTGATGAAGCATGTGAAAGTTATGGCTGGTCAAAGTTTAGTTGACTTTCCTTAAGAAAACCCTAATTTAGAAACTCTTGATTCTCGATGATCTGAAACTCCCTTGATGAATCATGATCAACCTTTGATCAAATGATGAATTTTACTTCATAAACTTGATGTTGGCAAAAAATCTTGAAGTTTGACTTTAGTTTGACCACAGTTGACCTCAGTTTGACTTTTTAACTACTTTGACTGATTTTTGCATATCTAATCATCTGACTGGGCAAACTTATTGGGAAAGCCTTGAAACTTGACACGGGGATTCTTGAATATATGTGGGATGTTATGAAGCTCACTTGAGGCCTTGAAACTCATTTTAACCTGAGGAATCTCAAAACCCTAGTTTTGGACACTTTGCTTAGGATGAGGAATTGTTTGGGGAAACTTCCATACTTCTTGACCAATTGGGAGTCTTAAGGACCTTATGATCATTTAGAAGTCTTGAGAGAGTTTGTATTGATTGTTGGATGGCAAATTTTGGGGTACAACACCTTATTCTAATTGGATCAAAGGAAGTGAATGAAAGGATAAAAAATATGACTTGTGACCTAAATAACTTAGAAAAAAAACCAAATGATCATTAAAAGTTATGAAACTTGACAATAGAATACAAAATCCAGAAGGTGACTTATGTCTAAAAAATCTCACAAAAATTCTTATTTTTTAGTATTCAAATGAGGTGTGGAACTTAATTAGGGTTTATGTGCATACATGTGAAAGGATGGGACCAAAACATGATTTACAATGACCTAAAAATCAAAACAAAAATAATTTTGGGAGGCATAGGGAGTCCTCTAAATAATGCAAAAAGAATGAACAATTTAAATTTTATGGTTTAGGAGGAATAAAATGAACAAGTGGATTGGTAAAAAAGAAGAAAATGAGAAGAAAATTAAATGGGAAATTAATTTTGGTTTAAAAATAAAAGAAAAATGGAAACAAAAAATATGAAAAATTGAATAAAACTATGAATATCATATATGAAGTTTTGGGGAATTTTTGGAAGGCTTTTGGTATTTTATAAAATCAAAAAATAAAAAATAAATAAAATGAATAAAAGGAAATAAAAGGGATTAAAAGAGTAAAAGAGATTGGGCCTGGGGGTGAGTATAGCAACAAAATGAACTACATTGGGCCATATGCAAACACGTTGGGGGTGCTATTAGGAACCTGAGTTTTTCTTCACAAAAATGAACACGTGACTTGCATGTGAAATTTAATGCGTTGGCGTGATCAGAACCACAGGATTGAACTCATCTAACGGATACGACTTACAGTTGTAAAAAATTAGGGCAAACTGTTTCATCACCGGAGAAGACCTCCGGTCATCTTCTCCGGTGACCTGCATCTAGGGAAAGGTTCAAACCCTAACTAAAATGAAATCTAAGGTTATCATTGTGTTCGCCTCAATGAGTACATCACAAATCCAGGTTCAAAATCCAATTATCCTTCATATCCAGTGCAAATCAAAGCAATCAAATCCAACCTAAAAATCTGAAACTAAGCATTTAGGATTCCTATCAACTAGCCAGTGGTTGCAATGCTTCTAATAAGCTCAACATCACACAAAACAATCAAAAATCAATGCAATTGTGCAAAATAGATTCAGTGTAAAAACCTGGAAATGCAGAGATGTTAAGATCAAATAAAACCAAAGATGAGGTTCCTCTTGATGCCTTGCTTGATCTTGAATGCTTGTAGAGTGTAATAAACACTCTGTGAGTGGAGAATCTTGATGTAGCTTGGAAAATGCAGAGCAATGCAGTGATGAGATTTTGGAAGATAAAGGATGCAAACTCCATGAATATGAAGCAAAACTTGATGCTGATAATGATTAGAAGAAGAATGTTACACTGTAACTTGAAGTGAACAAGATCCTTGCCAATTTGCAGAGGTTCCCAATGGGGAAAGTTGGAGGATTCACTGAACTTCCTCCATGGAAATGTAGCTTGAATTGATGATAATGATGAGAAATGGAAGCTTGAAGCAAGAGGGATGAAGATGAAGCTAGCTCGAGCCAAGTTGCAATCAGAAATCAGAGAGAATGCAGATGAAATTTTGAGTATTTTGTGGAGTGTTCAAATGAAAATGGTGCTTAGCCCTGTAAACACCCCAAATTTGCCCTCACTCATTTCACCATGGCTTGTGATCTTTTCATATTGCATAAGTTCAATCACATCATCTCATATTACATTTTTGCTTCACTACATTGGTTCAAAGTCATATGCATCTAGGGTTTGTGATCTGAGCCATCCCTGATCCATCTGAGCCACTCCAAAGGTTTTCAATCATCTAAAGAGGGTCCATATATGTTCAAGAATCATATTATATCCTCCCAAGATCAATAAAGTCAGAAAATCACAAGAACTGAGAAAGGCATGGAAGCAGAGCCAAGCTTAACTGCACAAATGACCTAAAATTAGGGTTTTGGTTTCAGAGGCCATAACTCCAATTTTTTTGGTCATTCTTGTTTCTATTGGTCTCTATATGATATGAGGATCATGCATACCAATTTTCATGAAGAAATTCAAGGGGGAAGGCATCTGATCAATAGATGACTTCTTGAGCAAGTTAGTGCAAAATCAGGGCATCTGAGGCCCCCAATCATCCAACCAAAGGGTCTTCTCCATAATTTGGGTGTATATTATCTTTATTTGATCTTATAAGAGGTTAGAAGTTCACAAAATTGAGGAATTTCAAGCCATTTGCAAAGTTGCCATTTTGGGAAAGTGACTTGTAATGCAAACTTGCTATTTTGGGAAAGTTTTTCAACCTCCTCTTTTTGATTCAAAAATGCTTCAAATGAAAAATTCTTGGTCATGAAAGTTGTAGATTGGATCATTCCCTTTTCAAAAAGTAAGATAACTTGATCTAATTCATCATAGAACTCAAGTTATGGCTTTGCAAAGTTGGGAAAAATCACTAAATTTCACTTATGAACCAAAGAGGGAAACTTGCAAAAACTCATGACAAAGCAATGTGTGACCTCAAAGTGACTTCTAACCATTACACAAACATCACATATGACCTAAAAATCAGAATTTGCACCAATTCACAAAGCTTCATGCCTTGAATTACAAGTCACCATAAGGCATTTCTCATAAATCTTCAAGAATGGAATTTTTGCAAAAGGGACTTCTAATGATTGGATTAGTTGCTAAGTGATCTCAAAGCATCATAACAACTTCATGTGGTCCATTTTGCTGCAAATTGCCCAAGAGTTCATAGGTTTCATTGCCTTGGTTCACAAGGAATTCCAAAGAGGGAAATATGCAAGAACCTTGAAAACTCTTGATCAAGACCATCCAGCTCACAAAATCAGATCCAAAGGCCCTCCATGACTCAAGCTGAAGCAGGACAAGCCCTAAGATCTCCTCTGACCCGAGCCATACCTATGGTACACAAAATCTTGACTTTTTGCATCTTTTCCCATACCAATCAAACTGTGACATTACCAACCCTCTACCCAATCAGAACATATTATGTGGACCTCAAGGACTTGAAAGACACACACACAAGCCAGCATCCTCCCATAAGCCAGGATTCACAAAAACTGCAAATTTCTTCATCTCTTCGAAACTCTTCCCACAGCCATCAAACCTCAAACTTTTCTTCACTAACAAGTCATATACCATCCATGGATCAAGAATCAAGCACTGAAACAACTTAAAACATCACATACACAACCCTCCAAATCTGCTACACCAGAGCCAACACCTTCAAACCAGGCCATACAAGCTTGTTCTAAGCTTCATTTCATCATCAGGAGGTTCATAGGAGGGGATTTGCACCAAAGAAGAGTCCAGAAAGCTCAGCATTAGGAGGTTCAATCTCAGGTATAGCTCAAGAACTTTTTTCCCAGAAGCTTAATTTTAAGTTCTTAATCGAATCCTTATGTTGCGCTGATGATGCTGATGTATTTATTTTTCAAAATGGTGGGATATTGAGCATGTATGGAGTCTCTGAAAGTTTTAACCCTAGAGACGTTTTGCTTCGATTTGGCTTTTTGATGGATGAAAAATGGATTTTGTTTGGGGATTTAGGATCAGTGATATGTGGGGATCATTTCTGGGCAAGAAATTTGGAGTTTAGAAACCTGTAGAAGATTTTAGGTTTTCGGTCCACCGGAGAAGATGACCGGAACACTGTTCCGGTCACCTGAAACTCATTAGCCCTAATCTACGTAATTAGTGAACTTTGAATGATGGCCTTTGGATTTGTCCTTCCCGCGTGAGATGAGTGGTCCAGATCACGTGTTAAAACCCTAATCCAGTCATTAACTTAATTAATTACGTTTAAAAATTCAAAAATCTCAGAGTGAATCCCAGCCCTCCAAACACGCGCCAGTCAACTCCCGCGCGTTTCATTTAAATCTGGATCATTGGATTTGTTTACTTTTCCATTTAAATTATTTTTATTTCATTTTATTTGCATTTCTTTGTGCATTTTATTTAAAATAGTTAGAAGCTTTCAAATTTTTTTATTTTTTTGCATCATGACTTTAAATATTTTTCTCATTCTAAAAATAATTTTTATTTTATTTTTTGCATAAAATTTGTATTTTGTAAAATATTTAAATGTTTATTTTAATTAATTAAAATACCATTTAAGTTTCTAAAAATCACCAAAAAAATCACATTGCATCTTGACACATTTAGAGACATTATCAAACCATTCATACAAATTTCTTTTTGGTTCTTGATCCATTTTGACATTTTCTTTGGATTTAGGGTTCTTAAAAATCAATATTTTTACCCTAACTTAGAAAAATCTTTTCTGCCTAACCATGAAGAGTTTGATAATGGTTATTTTTGCATTGCATTCCACATATCATATAGTTTCTAGGATAAAATTGGCATGAATTTATCTTTCATTTTTGATTTGTTTTGTATTTTTCCTTGTGAGGTCCCTTAAAACCCTAGCAAACTTAGAAAAATCATAACTTCCTTAGGGTTAAGAGTTAGGTCTCCTCCTTTGGGGTGTGATATCATATGGGTTTAGGGTACCTTTGATCCCATTTTCAATTTTTTATATTGTCATTTGCTTCTGATTTTGAATTTTTCATTGCATCTTGTACATAAACCCTAATCTTTGCCTTCATTTGCATTCATCCTTCATATGCTTGCATACATGAACTTGCCATGACATTTTGTGCATCCATATGACATATAAGACATCTTAGGACACATTAGAATCATGTTTGATCATTGCATCACTCATTTGCCATGGTATGCATCCATTGCATTTCATAAGTTTTCATGAACTTTCATGCTTCCTTTCATGTCTCATTTGCATCTTCATTACTTGTATGATCATCCTCATCTCTTGACATGTTTTCATACCACCTCATAGCATTTTTTTTCATCATGTTTTGCTTCTGACTTTGGTTTTCATCTTTACATTTCATCTCATTTTCATTTCATTTCATTTCTTGTTGCTAACTTTTCAGGTGGTAAGTGTCTGAGAAGTGAATTTTCCTTCACTTCTCATAACCTCTTCTCATCCCTTTTATGCATCATTGCTGAATTTTTACTTGTGTATTATAGTGAGCTTTCTCATTCATGCTCCTCCCTCTCTTTCTTTCTTCAAGCAACTTATCTTCTTAAGTGAAGTAAGTTGTCTTGCTTCCCTCTGATTCTCCTTCCTTCATCCAGTCTCTTCCTTGGTGGCTTTTCTCTTGAAGATCTTCTTGCAAGCCTCATAAACCCTAGGAATACCCAAGCATGATAATAATTATGGTTTTATTATTCCCCCCATTAGTTTTACCTTTGTGTCATCTTTGAGTCTTCTCTTCTCATCTCTTAATCAAGGACTAAACCTTAAAGGTTTTAAGGCTTTGTGATTAAGGTTATGCCTGTATCCTTCTATTAGGATGGAGTGTATAACTTTAATCCTAAGTTTTAAATCCTTAATGTGTTTAAATCCTTTAATCAATCCACCTAATAATCACTAAGACATCAAGCTTGTAACTTGGGCCTTGCATTAGGGTTCTAATTCTTCCTTAATTGGTTAAGAAGGACTAACCCTAGTGTTAATGGACAAGTCCCCCTCAAGTTGTCTTACAAATCATAAAATCCACTTCTTGATCTTACCATTAACTAAAATCCATTTAATAAAGGTTTTGTTTTGTCATGAGGTTAATCCCTAATCATGGATTAAGTTGAGGAGCCTTCCTCAGCTTAAATGTTCTCATCTATCATCCTTCTATTAGGATGGTGTAATGAGTCCATTAAATCCTTGATTATGGCTTAAACTCATTACTTAACACCAAAAAAAACTCCAAAAAACATCTAAATAAATGCAAGTAGGTTAATGATCTTAATCCTACATCTTGGCGATTAAGTGTGAGGTGTTTACTTCACACTTAAGGTATTCTCATTACCCCTAATCAGATGGAGGATGTGATGAGTTTACTAACCCTTGGTTTAGGCTTAAACTCATTTTCTTATGACAAACTCCAAAAGCAATAAAAGATTGAAAATACCAAAAACAAACATTAATCGTCTCCTTCAGGATTCTTCTCTCATCATTTTCACTCACAAATGAGAACTTGCTTCTTCCGTATAATGCAAGATAGTTTGCACCTGAGCCATACAGGTCATACACTTGAGCATAGACAAGCAAGAAGATCATCAGTCAATTTATCTTTCAGTCTCTTTGAGTCTAACTACGGTGTTCAGACTTTCTCATTGCACGAGAGGATACGTAGGCATAACTTAACAGTTATCGAACAAAAGTCTCTGTATATTCCCCCCTCTTCCAGCATCATTCTTTAAGCCTCATAGTCTTGAGCTTCACATTCTTTCTTTACACTGACACTTTCTTGTTTCACTTCACATTTCTTTTCCACTAACACTTGCTTTCTTTTCCAGCTTTTTGCACACAAATATCATTGACACTACCCCTTTTAAACACAAATCTTTTAAGCGTGGATCCCGTCGAGTACGACGGACAATCTGGGTGCTAATACCTTCCCAGGTTGTAACCAACCCCCTTTCTCAGTTTCTCTGGTTCGCAACCGTCTTATCCATTTTTTCTAGGTTTATGCAGCATTACCTTTCCTTCGGGATAAAAATGCCTAGCTGGCGACTCTTTTCTTTTCATTTCTTTTCTCCTTTTCGCCGACCGTTCGCGCTTGTACCGGGATGCAAATCTTTGGGAGCAACAAGCCCCAAATGTGCAGTGATCACATCCCTTTATAGAGCACCCTAACCATGGTTAAGCAAGTATAGTTAACTGAGCGAGATGAGTTTACTGAGTGAATTCTGTTAGGACAGTTATGCCAGTTGTGAACTCTAGAACTTTCCAATGCTTGGACCAGATTCAATGAGATGATGAGCGTGTCACTTATGGTGTATTTGAGGTGATGGATTGTGTATCAATGCAGCCATGAGGTATGATCTAGTATGATGATGAATATGCTAACTGAAGTGGGCTTGAGATGATGAACTTGTTTTTTGCTTGAGCTGAATCAGGTGTGGAGTAAAGCATGGCATTCATGGTGAGATTGATGTGGTGTGAAGCATCTGATCATAGCATCCTGACTTCAATACTTGGAAGTTTATCCCTTGCTTGACTCACATGAAATGCATATCAATTAGTATGGTGATGTAGATAATGTATGATACACTCCCCTTATGAGGTACTCATGATCATGGTGCTCTAAATGAGGCTAAGAACTTCAATTAGACTCAACTTACACATTAGATTACCATTACCTTGCCAAGCAAGAAACAGATGGCATGTTGTGATCTTCCATGGTTTGTTTCTTCAAGCTCAAGCAACCAATCCATGGAATGTTTGTATTTAATTTGAAGAGAATGATGCATAGGATAAGTTTGGAGTTTGATGCAAGATGAGATATGTCCTCTAAGTCACTCAAATGAATCTTTGAACATCATGTCACCATGTTGCATCATGGGCCTGCACTGCATGACCTTGGCCTGGGCAAGATGCCTAGTGAATTTTCAGTTTGAGGATCCACACTTTGCCTCTCCATAACTCTTAATCCATTGATCGAATGAAAAATCTTTGAACATCAAAGTTGTTGGAAATATGGAAATAAACAACTTTGTAGTTCAAATAAATTTCATTTGAAACCTTTTAAATGGAGAAAAATAGCTTGCCTTTTTTAACACAATCTGTTTGATGGAATGCTAGGCAGGGCGCGTGCGCAGGCTACAAGGCATGCCCTACTTCTTGCCCTGTTTTGCCTTGTTTTGCCCAATCTTTGCATGATCATATCTCTCTCAGTTTTAATGTTATGAGTGAGTTCCACATATGGATTTGAAGCTTAAGATGCCCTATTTAATTGGATCAAGGTATAATTTCCATAGCCCTTGTATTTTAGGAGAAGGCCTCCCTTGAAGTGACTGCAAAAATGGCCAAAACTTGCCATTTTTGGAAATCCTAATTTTCCAAAAATGGTAAGTTTTGGTTTTCTTGATTTCTCTTGATTCCTTCATCATTTCTTGATCAAATTTGAACCATAGGATCTTTGTAACCCTAATTTCATGATTTTGATCTCAAAAAGATAGGAGTTGAATTTTTCCTCAGCATGGTTGACTATTCCCCAATTCCCTGATTTTCAATCATCTGGCCAATTGAACCTCTTCCAAAATGTTTCTATGGATGAAATTTGAACCCTAGGAACTTGACATCATATATAATACAATTGAAACAACTTTGGATCAAAATTTCATTGAGAAGCCCAGTAGAATAGAAACCCTAATTTGGCCCATTTTCTTCAGGAGATGTTGCACTGCTTGCCTCCTTTGATCAATTCAAATCTTTTCATAACTTGTGGCTTCAAATGAAGAATTGTGGGATGTTGTGAACCCTTTGAACAAGTTTGAGAAACTTTGTAGCTCCTTGGTTGTCTTTGTATAACCTTCAATTTCTCCAATCAGTGATCACATACCAATGCCTCAGCTATGAAGAACATGATGCAATGTTCTTTATGGTTACATGAACTTGTTTATGCCAAATGCTATGCAAAATGTTGAGAAAATGAGTGGGAAAATTTTGAGGTGTTACACATACCTATACTCGAATGAAAACTGTTATTGTAGGTGAACTCAATCAACGCTAAATAACTATCCCAAGCACCACCTTGCTCTAGCACACAAGCATGCAACAAATACTCCAACGATTGAATTGTTCTCTCAGTTTGACTGTCTGTTTGCGGATGGTAAGCCAAACTCAATCTTAGCTTAGAACCCAAAGCCTTTTTCAAACTCTCCTAAAACCTCGATGTAAATCTAGGATCTCTATCTGATACAATACTCTTAGGAACTCCATGCAACTTCACAACCACAAAAACATAAATCTCGACTAACTTCTCCAAAGGATAACTAATATCAATCGGAATAAAGTGAGAAGATTTAGTAAGTCTATCAACAATCATCCAAATAGCATTATGACATCTTTGCGTATTCGGCAATCTCGTAACAAAATCCATCGATATACTATCCCATTTCCATTCTGGAATATCCAACGGTTACATCAATCCACTGGGCTTCTGATGTTCCACCTTAGACTTCTAATAAGTCAAACACACGTACACAAAATGAGCTACATCTCTCTTCAATCTGGACCACCAAAAGATCTTCTTCAAATCTTGATACATCTTATTCGCTCCCAGATGAATACTTAAGTTACTTTAGTGTCCCTCTTCCAATATCATCTTTTTCAACTCCACATCATCGGGAATACAAATACGACCACGGAATCTCAAAACTCCAAAATTATCAACCTTGAAATCCCCATTCTCATTCATCATCAAATCAACAAACTTTAAATCCAACTTTTTCTTTTCACATACGGTTGCAAGAAAATCATTCGTAACATGTAGCATACCAAATCTCACACTTCTCAGCGTCATTTCACAAAATAAACTCAAGTCTCTAAAATCCTCCAAAAGTTCCCATTCTCTTATCATCAATGCGGACATATGTAACAACTTACGACTTAAGGCATCGGCCACCACATTTGCCTTACTCGGATGGTAATTCAAACCAAAATCATAATCCTTCAAAAGATATAACCACATTCTTTGTCTCATGTTAAATTCCTTTTGATCAAATAAATACTTCAAACTCTTGTGATCACTAAAAACTTCGAATCTTGCACCATAACGATAATGCCTCCAAATTTTCAAAACAAACACCACGACCGCTAACTCCAAATCATGCGTAGGATAATTCTTTTCATGCACTCTCAATTGTCTTAAAGCATAAGCCACAACTTTTTCATCTTGCATCAAAACACCACCTAACCCAAACAATGAAGCATCACAAAACACCACAAATGGTTCCGTCGGATTTGGAAAAATCAAGATCGGAGCCATTGTCAACCTTCTCTTAAGTTGAATGAAACTCTCTTCATAATTAATATCCCAAATGAAAACCTTTCCCTTACAAGTCAATTGCGTTAACGGAAGTGCCAACTTTGAAAATCCCTCGAGAAACCTCCGATAATAACCCGCCAAGCCTAAAAAGCTTCGAATCTATGTAACCAATCTAGGAACTTCCCATTGCATTACCGCATCAATCTTGGATGGATCAACATTAATACCACCATCGGAAATAACATGTCCAAGAAAATGTACTTTCGATAACCAAAACTCACACTTCGACAACTTATCTTACAACTGTTTCTCTTTCAAAATCTGTAACAGAATCCTTAAATGATCTTCATGCTCCTCTTGAGACTTAGAATAAATCAAAATATCTTCCATGAACACAACCACAAAACGATCCAACTGCTCATGAAAAATACGGTTCATGTATTCCATAAACACACCTGGCGCATTAGAAACTCTGAATGGCAACACATAATATTCTTAAAGACCATACCATGTCCTAAAATCCGTCTTTTGAATATCCTCCTCTTTCACACGAATCTGGTGATATCCTGATCTCAAATCAATCTTACTAAAAACACACGCACCAACCAATTGGTCCATCAAATCATCGATCCTTAGAAGCAGATACTTGTTCTTAATTGTCACCTTGTTCAACTGTCGATAATCAATGCATAACCACATACTCCCGTCCTTCTTCTTTACCAACAATATTGGATCACCCCAAGGAGAAACACTCGACCTAATAAATCTCTTGTCCAACAAGTCATTCAATTGCTTCTTCAATTCTACCAACTTTGATGCTGACAAACGATACGGTGCCATCAAAATCGGTCTAGTACCAGGAACTAGATCAATAGAAAACTCAACTTCTCTTTTAGGCGGTACATCCTTAATATCCTCCGGAAACACTTATGGAAAATCACACACCACTGGGAACCCATTGAGTTCAACTTCACTCTCCACCGACAATGATGCAAACAAACCGAACAATTGAGCTTTGTCCACTAAAAGTTTCTTCAACTCCTTCGTGGATAGGAAACTCTCATCTTCAACATCATCCAAAGAAGGAAACCTTACTAACTTATGATAGAAATCTATATGAACTCGATTAAATTGCAACCAGTTCATACCTAAGATTACATCCAAGCCCTCCAACGACAAACAAACTAAATCCATCAAAAAATCTTTACCATACATGGTCAAAGAACAACTTATTGACACCAAAGAAGTAGTTACCGAACCTGAAGCAGGAGTCTCAATAACCATCTCACCACCCCAAGAACACATGAACAAATTCAAACGCTTAGCGCACTCAAGAGAAATGAACAAAAGGTGTACTATTAATAAAACATGCACATTTAATCAAACGGTCTGCACTAGTAGTGTCCTTCCCTGCTAATGCAAACACCTTTCTGCCCGCTTGAGCTTGCTTCGGCTTAGTACACTTAGTACTGATGTGACCCACTTCTCCATAATTGAAACACTTCACAACATTCCTTCTACACTCGGTAGTAGCATGTCCAAGGCCTCCACAGTTAGAACATTTCACTATGTTCTTCCCACACTCAAAAGACTTATGACCCAAATCACCACACTTGTAACACTTAACGGGACCAGAACCTCCTCCACCAGATCTCTTATCAAAGTTTCCCCTATGTTTGCCCTTATCAGCGGGTGTCACATAAGGTCAACTTCTAGCTTATTGCTTTCCTTTCCTCTCATTCAAACTCTTGTAATGTGTAGAACGAGACTTGCTATCCTCCTCGAAAATTCTATAACATTCTGTCAAATCCGAAAACCTTCCTATTCTTTGATATTCCACAGCTTGCTTAATCTCAGGACGTAAACCATTCCCATACTTAATACACTTCGAGAACTCAGCAGTAGTAGCAGCATAATGAGGATGAAATTGAACCAATTCCACAAACTTATCAGTATAGTCCACCAAAGACATACTACCTTGTTTCAGTTCAAGGAACTCCATCTCCTTCTTCCCTTTCACACTTTCAGGGTAATACTTCCTCAAGAACTCAGTGCGAAAAACATCACAAGTTATCTTTTCATCTTCTTCCTCAAGAGCTTGACTTCTACCGACCCACCAATCGTCGGCTTCTTCCTTCAGCATGTGAGATCCAAGCCCCACCTTACTCTCTTCAGCACAGTCTATGACTCTGAAGATTCTTTCAATATCTTTCAACCAATTCTGAGCACCATCGAGATCAAATCTTCCTTTGAAGACCGGTGATTGATTCTTCCTGAACGCATCATTAGCATTCACATTCGGCGCTCCCTGCACCGTCCTAGCCATTGCTTCCAAAGCAGCAGCCATCGCATTGTCGTTTCTATCAGCCATATTCTGATCATTCTCAAAAACAGCAACAAGATTAAACAAAAGTTCAACCATCACAACAACAAGACAGACACAACTGACTCGACACTGGCTCTGATACCACTTAATATAACACCCCCCTTTCTATACCCCAAAATAATCAAATAATCATTTAGGCACATATTAAAAATTCATCAGAGTATAATTTAAACATAGTATAAAAGAGGCATGTCACATTATACATGAAATTAAAACATCTAACACCTGCTCATTTAACGATATGCAACAATGGGGTAACTTGCAACAGAGGAATTTAATCCTTACACCCGTACTTCAAAATTAAAATAACAACGGAAACTAAACATTAATCAACATCAAACATATATACATATATATCTAAATCAAGTTTGATTCACCAATAATTCATGTTTACAAAAACATATATCACTAAGATAAATATACAAATGCATCACAAAAAGGCATCAAGCCAACCCTAGCTACCCGGTGCTACATATCAAAGCCGACCGACCAAAAGATTGAAGACACGCTTCACAAAAAGACCTCCAGCAAACCTACTCTACAATGCCTCATAGAGCATCATAAAACAGCAGAATGGTGAGAAATATTATCATAATAACAATGCATATAATTATATATCTTAACATAAAACTACACATATACATATTATCACCACAATTCATTTCTCATCACACATATACATCACAATGTATATATACAAACCAAGCATATTCATCATGCACAATTTCATTATTTCACATAAACATATACATTCATGTTTATTCACCAATCTCTATCACTCCGCATAAACATACATTATTCATGTTTATTCACCAATTTTCAATTATAGATGATAAATGCAAATCATAGAGACCGACTCACGACTCTATGCAAATGCAATGCGGTACCGACTCAATCATCTCAAGTTCACTCAAGAACTTTTTGGAACCATCGCTCGTTACCTAAAGTAACTTCCTGTCGGGCATACGATTTTTACCCATTGCTCACACCCCACATGGGCACACAATGTTTATGGATTGATCACACCCCACACGGGCACACAATCCGATTTCTCACACCCCACACGGGCACACAATCATTTGTGATTAAATCACCCATTACTCATACCCCACACGGGCACACAATGTTTATGGATTGCTCACACCCCACATGGGCACACAATCTGATTGCTCACACCCCACACGGGTACACAATCATTTTGTAATCATCGCTCACACGCCACATGGGCACACAATGTTACAACGGATTCACATAGAATCCCACAATACAAGAATGCACGCATTATGCTTCACATGCAAAATGACCCACAACATTCTTGAAAATGCATACATATTCACAATATAATTATGTATTCATATCATACAATCACAAACAAACTATACACATTCGCATCAATTACGCCAAACGGAAACGAACTCTTTCACTATCAACATGCATTCATATTCACTTCACGAAATGCATTTATTTTCCAAACGACCACTATACCAAAATCAAACCCACAATTCCTTAACTAACATAATTACATTTTATCGGAAAAGTCGGATAAAAGTCGGCTAAAAATACATCTTTTAGCATCATTAGTTTCTATATGTTTTTAGCTTCGAATCGATATGTGGAACGCTAAAATCGGATTCCCAGTTCAAAAGTTATGAAAGAAAACATAATTCTTTTTAAAAAAACACAATGTTGCCTGAAAGTTACAGGTTGCGGGGCGAACTGGGAAAAATGCTTCAGTTCGTGGGGCAAACTTAGCAGAAATCCCAAAAACACTAGCTACGGGAAAACACTCCAAATCCCCCAAAATACCTTCTCAAGCTCAACCAAAACAGAAAATTAGTTACCAAACATGCTTGCCATCATACACTAGCTAACATACATCGATTTTATCGAGTTTCAACCGTTTAAATAATTGATTCTAGGATTTCTCACAAATACCCTAAAACTCACAAACTTCTAAACTCAACCACAACAAGCACACATTCAAAACAACACATACATTGGTAAGATAACAATATTTCACACCCTTACCCGATTGTTTCGATTCCTAGGATCTATCTTGAAGAATTTCCAAGTTTTCCTCTTTTCTCTTCTTCCTCTTTTCTTTCTCTTCTTTTTCTTTCTATTTCTCTTTTCTTTCTCTTTCTTACTCTTATATCTTTTCATTATATTTCTTTTCTTTCCACCCAAATATTCATTTTCTCTCAAAATTATAATTCTACATAATTTCTAACTTAACATTAATTAGCAAATGTCTGAAATATCCTCCAATCTAATTTTACCCAAAAATTCTCAAAATGGTATAATAATATAACACATCAACATATCACATAAACACACCAATTTCATAATTAAAACAATTATCACTCAATTTAAATAAATGACTCAACAAAAATGGAATAATCGAATCAGGGCATTACAGTTAAAGCTACTGACTAACTGATTCACTGCCAGGTAGTGGATAGTAAAGGTGATTTCATATACTGGCTAACTCCCATATATGATCATAATAAACTTGAGAAGAGAAAGGTTTTGTGGAATGATATGATCAGATTGACGCCTAGTAGCCCTAGTCCTTGGTGTGCCTTGGGAGATTTCAATAATGTGGCTACCTCCAATGATATAATAGGTGGTAAAATTGTCATTGAAGCTGAGTATAGTGACATGAAGAATATGGTGGACTCTGTGGGGATGAGTAAGATGGATAGCCTTGGTGATCGCTTTACCTGGTGTAACAACCATAATGTTGGTACCATCTATTCAAAGATTTATAGAGATATAGGGAATGTGGAGTGGTTTAGAAGGAATATGGACATGCATTTGACTATGAAGCATCATAGTGTTTCTGATCATGCATTATTGCATATTGAAGATAAACAGGGGACTCAAAGGCAAAGTAAAAGGTTCAGATTTTACAATCATTTAACTGAGATGGTGGGATATGAATAGGTGGTCAGAAGAAGTTGGGAACATCCTATTAATGGTAATCCAATGTATGTGTGGTGGCACAAGCTGAAAAGACTAAAGCCAGAACTGAATAAACTTAGTAAAACTTAGTCTGGGTTGCACCAACAGGTAATTCAGGCTAGGACTGAGCTGGAGGGGGCTCAACAGAACTTAAAATTGAATAAAATGGATAGAAATTGTATGGAGAGGGTCAAATATTGCACCAGTAAGTTGATCAATCTGAATGAGATGGAAGAACAGGTGCTTATGCAATGGTCTAAGATTGAATGGTTGAGGAAGGGGGATGAGAACAATGCTTATTACTTTTATTTTGTCAAAAGTAGATGTCACAACAAAAGTATTAAGAGCTTACATATGGATGATGGGAATGTGGTAACTGAGGATGATGATATCCAGACTGAGATCATGTAGTTCTATGCTAATCTAATGGGGAAAGCAGAGCATACTCTCAGTCATGTTGATATGGAAGCAATGAGAAAAGGAGCCCAAATCAGTAGAACTCAGGGAGAAGAGCTTATACCTGAGATTACAAAAGATGAAATAGTTCAAGATTTGAAGGATATTGGTGATCTTAAATCTCCTGGCATTGATGGTTATGGGGCCAAGTTTTTCAAAAGTAGTTGGAGTATAATAAAGCCTAATATGATTGCTTCTATAAAGGACTTATTTGTTAAAGGTAACTTGTTCAATGCTTTTAACAATACTATTGTGACTTTGACCCCTAAGTCTGAGAAGGCTAGAGCAATAAAGGATTATAGGCCTATAGCTATTTGTACTACTGTGTATAAAATCATCTCTAAGATTCTGACAAAGAGGCTCAGTAGAGTGTTAGCTGATGTGATCCATCACAACCAGGATGCTTTTATGCCAGGCCAGGTTATCCACAACCTCATCTTATTGGCATTTGAACTGTTAAAAGGGTATAATAGGAAGGGAGGGCCTCCTAGATGTATGATGCAACTTTACTTGCATAAAGCCTATGACATGGTGGATTGGAGAGTATTGGAAACTATTTTAAATGAGTTGGAATTCCTTACAGGTTTATACAATGGGTGATGAATGGTATCAGCACAATTAGTTACAAGTTTAATGTGAATGGGGATCTGACTGATATTCTGCAGGCTAAAAGGGGTATTAGGCAAGGGGATCCCATATCCCTTTTTCTTTTTGTCATTATGATGGAATACTTGAATAGGAAAATGGCAAAGATGCAGTTGAATCCTGACTTCAACCATCATAAAAAATGTGAGAAGCTGGCTATAACACACCTCAGTTTTGCTGATGACATCCTGTTATTCAGTAGATGGGATGTTATCTCTGTGAATCTTATGTTAGATACTTTTACTGAATTTTCTGATTCTACAGGTCTTGTGGTTAACCCTAAGAAGTGCAAGTTGTTTTGTGGTGGGATGAAGGTAGAGACAATTTAGGAAATCAGAAGGATCACTAATTTTGAAGAGGGCCATCTTCCTATAAGGTACTTAGGTTTTCCTCTATCTGATAAGAAGTTGAGCTTGAATCACTATCTACCCCTGGTGGAAAGGATCACCAGTAGAATCAAACACTGGTCATCCAAAATTTTGAGTATGGCTGGTAGGATACAGCTGGTGAGAAGTATTTGTATGTTTGTTGTGCACTACTGGATGGCCTGCATTCCTTTTCCCAAAAGTGTGATAAAGACGATTGCTGCCATATGCAGAGGACTCATATGGACATGGAAAGACAAACCCAGTAGAAAAAGTCCAGTTGCTTGGGATATGATGTGTAGGTCTGCAAAGCAAGGAGGTCTAAATATCATTGATCTTACTGTGTGGAATAGGGTTGCTATGATTAAGTGTCTTTGGAATGTTTGTATGAAGCTGGATAACCTTTGGGTTAAATGGGTACATAACTACTACATTAAAGATTAGGATATATGGAGCATGGATGCGAGGCTTAATTGTTCATGGATTCTGAAAGATATTATAGAGGTAGTATAGATACCGCTCAGATGCATGCAGGGACTTGGCAGAACATGATTGCTGGGTATAACACAGTGGGAGAACTGAATTTCTATTAAATGTTGCGGATAGCAAGAGTCTCCACCGACTTTTATTTTATCCAAAGGAAAGGGCATAAAAGAACAGGAAAGACCTTAAAAAGATTTTTGGGTTCGGGGGGTAGGTTATGTAAAGGGAAGGTGTTAGCACCCTTTACATCCATGGTTATCCATGGGCTCTTAGTTACTTAGCTCACTTTAAAATGTTTTGAGAAGTGTAGTGTGTGATTAAAAATTTTCTTAAGTACTTTATAATGATCCTTGTACGGATATATATAAAGACTTTGTTTTGAAAATTGTTTAAAATGTAAAGTGTAATGAAGTGTTTTTGAAGGAGTGAGCAAGTACTTAAGAGGAACCTACCCTAATTTGAATCTTTTCTGTTCTTAAATATTCTTTCAATGGTAAGACTATCCCTATTATTAAGGAATAGGTATTCATTACCTTGGATGTTGTATGGGACATATGAAGGGTCATCTGTGATTAGGCAACTGTAAGGTGTCTTAGCAATTCGAAGGGACTTATCATCTTTTATTCGAAAGGGACAAGATCATTCACGAAGGCAACCTCGAAGGGACTTGATCTTATAATCGTAAAGGGACTTGATGATATTGCTTTATACACCTTACTTGACCTTTTTGTTTAGGCAACATGAGAGGTAACCCTTAAGAAGTGAGATGGCGATCAAAGATCGACTTACGTGTGTGCGTGTACAAGTTCATAAATTTATCTTAAAATTAGTGATCTAAATTAATTTTAAAAGGCAAACATATTATCACTCCCTATTTTACTAACCATAGCAATATATCTATAAATAAATAAACAATTAAAATACTAAAACTATTACATGGTTTGTACAGTTACATTATAATAAAACAATTTAAATAATAATAATAAATAATAATAAAAAGATTAGTAATAAAAATAATTATAAGAGAAAAGAGGTTAGCACAATAATATACAATATAGAAATCAATTAAATGTTTTTAAATTTAAATAAACAATTTTTTTAAAGAATTTTGAGATGAGAAAATAATAATAACAATTATATATTAATTTATTTACAAAAATAAACATGATTTAGAAATATTTATTAAGTATAATTAAGAAAAAATAATTAAAATGAGAAATTAAATTTTAAAAGAAAATTAGGGTTTTGAGTAATTAGAAAATAAATTAGGGTTTAAAAATAATTAGGGTTGTATATATAAAATATTAGGGTTTCTAATTTTAATTTACAATATTAATTTAATTATTAACTAAATATATATATTTTGATTTAAAAATTAGGCCTAGAATTTATAAAATAATTTTAGAGGTTTTTTTAGAAAATATAAAGTATATACATGTTATTTTAGAATTATTTACATATGTATATTAAACATAATTATATTTAATTAACCATAAAATAATTAAACAAAATAATTAAGCAAAATAAAAATTGAAAACTTACCTGGGGCAGGGATCGAACCCACGCCCTAGGCCTCATTCTCCTTGGACCAACAAGCCAACCACTGGACCAGCTGCGTGCTGGTGATAGCAAAATAGGTAGCATTCCTTTTATTTTTAGCCTGCGAAAATCAATGAAAATAACAAAACAAAATGGCCTGGGGAAGGTTTGAACCCAGGACCATCCATATCTCACACATGCGCGCTAACCAACTGAACCAGCTTGCTTCTCTGAAATATATACAACAATAATAAAATAAAATATATGTTAGAATTTGAAACTGGATTTTGGCGCGCAGCTTCATCTTCCTCATTCAAATTTCCTGCGAATTTTCATATGCCTTTCCTGCGAATTTACCTGTGCATTCATGAACCAGAAACCTATGTTTTCGAAACATCAATCAAACCACAATATTAATACAAATTCGAAGCCCAGATCAATTACATAAAGCTTATACATCATGGCCATGTTCTTAGAACTCATTTATATGCCCTAAGTGCTAAGTTCCCGAATTTGAATCTCAAACCCTAACAATGGTGGATTTTGCTATAGTCCATAAGAGTCAAATTAAACCATCCAGAAAGCTTCTAAACTTCGTAACAAACACAAATCCATAGTTAGTTTTCATTATCATTGCATAAATAACTCAAATCGGAAAAAAATCAAAATATGAACAATGTGCATTCGGGTTGATCATATGAGCATGAATTGAATGTGTTTGAGGGTTGGTTTCGACTCAGTGAAGTCCAAGGATCCTTCTTGTGTCTTTAAAATACCTTAAAATCCTTTGTAATGAAGAAACCGAAATTGTGTTTTTGGATGGATTTTGTGAAGTTTGAAGATGACTTTGGAGGCTGCAAATTCGTGAATAGTACTTGTCCTTGTGTTGTATATATATGGTACAATGAATTAGGTCAAAAAAATTGCACAAGACTTTGGATATTTGGATAGTTTGAGATTGAAAAAGATTTGACTTTAAAACTTGAGATATCTTGATATAAGCTTGCTATTTTAGGATGATCTTCATAATTCTTGTATCAATCAAGTCTAAATATATTTTAAGACTTTCTAGAAACTAAATCAATTTAAATCTCCATTATTTTATATTTTATTTGAATTTAAAATGACTTTTAATATAAAAAATCATAATAAATAAAAATAAAATGAATAAAATTATGAAAATATTAATTTAATTTCGTGCATGATGTCATGGAACCAATTGGATCACAAAAAAGCAAGCCCATTTGAAGAATTATGGTTTTAAGACCCCATTTACTTCATAAACCTCTCAAAAATTTCCCAACTTTGCAAGGGCACAAATCCTTCAATTTTATTGCTATGAAGGTGTTCTTGGACATTTTAGAAAGCTTAAAGAGTACTCTAACCAACCTCTTTGGTCTCATGTCCATATCTTTTACCATTCTCAAGTTATGCTCTTTTGAAGTTGTTGACTTTTTGTTGACTTTTAAAAGGACCTATAATGTCTTAGCTCATACCTTCCAAATGAAGCATTTTTGGGCTTGGCTTGGGAGACACAAAGTTGTAGAGAATTCAATTTCCTTCAAAATAAGCTTTGGATGGAAAAAATTTGATGAAGTATGTGAAATTTATGGCTGGTCAAAGTTCAGTTGACTTTTCCTGTGAAAACCCTAATTTAGAAACTCCTGATTCTTGATGATCTGAAATCTCCTTGATGAATCATGATCAGCCCTTGATCAAATGATGAATTTTACTTCATATAATTGATGTTGGCAAAAAATCATGAAGTTTGACTTTGGTTTGACCACAGTTGACCTCAGTTTGACTTTTTAACTACCTTAACTGATTTTAACCTATCCGATCATCTGACTGAGCAAATCTTTTGGGAAAGTCTTGAAACTTGACATGGGGATTCTTGAACTCATATAGGATGCTATGAAGCTCACTTGAAGACTTGGAAGTCCATTTAGCCTGATGAAAGTTAAAACCCTAGTTTAGGATGCATTGCTTAGGAGGATGCATTGTTTGAGGGAATTGTCAAACTTGTCAACCAATTGTGAACCTCATGAGATGTCTTGTGAACCTTGTGAACCTCTTAGTACACAATGTCTTACCTTTTGGAGGGCAAATTTTTGGGTGCAACAGCTGCCCCTGTTCAATTTTCTGAAACCTGAGGGGTTAGATTGGTATATGTGCCAGTCGTAACCTGGAAGGTTGAAGGGGATTGAACACAAAACCCAAAAATTTGCACTCGCCGGTGCGTAAAGTAACACTGATGATTAGTTGTATATGCTTGAGTGGGCTTAAAGATGCCACTTGGAAGAACTGGATATGGGCTTATAGATGCCATGGAAGAGCTGGAGATGGGCTTAGAGATGCCATCTAAAATATCAGGATGTGATGATGTTTTTATGTTGATACTGGATATCAGTACTAGGTCTTCGTATAGGACGTCTCTGAATCGTTTATGCAACATAGTTTGAATTGTTGAATGTACCAGTAGAAATAAATCTTTGTGGCGATTATCTCTTCTGGAAATATCTTGGATTAGGGAATGGATCTTTGTACAGAACGTTTGCCTACTCTACAAGGTCAAAAGAATGTCAGGATTAGTTCTTCTAAAAAATATCTTGAACCAGGGAATGGATCTTTGTACAGACCGTTTGCCTGATATTCAAGGGCCAAAAGAACGTCAGGATTAGTTCTTCTAAAAAATATCTTGAACCAGGGAATGGATCTTTGTACAGATCGTTTTCCTGCTATTCAAGGGCCAAAAGAATGTCAGGATTAGTTCTTCTGAAAAATATCTTGAACCAGGGAATGGATCTTTGTACAGATCGTTTGCCTGCTATTCAAGGGCCAAAAGAACGTCAGGATTAGTTCTTTTGAAAAATATCTTGAACCATGGAATGGATCTTTGTACGGATCGTTTGCCTGCTATTCAAGGCCATATAGATGAAATCTTCTGGAAATATCCTGGATTAGGGAATGGATCTTCTTACAGACCGTTTGCCTACTCTCCGAGGACATCTGGAGTAATGTGTGGATCATTTCTGATCTGTTGTGAATTGTTGATATTGATTTATCTGCATATAACTATCCTGCAAGGAAAAAGTTATTTTATGCAATATGTATGCATGTATAGTATGATGCACCTAAGTAAATGTGTTATGCATTTATGGATATGTATATTATGGTATGATGTAAATGATGTATGTATGAATCATGCAGCCTGAAGCGTCTGGATATCTTTGTATAACAACTGCTGGCTAGGGAAAATAAATCTCGATTCGTTGCTGAAGAATATGAGGAATTTGTTCCCGTCTTGTTTGATAGTATAGTATTCATAACCTCCCGTCTTCGTTCGTCGTACCTTTATTGAAGGAATAAGTTCCTGAATATCCTGGCTGAGGATAAAAGAGATGGACATAAATTCAAGGGGAGATGTAACTTGAAGTATATATGATGATAGATTTGCCCTACTGGGGATTTGTAGTTGTCTTGTGGGGATGAACCGGTGAAGCTTCGTTGAATTCCTACCTTCGTTCGTCCTTAGTAAATACTATTACTGCATTTTTATGCATTTCTGGTAAACATCAATCATATTCAAGCATTTTATGCATTCAAACACAACCAATGGACGTTTCGCTTATGTAAATAGGGTAAAAGTAAATCTGGATTTAAAGATGGAATTTTATTTATATCACAAGATGACCTATACATAGGCAAGTTGGTACAAGGAGACAGAAATCCTGGTAAGAGGAATTCGTCGTAAAAAATTTTTTTGCAAAACAAAGTAAATCAGCTATGTGGGAAATAATCCTATTGAGTTTCAATTCTACTATTGCCATTATCTTCAAGTATCGCATCTTCTACTGTTGAGACGGAAATGATTGGATTGATCTTTATCTGTTCGAGCTTGAATTAAGTAGCACAACTGGTTGGAGCTTACATGGGTGATCGAAACGAGACATAGTCATACGCTTTAATCCCTAACTTTTTCCTGGATTGCCCTTTTAGGTTTTCAATCCACCGGGAAACCCTTTTTTGCCCAAGCCGCGTTTTCAGGTTTTCGACTTTCCGGGTGTACATTTTTATATATATCCCTAATTTTTGCCCGAACCCTTTTGGTTCGCCGGGATGCCCTTATTTTTGCCTAGGCCAGTCAACCTAGCGGGTCTCTTTTTATGCGTAGTATTTTTTAACTATGTCTGCGTTTACAGGTTGTGGGAAGTCTTCACCATCCATAGTAGTAAGCATCATGGCACCTCCCGAGAATACTGTTTTGACTACAAATGGTCCTTCATATGTAGGAGTCCATTTGCCCCTAGGATCACCCTGTGGTAATATGATACGCTTGATTACCAAGTCACCAGTCTGATATACCTTTGGCTTAACCTTCTTATTAGAAGCCTTGATCATTCGTTTCTAGTACATCTGGCCATGACAAACAGCTGCTAACCTCTTCTCATCAATCAAATTTATCTGGTCAAGTCGAGTCTGAATCCACTCATCTTCATCCAAGCCTGCATCCTTCATGATTCTTAGGGAGGGTATCTGAACTTCAATGGGCAGAACTGCTTCCATACCATAGACTAAGGAGAATGGGGTTGCCCCTGTTGAAGTGCGTATTGTAGTACGATAACCATGAAGAGTAAATGGTAACATCTCATGCCAATCCTTATAAGTAACAGTCATCTTCTGTAGAATTTTCTTAATGTTCTTATTAGCAGCTTCCACTGCCCCATTCATCTTCGGACAATACGGAGAAGAGTTGTGATGCTTAATCTTGAACTGAGTGCAAAGATCAGTAATCATAGTGTTGTTCAGATTAGAGCCATTGTCAGTAATAATCCTTTCAGGGATGCCATACCTGCAGGTGAGATTATTCTTAATGAATCGAGCCACCACATTCTTAGTAACAAATGCAAATGAAGCTGCCTCTACCCACTTCGTAAAGTAATCAATAGCAACCAGGATGAAACGATGCCCATTAGAAGCAGTAGGCTTGATCTCACCAATCATATCAATGCCCCACATGGAAAAAGGCCAAGGAGCAGTCAACACATTCAATGGTGATGGAGGTATATGTACTTTATCGGCATAAATTTGACATTTGTGACATGTTCTGGAATGTTGATAGCAGTCAGCTTCCATGGTAGACCAATAGTAACCTGCTCTCAATATTTTCTTTGCCATAGTATGACCACTAGAATGAGTGCCAAAGATCCCATCATGCATGTCTTCCATAATCTCAGTTGCTTCCTTCTTATCCACACAACGAAGCAAAGTTGAATCATGATTGCGCTTGTACAAAATTCCATTACTCAAGAAGAACTTAGCAAAAAACCTCCTCAGAAACTTCTTATCTTTGACAGATGCCCCTTCAGGGAACTCCTGAGCTTCAAGATATCTTTTCACTTCATAGAACCAAGGCTTCCCCTCTGCTTCTTCAGTGTCAATCTCATTGCAGTATGCAGGCTTCTCAAATCTGTCAATAGTAATCTTGGGAGCTTCATCATCCCAGCTAATCTCAAACATGGATGCCATGGTGGCAAGTGCGTCTGCCAACTGATTTTCTCTTCGTGGAATATGTCCAAAGGTAACCTCTTTGAAATGTGGGATCAAAGACAATACATACTCTCTGTAAGGAATGAGATTGTCATGCTTGGTATCCCAATCTCCTTTGATCTGACTTATTATCAGGGCTGAATCTCCATACACGTCCAGGAACTGAATCTTCATATCAATGGCAGCTTTGATACCCAGGATACATGCCTCATACTCATCCATGTTATTGGTACAATAGAAACAAAGCCTTGCAGTAATCGGGGTATGACAACCTTCGGGGGAACTGATCACAACACCAACACCATTACCAAGTGCATTAGAAGCTCCATCAAAAACTATAGTCCATCGGGATCCTTGTTCAGGTCCATCATATTGTCCAGGTTCTTTGGTAATAATCATAATATCTTCATCAAGGAATTCAAAACTTATTGACTGGTAATCATCCACTGCTTGATGAGCCAAATGATCAGCTACAACACTTCCTTTAATGGCCTTCTGAGTAGTATACTGTATGTCATATTCTGTCAAGATCATTTGCCATCTTGCTATTCGTCCGGAGAGAGAAGGTTTCTCGAATATGTACTTGATTCGATCCATCTTTGAAATCAACAAGGTAGTATGAGTCAACATATACTGTCTTAGTCGGCGAGCAGCCCATGCCAAAGCGCATCAAGTTTTCTCAAGCAGTGAATATATTGTTTCACAGTCGGTAAACTTTTTGCTAAGGTAGTATATTGCCTGCTCTTTTCGACCAAACTCGTCATGTTGCCCCAACACACACCCCATTGAGTTGTCTAATACTGTTAAGTACATAATCAAGGGTCTTCCATCAACTGGTGGCATCAAAATTGGAGGTTCTAGGAGATATTTCTTGATTTCATAAAAGGCTGTCTGGCACTCATCATTCCACTCCATTACCTGATCTTTCTTCAACAGCTTGAAGATTGGCTCACAGGTAGCAGTTAATTGGAAAATAAATCATGCAATGTAATTCAATCGTCCCAAGAAACCTCTAACTTCCTTCTCAGTACAGGGAGCTGGCATCTCTTGTATAGCTTTCACTTTCGCAGGGTCTACTTCAATACCTTTTCCACTGACAATGAAACCCCAAGAGTTTACCAGATCTAACTCCAAAAGTACACTTGTTTGGGTTCAATCTCAATTTGTATTTCTTCAAACTCTCAAACAACTTATGCAGATGATCAAGGTGTTTCTCTTCATTCTGAGACCTGGCTATCATATCATCCACATACACCTCTATCTCATGATTAATCATATCATGAAACAAAGCCACCATAGCACGCTGATATGTTGCCCCGGAATTCTTCAACCCAAATGGCATCACTTTATAACAAAAGGTGCCCCATTGTGTAACAAATGTTGTCTTCTCCATATCTTCAGGTGCCATCTTGATTTGATTGTAACCAGAGAAACCATCCATGAAGGAGAATACTTTATGCTGAGCAGTGTTGTCTACCAGAACATCAATATGAGGAAGTGGAAAGTCATCTTTGGGGCTGGCCTTGTTCAAATCCCTGTAATCCACACACATACGTACCTTACCATCTTTCTTAGGTACCGGTACCACATTTGCAACCCACTGAGGATAAGAAGTCACAGCTAAGAACCCTGCATCAAACTGTTTCATCACCTCTGCTTTAATCTTCTCTGACATTTCAGGACACATGCGACGAACCTTCTGCTTCTTTGGACGAAAATCTTCTTTTACCGGTAAACGGTGAACCACAATATCTGTATCCAACCCTGGCATATCTTCGTAGGACCAAGCAAAGATCTCCACATAATCATGTAACATTTGAATCAATCTGCTTTTAACACCATCCTCTAATTCAGCCCCTATCTTGACCTCTTTCCTGTTCTCTTCAGTTCCCAGATTCAAAACTTTGATCGGCTCTTCATGTGGTTGTATAGCTTTATCTTCTTGTTGTAACAACCTAGCAAGCTCTACAGGTACTTCACAATCGTCCTCCTTTCCATCTTCAGCATGATAGATCGGATTCTCGAAATTATAATTGGCAATAGTAGAACTGTTATCAACAGGATCCAGAGTGGATGAGGATCTGCATTTTAGTGATGTGGGTGTGTGTAAGAACACATAGCTGATAAAACAAAAATAAAATAAAAGAAAGACAAGGAACACAATATTTACGAAAACGAAATGTCCACTGATTTTTATTGAATGAAGTATGCAAATGAAATGACATCCCGAAACAAGCATACCATTGTGCCCCGGGTAAGGCACAAGGTTTAAGAGTTTAATTGTTCAAAAATTACAAACTTAAAAATAATAACACAGTAATAGTATTTACTCCTGACTAAAGGAGATAGGAATAACATCTTCAGCCTTCCAATTATTGAGCCCATCACCTATAGTAGGAAAAACCCAAGCATCCAAGTTGCAGTCTTCATCATAGTCACCCACAACATTGATCTGGTCTTTCATAATCCCTTGATTGGTGATACGAACAGCACGAGCACGACGAACAGCCTTCTGGGACTCTGCAGTGAAACCCAAACCAAACTTGACAGACTTGTAAGGAATGTCAGGAAGCTGACCCCAAATAGTACAACCACCTTCATTAACCACAGCTCTAGCATCTTTGAGGGAGGCCATTGTAGGAGGTACCCTGGTAACCACAGGAACTCTTTTGACAACAGGAGGAGCTTCAGCATTAGGAACAACCCAAGGAACTACTTCAAACGTCTGGCAACGAGTCTCAACATATTCAACTTCCACTTCAAGATACTTGAAATTATTCACATGACTGACTATATATTCTTCCTCTCCGTAAATAGTAACAACCTTTCCCTTCACTGGATATCTCAACTTTTGATGTAACGTGGAGGTCACAGCACCTGCCCCATGGATCCAGGGGCTCCCAAGCAAAAAAGAGTACGAAGGACAAATATCCATTACATAAAAGGTAGCATTGAAGACTTGAGAACCTACTTTGATTGGGAGATCTATTTCTCCATGCACCACTCTTCTCGAACCATCAAAGGCCTTCACCACTATATTACTTGGTCTTAACACAACATCTTCAGGACTAAGCTTGTTCAGAACCTCTTTGGGCAACACATTCAGCGAAGAACCATTATCTATCAACACATGAGACAGGGTAGTGCCCCTACATTCAATAGAGATATGTAAAGCCATGTTATGATCCCTCTTGGCCGGAGTCAAATCAGCATCGGAGAAACCTAACCCATTATCATAGGTCAAGTGTGCAACACAATTTTCAAACTGATCTACAGAAATCTCATTTGGTACGTGAGCAGTCTTCAAAAATTTAATCAAGGCTTTAGCATGAGCCTCAGAACACAACAATAGAGACAACATGGAAATCTTGGAGGGAGTATGCCCCAATTGATCAATAATATCATAATCACTCTTGCAAATGATCTTCGGTACTTCTTCCATCTGCTTAGAAAGATCATCAGCAGTTGGTGTCTCAGCTTGCACAGGTTCAATAACAGGACCTTTTCCCCGAGCATCAGCAGTGGAGGTAGTAGTATTCTTAGAGGTAGCCGGAGGAGAGAAAATTCTTCCACTTCTTGTAGTCTTACTAGATCCAGCAATATTGTCAACATCAAGGTTTTCATCAGCAACAGGTGCATCAGCTAAGGGTTCCTGCTTAACACCATGAATATAAACATCGGAACCATAATTCCAAGGCACAGCTTTATCAGAAGTATACGGAATAGGACCAGGAGTGGTAATGATCATAGGAGCCACTTTAGCTTCAGCAACAGTCCTCACAGGGCCTTCATCAGTAATCTTAATTGGACCCTTATGAGCAATCTTGATAGGGCCCTTGGAAGTAATTCTTACTGGCACTTTATCAACCATATCCACCTCTTCAACCTTCGCACCTTGAGTTATATGTTCAACCATACTCTCCACAGAAGGTGTCCTCTCAAACAATATGGTGTAATTGTCCATGAGGCGTTGAATACCGTCCTTCAACTTCAAGCAGCTATCCGGTTTATACGCACAATAAAAACAATCTTCATTACAACCTGGAAAGAACCCAGCTTGCACCAACTTCTTCTTAATAACAGATAATGGTGTAGTCACATCTGCAACTGAGGAAATATGTGAAACTTCATCAATGGCATTAACTGTCTTTTCATGATTTGGCATGGGAGCAGTAATCACATTTGGAGTACCCGGAGGGTCAAACTCAATCTCTCCAGCATCAATCATATCCTGAATCTTATTCTTCAATATCCAGCAATTGTTGGTATCATGTCCCTGACAATTAGAATGATATGCACATCGTGCATTAGGATTGTACCTGGGAGAGGTAACATTGGGATTCTGAGGAGGGTCCTTCAAAGTAATGAGTTCACCCTTCAACAAGTGTTGCAAGGCTTGGGCCAGTGACATGTTGATATTGGTGAACTTTCTTCTAGGTCTCTGCTGATTGCCCTGTGGTGGTGTAACACGGTGGGAGAACTGACCTTAAGTAATGTTGCGGATAGCAAGAGTCGCCACCGACTTTTATTTTATCCATAAGGAAAGGATATAAAAGAACAGGAAAGACCTTAAGAGATATTTTTGGGGTCCGGGGGGTAGGTTATGTAAAGGGAAGGTGTTAGCACCCTTTACATCCATGGTTATCCATGGGCTCTTAGTTACTTAGCTCACTTTAAAATGTCTTTGAGAAATGTAGTGTGTGTTTAGAAAAATTTTCAGAATAGTTAATAATAACCCATGTACGGATGTGTAAAAACTTGTTTGAAAATTTGTTTGAAATTTGTTAAGTGTTTGAAAAATGGAGTGAGCAAGCAACTAAGAGGTACCTACCCTAAAGTCCTAAGTCTTTCTTGTCTTTTATTCTTTCCTTGGTAAGACTATCCCTACTATTAAGAAGTAGGTAGTCATTACCTTGGATGTTAAGGGACATGTGAGGGACAATCTGGTTATGAAGGCAACTGTGGGGTATATTAAGCATAAAGGAGGGACTATCATCATTTATTTCGAAGGGACTCGATTCATATAGGCAACCATGAGGGACTTGATGATTTATCTTTTGAAGGGACTTGCTTTATACACCCCACTTGACCATTATTCGTAGGCAACTTGAGGGATAACCTTAGAAATGTGAGACGGCGATTAAAAATCGACTTACGTGTGTGTGAGTGTTTATTTTAATTATCTTATGATTAAAATTATCTAAATTTATTTTAATATAACATACATGTTTTTGACACTCCCTAATTACTAACCATAATAAAAATAATTAAATAATTACAAATTTACATCCAAGAAGCAATTACAACATAATTATAATAAATAAATATTAAGCAAAATAATTAAATGGCAAAAATAAATAAAATATACATAAGCAATAAATAATAAAAAAAATAAATAATAAGGGGTTAGTAACAATAAAATAATAATAATAATAATTTAGAAATAAGGTTAGAAACATAATAATAAAAATATATTGTTAATAAATAGCAAAAATCAAATAATATGGTTAGTAATAATCAAGAATAAGCAAAATTAACCAAAATTATAATAATAATATATCAACAATTTTTCCTATAAGCAATTATTTAGAAAAGAGATATAAATAAACAATTACTTTAATTTTACAAGTTATCAAGTTATTATTATTTTTTATTATAACTACAAAATTTTAATTATTATAAACATATATTAATATTTATTTTTTAAACAATATATACATATTATAAAAAAGAAATATCATATTTATAATATTAATCATGTTTATAAGATTTAATTCTATTAATTATTATATTTACAAATTATTCTAACCATCTACAAAAATATAATTATTATAAATTAAATTGATTCTAAACATTAAAAGAAAAATAATTTGGATTATAAATATATTTACAAAATTTATAAGAATTATAATAAATATATACATATATAATAATTACATTAAGAATTGGAAAATAAATTTATTTAGAATAGAATTAGGTTTAAAAAAAAAAAAAAAAATTAGGGTTTGTTTAGAAAAATAGTTTTTAAGGGTTTAAATTACAATATACAAAATTATCCTAATAATATACATATATTATTTTTAATTACATAAAAGAAATAATAAATTTTTTATGATTTTTGAATATTTGAACCTATTTGAATATATACTTATGAAATAATTTTAATTACATGTATATTTTAAATATAAATCAATTAACAAAATGAAGAAAACGAATAAATAAAGAAAATAGCAAAACATACCTGGCTGGGTTTTGAACCCAGGAGGCTTTGCTCACAAGATCATATGCTCTACCACTGGGCCAGGCGCTGGTTAATGCAAGAAGAATTGCCTCCAAATGGTTTTGTGCTTTCAATCCAATAATTGGCAAAATAAATGAAAACAAAAGGCCTGGGGTGGGATTCGTACCCAGGACCTTATGAATGCAAGCATACGCGCGCTACCGCCTGGCTGGGAGAGCCCATCTGTTGGCTTGTTGGCAAGTAATAATAATATATTGAATCTTCTTTTGACCTGAAAAATAAAACAAAACAATGCACCTGGCCGAGAATCGAACCAAGGCCCTTACAACATACACAGGCAGAGCTTACCACCAGGACACACGCGCGTGTGTGTTAACGAAACAACAAAACAACATAAAATATATTAATATAATTTGAATTCCTGAGCGCGGCAAACTTCATCTTCTTCATTCAAATTTGCTGCGAATTTTCTTTTGAAATTTCCTGCGATTCTTCCTGCACACATTCAAAACCAGAATTCCTATGTTTTTTCGAACATCATTCAAATCGTAACATCCATTCAAATCGAAAGCCCAGATTAATTACACAAAGGTTATAGGTCACAGCCATGTAATTAGGTTTCATTTAAGTGTCCTAAAACTCAAGATCCCAAATTTGACCTTCAAACCCTAGCCATGGCGTTTTATGATTCCTGCGGTTAACCTCAAAAAGAAATATCCAGAAAGCATCTAAGTCATCATACAAACAAGATTTAATAAACAAAAACAGATGAAACATCATGAATGATCACAATCGAAAAATCAAAAGAACACCATGAACATGGATTCGGTTTGGCCATTACAACATGGTTTTGATGCTTATGATTATTGAATCATGATAAATGAAGGTCAAGGAAGCTAATTCAACCTTTGTGAAGCCTTGAAATTGCCTTAATCTCAAAATCCGAATTTGAAATTTCTTATGATTTTTTGGAGTGTAAAACCTACCTTTGAGCTGCTGGATTTCGTGAGCTAGGGTTATGCTTATGATCTATACTTATATGGGAGTGAATTAGGTCAGAAATATGTCTTCATTGTGTGGAGATTTGGATCCAAAAATATTGAAAAAGATCATGTTGTAAAAGTCCAAATATTTGATCATGAATGCTTGCTATTTTTGGAGAGATCACATGATTTCTTTCTCTTTCAACTTCAATCACCAATTATGATTTTCTAGAAACATTATCCAAATAAAATCCTTAATTTTCATATTTTATTTATATTTAAAATGATTTTTAATGATTTAAATCAAAATAAATAGATATAAAAATAATAAAAATCAGATTTTAAGTGGTTTGGGTCGTGCATAGTGTTAATGTATGGATTGGATCATAACTTGGGCAGCCCATTTGGAAAGAAATGATTTTAAACCTCCATTTTTAACATAAACCATCACAAAATTGCCCAACTTTGCAAGGGCACATCTCCCTCAATTTTAAAGGTATGAGGATGTTCTTGGACTTTTTGGAAAGCTTGAAGAGTCCTCTAAACAACCCCATTGGTTTCAGGTTCATATCATTTACCAATCTCAAGTTATGCCCTTTTGAAGTTGTTGACTTTTTGTTGACTTTTGAAATGACCTATAATGTCTTAAATCATATCTTTCAAATGAAGCATTTTTGGGCTTAACTTTCAACATCAAAGTTGTAGGGAATTCAATTTCCTTCAAAATGAGCTTTGGATGGAGACTTGGTGATGAAGTATGTGAAAGTTATGGCTGGTCAAAGTTCAGTTGACTTTTACTAAGGAAACCCTAATTTAGAAACTCCTGATTATTGATGATCTGGAATCTCCTTGATGAATCATGATCAACCCTTGATCAAATGATGAATTTTACTTCATATACTTGATGTTGGAAAAAAATCATGAAGTTTGACTTTGGTTTGACCACAGTTGACCTCAGTTTGACTTTTTAACTGCACTGACCGATTTTGACTTATCTGATCATCTGACTGAGCAAACTTTTGAAAAAAGTCTTGAAACCTGTCATGGGGGTTCTTATACACATATAAGATGTTATGAAACTCAATTGAGGTATTGGAAGTCCATTTAGCCTGATTAAAGTCAAAACCCTAGTTTTGGATGCCCTGCTTAGGAGGTGCATTGTTTGAGGGCATTGTCAACTTCTTTGACCCATTGTGAACTTTGTGAACCTTGTGAATCTTCATAAGATGTCTTGTGATACTCATGGGAGGTATTGTGAAGCTTGTGAACCTTGTGAACCTCATGAAGTGGCTTTGTAGACCTCATGAACCTCAGGAAAGCTTTGTAATCATTATGGAATTTGTGAACCTTGTGAACCTTCAAGAAATAACTTGTAGACTTCTTGAACCTCATGAAAGGTCTTGTAAATGTTGAGAAGCTTATGAACCTTGTGAACCTTCATAAAGTAACTTGTAGACTTCATGAACCTCATGAAAGGTCTTGAAAGCATTGTGGGACTTGTGAACCTTGTGAACCTTCATAAAGTAGCTTGTAGACTTTATGAACCTCATGAAAGGTTATGCAAGTGTTGGAGAACTTGTGAACCTTGTGAACCTTCATGAAGTGACTTGTAGACTTCATGAACCTCATGAAAGGTCTTGTAAATGTTGAGAAACTTGTGAACCTTGTGAATCTTCTTAGAACACAAAGTCTTGTACTGTGAGGGCAAATTTTGGGGTGCAACAGCTGCCCCTGTTCAATTTTCTGAAACCTGAGGGGTTAGATTGGTATATTTGCCAGTCGTAACCTGGAAGGTTTAAGGGGATTGAACACAAAAGCCCAAAAATTTGCACTCACCAGTGCCT
Source organism: Lathyrus aphaca (assembly GCA_963966055.1). Classification (NCBI taxonomy): domain Eukaryota; kingdom Viridiplantae; phylum Streptophyta; class Magnoliopsida; order Fabales; family Fabaceae; genus Lathyrus; species Lathyrus aphaca. Next base: position 283,066,613 of record OZ014523.1, read on the forward strand.
AGAGTGATATTGATGGTTGGTTGAACATGATTGAGTGGGCTTAAAGATGCCACTAGGGGAAAGTTCTTCAGATGTATTTCTTGGAAGATATAAAGCAGTCCAAAATATGGAGGTATAATGAAAGCTGTCAGGAGTCTGGAGTAACACTGATGTATTGATGATATACTTTCAGGATACTGGAGTAATACTGATGTAATAGCATGTCTTCATGAGGATAGGGCAATCAATAATGATAACCCTAAAGCAGTCTTGAAGTAATAATATGATTTCAGGAGGATAGAGCAATCAATAATGATAACTCTAAAGCAGTCTTGAAATAATAATATGATTCAGGAGGATAGAGCAATCAATAATGACAACTCCAAAGCAGTCTTGAAATAATAATGTGATATGTCTTCAGGAGGATAGAGCAATCAATAATGATAACTCTAAAGCAGTCTTGAAGTAATGATTTCAGGAGGATAGAGCCATCCATAATGATAACTCTAAAGCAGTCTTGAAGTCATGAGGAGTTATCAGGAGGATAAAGTAACCCTGAGGTAACAATAAAGCAGTCCCAAAGTACTAAGAAGCTCATCAGGAGGATAAAGTAACCCTGAGGTTACAATAAAGCAGTCCCAAAGTAATAAGAAGCTTGTCAGGAGGATAAAGTAACCCTGAGGTTACAATAAAGTAGTCCCAAAGTAATAAGAAGCTTGTCAGGAGGATAAAGTAACCCTGAGGTTACAATAAAGCAGTCCCAAAGTAATAAGAAGCTTGTCAGGAGGATAAAGTAACCCTGAGGTTACAATAAAGCAGTCCCAAAGTAATAAGAAGCTTGTCAGGAGGATAAAGTAACCCTGAGGTTACAATAAAGCAGTCCCAAAGTAATAAGAAGCTTGTCAGGAGGATAAAGTAACCCTGAGGTTACAATAAAGCAGTCCCAAAGTAATAAGAAGCTTGTCAGGAGGATAAAGTAACCCTGAGGTTACAATAAAGCAGTCCCAAAGTAATAAGAATCTTGTCAGGAGGATAAAGTAACCCTGAGGTTACAATAAAGCAGTCCCAAAGATCATAAGCTTGTTTGTTGGATAATTAACCTGAAAAAAGGTAGCTTTTGTATAATAACATTAGTTTATGCTTTATGTATGCATGTATGATATGATGCACTTAAGTAATGTACTATATGTCTATGGATATATATGCTATGGTATGATGTAAATGATGTATGTATGATATGATACTGCCTAAAGCGCCTGGATATCTTCGTATAACAACTGCTGGCCAGGGAAGATAAATCCCGATTCGTTGTTGAAGAATATGTAACCTTCTGTCTGATGGGGATAACAGGGTATAGATAACTTCCCGTATGCTGGGGATAGTAAGGATAGATATCACCTCCCGTTGTTTGGGATGGCAAGGTATATATAACCTCCCGTTGTTGGGGATAGCAAAGTATATATAACCTCCCGTTGTTGGGGATAGTAGGGTATATATAACCTTCGTCTTCGTTTGATAATAGGATAAGTATAACATCCCGTCTTCGTTCGTCGTACCCTTATTGGAAGGTAATTTCCCGTACATCCGTATGAGGATAAAAGAGATGGATATAAATTCCAGGGGAGATGAGACTTTATGAAGATGGATTCGTCCTACTGAGGGTTTTGTAACTGTTTTGTTGGAGGTGAACCGGCGAAGCTTTGTTGAAATCCTTCCCTCGTTCGTCCTTAGTAAATACTATTACTGCATTTTCATGCATTTCTGGTAAACATCAATCATATTAAAAGCATACATGCATTTCTATCAATCATATTCAAAAGCATACATACATTCAAACACAACCAATGGACGTTTCGCTTATGTAAATAGGGTAAAAGTAAATCTGGATTCAAAAGATGGAATTTATTTATATCAAAAAGTGACCCATACACGGGTAAGTTTGTACAAGGAGACATAAACCCTAGTAAGAGGATTTTGTCATAAAGTTTTACAAAAGAGAATCAGCTATGTGGGGAACAGTCCTATTGAGTTTCAATTCTACTATTGCCACTCAAGTATCTCATCTTCTTGCTGTTGAGACGGAAACAATTGGATTGAGCTTTATCTTTTCGAGCTTGAATAAGTAGTACAACTGGTTGCAGTTTCATGAGTGATCCAAACGAGACATAGTCATACGCTTTAATCCCTAACTTTTGCCTGGTTTGCCCTTTCAGGTTTTCAATCCACCGGGATACCCTTTTTTGCCCAAGCCGTCTTTTCAGGTTTTCGACTTGCCGGGTGTACATCTTTTCATATATATCCCTAATTTTTGCCCAAACCCTTTTGGTTTGCCGGGATTCCCTTATTTTTGCCTAGGCCTGTCAACCTAGCGGGTCTCTTTTTATGCGTAGTATTTTTTAACTATGTCTGCGTTTACAGGCTGTGGGAAGTCTTCACCGTCCATTGTAGTCAGTATCATGGCACCTCCTGAGAACACTGTCTTGACTACAAATGGTCCTTCATATGTTGGAGTCCATTTGCCCCTAGGATCACCCTGTGGTAATATGATACGCTTGATTACCAAGTCACCAGCCTGATATACCTTTGGTTTAACCTTTTTGTTAAAAGCTTTGATCATTCGTTTTTGGTACATCTGGCCATGACAAACTGCTGCTAACCTCTTCTCATCAATCAAATTTATCTGGTCAAGTCGACTCTGAATCCACTCATCTTCATCCAAGCCTGCATCCCTCATAATTCTCAAGGAGGGAATCTGAACTTCAATGGGCAGAACTGCTTCCATACCATAGACTAAGGAGAATGGGGTTGCCCCTGTTGAAGTACGTATTGTGGTATGATAACCATGAAGAGAAAATGGTAACATCTCATGCCAATCCTTGTAAGTAACAGTCATCTTCTGTACAATCTTCTTAATGTTCTTATTAGCAGCTTCCACTGCCCCATTCATCTTTGGACGATACGGAGAAGAGTTGTGATGCTTAATCTTGAACTGCGTGCAGAGATCAGTAATCATAGTGTTGTTCAGATTAGAGCCATTGTCAGTGATGATCCTTTCGGGGATGCCATACCTGCATATGAGATTATTCTTAATGAACCGAGCCACAACATTCTTGGTAACAGACGCAAATGAAGCTGCCTCCACCCACTTCGTGAAGTAATCAATAGCAACCAGGATGAAACGATGCCCATTAGAAGCAGTAGGCTTGATCTCACCAATCATATCAATGCCCCACATGGCAAAGGGCCAAGGAGCAGTCAACACGTTCAGTGGTGATGGAGGTACATGTACTTTATCAGCATAGATTTGACATTTGTGACACGTTCTGGAGTGTTGATAGCAATCAACTTCCATGGTAGACCAGTAATAACCTGCTCTCAATATCTTCTTTGCCATAGTATGACCACTGGAATGAGTGCCAAAGGTCCCATCATGCATCTCTTCCATAATCTCAATTGCTTCCTTCTTATCCACACAACGAAGCATAGTTGAATCATGATTACGCTTGTACAGAATCCCATTACTCAGAAAGAACTTAGCAGAAAACCTTCTCAGGAACTTCCTATCTTTGACAGATGCCCTTTCAGGGAATTCCTGAGCTTCAAGATATCTTTTCACTTCATAGAACCAAGGCTTCTCCTCTACCCCTTCAGTGTCAATCTCATTGCAGTATGCAGGCTTCTCGAATCTATCAATGGTAATCTTAGGAGCTTCGTCATCCCAGCTGATCTCAAACATAGATGCCATGGTGGCCAATGCATCTGCCAGCTGATTCTCTCTCCGTGGAATATGTTCAAAGGTAATCTCTTTGAAATGTGGGATCAAAGACAACACATGCTCTCTGTAAGGAATGAGGTTATCATGCTTGGTATCCCAATCTCCTTTAATCTGACTTACTACCAGGGCTGAATCTCCATACACATCAAGGAACTGAATCTTCATATCAATAGCAGCTTTAATACCCAGGATACATGCCTCATATTCAGCCATGTTATTGGTACAATGGAAACAAAGTCTGGCAGTAATCGGGGTATGACAACCTTCAGGGGAACTAATCACAACACCAATACCATTACCAAGTGCATTAGAGGCACCATCAAAAACCATAGTCCATCGGGATCCTTGTTCAGGTCCGTCATATTGTCCAGGTTCTTTGGTAATAGTCATAATGTCTTCATCAGGGAACTCAAAATTCATTGACTGGTAATCATCCACTGCTTGATGAGCCAAATGATCAGCAACAACACTTCCTTTAATGGCCTTCTGAGTAGTATACTGTATGTCATATTCTGTCAAGATCATTTGCCATCTTGCAATTCTTCCGGAGAGAGCAGGTTTCTCAAATATGTACTTGATTGGATCCATCTTAGAAATCAATAAGGTAGTATGGGTCAACATATACTGTCTTAGTCGGCGAGCAGCCCATGCCAAAGCGCAGCAAGTTTTCTCGAGCAGTGAATATCTTGTTTCACAGTCGGTAAACTTTTTGCTAAGGTAGTATATTGCCTGCTCTTTTCGACCAGACTCGTCATGTTGCCCCAATACACACCCCATCGAGTTGTCTAGCACTGTTAAGTACATAATCAAGGGTCTTCCATCAACTGGTGGCATCAAAATTGGAGGTTCTAGCAAATATCTCTTAATTTCATCAAAGGCAGTCTGGCACTCATCATTCCATTCCATCACCTGATCTTTTTTCAACAACTTGAATATTGGCTCACATATGGTGGTTAACTGGGAAATAAATCTTGCAATGTAATTCAATCGTCCCAAGAAACCTCTAACCTCCTTCTCAGTACAGGGAGCTGGCATCTCTCGTATAGCTTTCACTTTTGCAGGATCCACTTCAATACCTTTTCCACTGACAATGAAACCCAAGAGCTTCCCAGACCTAACTCCAAAAGTACACTTGTTTGGATTCAATCTCAACTTGTATTTCTTCAACCTCTCAAACAACTTGTGCAGATGATCAAGGTGTTGCTCTTCATTCTGAGATCTGGCTATCATATCATCCACATATACCTCTATCTCATGATGAATCATATCATGAAACAAAGCCACCATAGCACGCTGATATGTTGCCCCTGCATTCTTCAAACCAAATGGCATCACCTTATAACAGAAAGTGCCCCATTGTGTCACAAATGTTGTCTTCTCCATATCTTCAGGTGCCATCTTGATTTGATTGTAACCAGAGAAACCATCCATAAAAGAGAATACCTTATGCTGAGCAGTGTTGTCTACCAGAATATCAATATGAGGGAGTGGAAAGTCATCTTTGGGGCTAGCCTTGTTCAAATCTCTGTAGTCTACACACATACGTACCTTACCATCTTTCTTAGGAACTGGTACCACATTTGCAACCCACTGAGGATAAGAAGTCACTGCTAAGAACCCTGCATTGAACTGTTTCATTACCTCTGCCTTGATCTTTTCTGACATTTCAGGACGCATACGACGAACCTTCTGCTTCTTTGGACGACAATCTTCTTTCACTGGTAACCGGTGAACCACAATGTCTGTATCCAACCCTGGCATATCTTCATAAGACCAAGCAAAGATCTCCACATAGTCACGCAACATCTGGATCAACCTGCTCTTGACACTGTCCTCTAAATCAGCCCCTACCTTGACCTCTTTTCTGTTTTCTTCAGTTCCCAGATTCACAACTTCGACTGGCTCTTCATGTGGCTGTATAGCTTTCTCTTCTTGTTGTAACAACCTAGCAAGCTCTACAGGTATTTCACAATCGTCCTCATTTCCGTCTTCAGTTTGATAGATCGGATTCTCGAAATTATAATTGGCAATAGTAGAACTGTTATCAACAGGATCCAGAGTGGATGAGGATCTGCATTTAGTGATGTGGGTGTGTGTAAGAACACATAGCTGATAAAGCAAAAATAAAAGAAAAAGAAAGACAAGGAACACAATATTTACTAAAACGAAACATCCACTGATTTTATTGAATGAAGTATGCAAATGAAATGACAGCCCATAACAAGCACACCATTGTGCCCCGGGTAAGGCACATGGCTTGAAAGTTTTATTGTTCAGAAATTACAAATTTAAAAGACACAACACAGTAATAGTATTTACTCCTGACTAAAGGAGATAGGGATAACATCTTCAGCTTTCCAATTATTGAGTCCAGCACCCACAGTAGGAAAAATCCATGCATCCAAGTTGTAGTCTTCATCTTGATCTCCCACAGCATTGATAACCCCTTGATTGGTGATACGAGCAGCACGAGCACGACGAACAGCCTTCTGGGACTCTGCAGTGAAACCCAAACCAAACTTGTCAGACTTGTACGGAATATCAGGAAGCTGACCCCAAATAGTACAACCACCTTTATCCACCACAGCTCTAGCATCATTGAGGGAGGCCATTGCCATTGTTGGAGGTTTTCTGGTGACAACAGGAACTTTCTTTACAGCAGGAGGAGCTACACAATCATTAACAACCCAGGGAATCACTTCAAATGACTGACACGGGGTCTCAATGTATTCACCTTCCACTTCCAGATACTTGAAAGTATTCACATGGCTGACAAAGTATTCTTCTTCTCCATAGACAGTAACAACCTTTCCATTCACCGGATATCTCAACTTTTGATGTAATGTAGAGGTCACAGCACCTGCCCCATGGATCCAGGGACGACCAAGCAGACAAGAATATGAAGGACGAATATCCATCACATAAAATGTAGCAGTAAACACCTGGGAACCAACTTGGATTGGAAGATCAATTTCCCCATGCACTACTCTTCTAGAACCATCAAAAGCCTTTACCACAATATTACTGGGCTTTAACACAGCATCTTCAGGACTCAGCTTACTCAGGACTTCTTTGGGCAACACATTCAGAGAGGAACCATTGTCTATCAGTACATGAGACAGGGTAGTGCCCCTGCATTCAATTGAAATATGCAAGGCCCTGTTATGATCCCTCTTGGCAGGGGTCAAATCAGCATCAGAGAATCCTAACCCGTTGTCATAGGTCAGGTGAGCAACACAGTCCTCAAATTGGTCAACAGAAATTGCACTGGGTACATGAGCCATCTTCAGAAACTTAATCAATGACTTGGCATGAGCCTCAGAACATAATAATAGGGAGAGCATAGAAATCTTTGAGGGAGTATGCCCCAACTGATCAACAATATCATAATCACTCTTGCGAATGATTTTCAATACTTCTTCCATCTGCTTAGAGAGATCATCAGCAGCTGGCGCATCAGTAGATACAGGCTCAATAACAGGACCCTTGCCCCGAGCATCAGTGGTGGAAGTAGCAGCAGGAGTAACTGCACTCTTAGAAGCAACTGGAGGAGAGAAGACTCTTCCACTACGAGTGATCTTGCTAGATCCAGCAATATTATCAATGTCAACAGGCAAATCAGCTACAGGCTCTTGCTTAACACCATGGATGTAAACATCAGATCCATAATGCCAAGGCACAGCTTTGTCAGACGTATACGGAATAGGACCAGGAGTGGTTATGATCAGAGGAGCCACTCTGGCTTCAGCAATAACTTTCACGGGACCTTCAGCAGTAATCTTGATTGGGCCCTGATGAGTGATTTTAATAGGACCCTTTGAAGTGATTCTTACCGGTACTTTGTCAACCATATCAACCTCTTCAATCTTCCTTCCCCGAGTCAGATGATCCACCATACTTTCTACAGACGCTGGTCTTCTTTCAAACACTATAGTATACTTATCCATGAGACGCTGAATTCCATCTCTCAATATGAAGCAGCTATCCGGCTTATAGGTACAATACAAACAATCTTCACGACAACCTGGAAAGATCCCAGCTTGTACTAACCTCTTTTTGATAACAGACAATGGTGTGCTCAACTCCATAACTGAATGGATATGTAAATCTTCATCAATAGCATTGACAGTCTTCTCGTGATTTGGCATTGGAGCTGTAATCACATTTGGAGTACCTGGTGGATCAAACTCAATTTCTCCAGCATCAATCATATCTTGAATTTTGTTCTTCAAGACCCAGCAGTTATTAGTGTCATGTCCTGGACAGTTTGAATGATATGCACATCGTGCATTGGGATTGTACTTGGGAGAGGTAACATTGGGATTCTGAGGAGCCTCCCTCAGGGTAATAAGTTCAGCTTTCAATAAGTGTTGCAATGCCTGAGCCATTGACATATTGATCTTCGTGAACTGTCTTCTAGCCCTCTGTTGGTTGCCTTGAGGCTGCTCTGTTGTTGCAGGAGTTGGATTTGAAATATGAACTGCACTCACAGACTGATGCCTTCTATTACGATCAGGTTGACCATAAACAGCATTGGATTCTTTCTTCCCAGTGGGAGGCTTCTTTGCAGCACCTGATGAAGAAGTGCCCACTTGGATCTTACCACTCTTGATACCATTCTCTACTCGCTCTCCTGTCATAATCAACTCAGTGAAGCCAGATGATGAGCTTCCAATGAGATGACTGTAAAACGGACCATTCAGCGTACACATGAACATATCAACCAGCTCCCTGTCAGTCAAAGGGGGTTGAACTCTTCCAGCTAAATCTCTCCACTTCTGAGCATACTCCTTAAAACTTTCTTTGGCACCCATAGACATGCTCTGAAGCTGCATGCGAGTGGGGGCTAAGTCAGCATTGTATTGATACTTCTTGTAGAAAGCTTCAGCAAGATCATTCCAGTCTCTGATGTTGACACTCTCCAACTGATAATACCACTCCAACTGAGCTCCAGATAAGCTCTCTTGGAAAAAGTGGATCCACAACTTCTTATCAGCAGTGTGGGGTTGAATCCTTCTGACATACGACCTCAAATGCAGCTTGGGACAAGAGACCCCATCATAGACAACAAAAGTAGGAACCTTGAACCCAATGGGTATGACTACCCCAGATATCAAACTCAAATCCTCAAAATCCAGCCCAGATGATTTCTGCAATTCCATGGCATCCATTCTATCCACCAGCCTCTTAAATTTGTCTTCATTAGGCTCATGATAGTAATTAGCCTCAGAATCAGAGTCCCCCATAGTGTTGTGGAGACTGCCTCCCTCTTTCTCAGATTCCTCAGATTCATAGTCATCAATCTGTTCCTTGGTCTTGACAGGACCTTTGAACCTTCTTCCCATGTTGAGCAACCCAGCAGACCTTCTAGTCTTCTTAGTCTTCTTGGCCAGCAGTGCCTTCAAATCATCTTGCCCCTTGGACAGGTTCAAGATCAGCTCTTGGAACTGTGCATTCTGTGCCTGAAGATCCTTAACTGATTGTTCAAGAGCCATTGCTGAAATAAACAGCGAGAAGATGAGAAACCTGTGCACAATTATAAACCTGTGATGCAATGAAATGATATGGGAATGCATATGCAATGTTTTCAAGGACCGCAGGATTTAAATTTGCTTAAACAAACAAGAAAGTAACTTTTTATTAGTAATAACTTGTCTTGCCTTTTAGGCTTACAAAAAATGAAATAAAATAAGTACAAAAGATGGGGTTTTAAGTCTCCCATGGACGTTTCCTCTTTGTATTGAGGTATGAGTTGAGGTTTCGCTCCTCATGAAGTTGCTTTGTTAGTTCTAGGACTCTTGCTTGGCTTGCTTTGTAATGAGCCTCGAAAGTATCCCTTTGCTCCTTCAGTTGGATCCATGATCTCCGCAAATCTTCCATATCAGTAGGCATGTCTGGGTGAAGGATGGTATAAGATGTGTCTCCTTCAGCAACAGGTTCCATGGTAACTGGTAGGACGGCAGGATATGGCATCAGGAGTGTCTGAGCACGAGATCGTACCCATCTGAGATAAGCCTCCATAGGAATAGTGTACTTGGGCTCTAGTGTCTTGTTGTCAACCCTGTTTACTTTTCCCCAAGCTCGTATGAATCTCTGACGGTAACCTTGAAGATCGTTGTCGTAGTCAAACACAATGCCCTGAATCAACATGTCATGTGGACCATCACTCCGAGCATAACCAAACTGTCGTAAAGCTAAAGATGGGTTGTAGGTGATGCCTCCTCTTATGCCTAGCAGTGGCACATTAGGAAACTCCCCACAACGGTCAATGATGGTGACATTCTCCATAGATCTGGAGCACCAATGGATATCTGAGTGAGAAAGTGACATGATCCTCTTGGACCATCTGAACCCTTGCTCATTCTTCATTACTGAGCGAGGAAGGTGAGAAATAAACCACCTAGAAAGTAAAGGTATGCAGCACATCAAAGTTCCTCTTGCCCTTGTAGTACGGGTGTGAAGAGAATGCAGGATGTCTCCAAGCAATGTAGGCACTGGGTTGTGACTCAGGAAGATGTTGATGGCATGAACATCTATGAACTGATCTGGATTGGGGAACAATACTAAGCCATATATTAGCAAGGCTAAGATCTCCTCAAAAGCATCATAGCTCATGGCCTTCAAGAACATTTGAGCCTTATCCATTAGTACCTTGGCAAGAATACCCTTGACTCCACTTCTCGTTTCTAGAACAATATCAGACTTCTTCAGATGTAGAGCTACAGCAATAACCTCTGGTTTAAGTTCCTTCTCCAAGCCTGTGAAGGGTCTTTGATCAAGAACAGGTATACCCAGAAGTTTAGAGAACTCCTCCATGGTTGGAACCAGCTGGTAGTCGGGGAATGTAAAGCAGTGGTGCTTAGGGTCAAAGAACTGAAACAACACACTCATCATGTCTTCACTGAACCCTGAAGTGACTAGATCCAATAGGTGACCATGTCTCTTGTTGAACTGGGAATGATCAGACACTTGAGAAACCAACTCTTTAAGCTTGGGAGGTATCCCTACAAAGTTGATCCTGATGGTGTTTCTACGAGCAGAAGCCATGACCTGCAACAAAGAACAAAGATAAATCCTTTGGTCCTTGAAATGGTTAGTGAAAATGCTATGCTTATGATGCATGATGATGTCATGATGTTATGCTCAATCACAAACATGTGGCACACACAAACAAGTCACACAATAGCCCTAGGTTTAAAGGCTTGCATGAGGTTTAAGGTAAGTACCCTCCCCTGAAGTTAGTTGGTTCATCCTGTCCTACAAAAGTAACCAGGTTCTAAGGGATCTCAATATCACTGATCCTTCACAAGGGTGGTTGATCAGAAGGCAACTTACTTGCCAACCAAAACCCTCCAAGTTTAAGATCTCAATGAGCGTAGTATCGAGTGTCAACCAACTTCAGTCTGCACCAAAGCCAGTTACCTCACTACTTTCTAAAGGCCAAGATGAGTTAACTAGGGTTCTAAAAGTTAGTTAGTGCATTGACAACATATGGCAGCCTCATATTATCCTCAACTTGACTTAAGGAACATAAGCACCAACCAAGAAGTCACACTAACTATGGCCACCAGATCAACCGTATCGATATACGTCGTACAGTTTCCTTGGTCTATTGCCATTTACCTATGGTACACTAGATCCGGGTTAGGACCTTTCACACATAAGAGCACCCCAACAAGATAATATAAAGCAAACAAGGCAAACAATTTAAAGTGATCTAATTCCTAAGGGTACCCTTCTTAAATTTAAATCCCCAGCAGAGTCGCCAGTTCTGTAACACGGTGGGAGAACTGACCTTAAGTAATGTTGCGGATAGCAAGAGTCGCCACCGACTTTTATTTTATCCATAAGGAAAGGATATAAAAGAACAGGAAAGACCTTAAGAGATATTTTTGGGGTCCGGGGGGTAGGTTATGTAAAGGGAAGGTGTTAGCACCCTTTACATCCATGGTTATCCATGGGCTCTTAGTTACTTAGCTCACTTTAAAATGTCTTTGAGAAATGTAGTGTGTGTTTAGAAAAATTTTCAGAATAGTTAATAATAACCCATGTACGGATGTGTAAAAACTTGTTTGAAAATTTGTTTGAAATTTGTTAAGTGTTTGAAAAATGGAGTGAGCAAGCAACTAAGAGGTACCTACCCTAAAGTCCTAAGTCTTTCTTGTCTTTTATTCTTTCCTTGGTAAGACTATCCCTACTATTAAGAAGTAGGTAGTCATTACCTTGGATGTTAAGGGACATGTGAGGGACAATCTGGTTATGAAGGCAACTGTGGGGTATATTAAGCATAAAGGAGGGACTATCATCATTTATTTCGAAGGGACTCGATTCGTATAGGCAACCATGAGGGACTTGATGATTTATCTTTTGAAGGGACTTGCTTTATACACCCCACTTGACCATTATTCGTAGGCAACTTGAGGGATAACCTTAGAAATGTGAGACGGCGATTAAAAATCGACTTACGTGTGTGTGAGTGTTTATTTTAATTATCTTATGATTAAAATTATCTAAATTTATTTTAATATAACATACATGTTTTTGACACTCCCTAATTACTAACCATAATAAAAATAATTAAATAATTACAAATTTACATCCAAGAAGCAATTACAACATAATTATAATAAATAAATATTAAGCAAAATAATTAAATGGCAAAAATAAATAAAATATACATAAGCAATAAATAATAAAAAAAAAATAATAAGGGGTTAGTAACAATAAAATAATAATAATAATAATTTAGAAATAAGGTTAGAAACATAATAATAAAAATATATTGTTAATAAATAGCAAAAATCAAATAATATGGTTAGTAATAATCAAGAATAAGCAAAATTAACCAAAATTATAATAATAATATATCAACAATTTTTCCTATAAGCAATTATTTAGAAAAGAGATATAAATAAACAATTACTTTAATTTTACAAGTTATCAAGTTATTATTATTTTTTATTATAACTACAAAATTTTAATTATTATAAACATATATTAATATTTATTTTTTAAACAATATATACATATTATAAAAAAGAAATATCATATTTATAATATTAATCATGTTTATAAGATTTAATTCTATTAATTATTATATTTACAAATTATTCTAACCATCTACAAAAATATAATTATTATAAATTAAATTGTTTCTAAACATTAAAAGAAAAATAATTTGGATTATAAATATATTTACAAAATTTATAAGAATTATAATAAATATATACATATATAATAATTACATTAAGAATTGGAAAATAAATTTATTTAGAATAGAATTAGGTTTAAAAAAAAATAAAAATAAATTAGGGTTTGTTTAGAAAAATAGTTTTTAAGGGTTTAAATTACAATATACAAAATTATCCTAATAATATACATATATTATTTTTAATTACATAAAAGAAATAATAAATTTTTTATGATTTTTGAATATTTGAACCTATTTGAATATATACTTATGAAATAATTTTAATTACATGTATATTTTAAATATAAATCAATTAACAAAATGAAGAAAACGAATAAATAAAGAAAATAGCAAAACATACCTGGCTGGGTTTTGAACCCAGGAGGCTTTGCTCACAAGATCATATGCTCTACCACTGGGCCAGGCGCTGGTTAATGCAAGAAGAATTGCCTCCAAATGGTTTTGTGCTTTCAATCCAATAATTGGCAAAATAAATGAAAACAAAAGGCCTGGGGTGGGATTCGTACCCAGGACCTTATGAATGCAAGCATACGCGCGCTACCGCCTGGCTGGGAGAGCCCATCTGTTGGCTTGTTGGCAAGTAATAATAATATATTGAATCTTCTTTTGACCTGAAAAATAAAACAAAACAATGCACCTGGCCGAGAATCGAACCAAGGCCCTTACAACATACACAGGCAGAGCTTACCACCAGGACACACGCGCGTGTGTGTTAACGAAACAACAAAACAACATAAAATATATTAATATAATTTGAATTCCTGAGCGCGGCAAACTTCATCTTCTTCATTCAAATTTGCTGCGAATTTTCTTTTGAAATTTCCTGCGATTCTTCCTGCACACATTCAAAACCAGAATTCCTATGTTTTTTCGAACATCATTCAAATCGTAACATCCATTCAAATCGAAAGCCCAGATTAATTACACAAAGGTTATAGGTCACAGCCATGTAATTAGGTTTCATTTAAGTGTCCTAAAACTCAAGATCCCAAATTTGACCTTCAAACCCTAGCCATGGCGTTTTATGATTCCTGCGGTTAACCTCAAAAAGAAATATCCAGAAAGAATCTAAGTCATCATACAAACAAGATTTAATAAACAAAAACAGATGAAACATCATGAATGATCACAATCGAAAAATCAAAAGAACACCATGAACATGGATTCGGTTTGGCCATTACAACATGGTTTTGATGCTTATGATTATTGAATCATGATAAATGAAGGTCAAGGAAGCTAATTCAACCTTTGTGAAGCCTTGAAATTGCCTTAATCTCAAAATCCGAATTTGAAATTTCTTATGATTTTTTGGAGTGTAAAACCTACCTTTGAGCTGCTGGATTTCGTGAGCTAGGGTTATGCTTATGATCTATACTTATATGGGAGTGAATTAGGTCAGAAATATGTCTTCATTGTGTGGAGATTTGGATCCAAAAATATTGAAAAAGATCATGTTGTAAAAGTCCAAATATTTGATCATGAATGCTTGCTATTTTTGGAGAGATCACATGATTTCTTTCTCTTTCAACTTCAATCACCAATTATGATTTTCTAGAAACATTATCCAAATAAAATCCTTAATTTTCATATTTTATTTATATTTAAAATGATTTTTAATGATTTAAATCAAAATAAATAGAAATAAAAATAATAAAAATCAGATTTTAAGTGGTTTGGGTCGTGCATAGTGTTAATGTATGGATTGGATCATAACTTGGGCAGCCCATTTGGAAAGAAATGATTTTAAACCTCCATTTTTAACATAAACCATCACAAAATTGCCCAACTTTGCAAGGGCACATCTCCCTCAATTTTAAAGGTATGAGGATGTTCTTGGACTTTTTGGAAAGCTTGAAGAGTCCTCTAAACAACCCCATTGGTTTCAGGTTCATATCATTTACCAATCTCAAGTTATGCCCTTTTGAAGTTGTTGACTTTTTGTTGACTTTTGAAATGACCTATAATGTCTTAAATCATATCTTTCAAATGAAGCATTTTTGGGCTTAACTTTCAACATCAAAGTTGTAGGGAATTCAATTTCCTTCAACATGAGCTTTGGATGGAGACTTGGTGATGAAGTATGTGAAAGTTATGGCTGGTCAAAGTTCAGTTGACTTTTACTGAGGAAACCCTAATTTAGAAACTCCTGATTATTGATGATCTGGAATCTCCTTGATGAATCATGATCAACCCTTGATCAAATGATGAATTTTACTTCATATACTTGATGTTGGCAAAAAATAATGAAGTTTGACTTTGGTTTGACCACAGTTGACCTCAGTTTGACTTTTTAACTGCACTGACCGATTTTGACTTATCTGATCATCTGACTGAGCAAACTTTTGAAAAAAGTATTGAAACCTGTCATGGGGGTTCTTATACACATATAAGATGTTATGAAACTCACTTGAGGTATTGGAAGTCCATTTAGCCTGATTAAAGTCAAAACCCTAGTTTTGGATGCCCTGCTTAGGAGGTGCATTGTTTGAGGGCATTGTCAACTTCTTTGACCCATTGTGAACTTTGTGAACCTTGTGAATCTTCATAAGATGTCTTGTGATACTCATGGGAGGTATTGTGAAGCTTGTGAACCTTGTGAACCTCATGAAGTGGCTTTGTAGACCTCATGAACCTCAGGAAAGCTTTGTAATCATTATGGAATTTGTGAACCTTGTGAACCTTCAAGAAATAACTTGTAGACTTCTTGAACCTCATGAAAGGTCTTGTAAATGTTGAGAAGCTTATGAACCTTGTGAACCTTCATAAAGTAACTTGTAGACTTCATGAACCTCATGAAAGGTCTTGAAAGCATTGTGGGACTTGTGAACCTTGTGAACCTTCATAAAGTAGCTTGTAGACTTCATGAACCTCATGAAAGGTTATGCAAGTGTTGGAGAACTTGTGAACCTTGTGAACCTTCATGAAGTGACTTGTAGACTTCATGAACCTCATGAAAGGTCTTGTAAATGTTGAGAAACTTGTGAACCTTGTGAATCTTCTTAGAACACAAAGTCTTGTACTGTGAGGGCAAATTTTGGGGTGCAACAGCTGCCCCTGTTCAATTTTCTGAAACCTGAGGGGTTAGATTGGTATATTTGCCAGTCGTAACCTGGAAGGTTGAAGGGGATTGAACACAAAAGCCCAAAAATTTGCACTCACCAGTGCCTAGAGTGATATTGATGGTTGGTTGAACATGATTGAGTGGGCTTAAAGATGCCACTAGGGGAAAGTTCTTCAGATGTATTTCTTGGAAGATATAAAGCAGTCCAAAATATGGAGGTATAATGAAAGCTGTCAGGAGTCTGGAGTAACACTGATGTATTGATGATATACTTTCAGGATACTGGAGTAATACTGATGTAATAGCATGTCTTCATGAGGATAGGGCAATCAATAATGATAACCCTAAAGCAGTCTTGAAGTAATAATATGATTTCAGGAGGATAGAGCAATCAATAATGATAACTCTAAAGCAGTCTTGAAATAATAATATGATTCAGGAGGATAGAGCAATCAATAATGACAACTCCAAAGCAGTCTTGAAATAATAATGTGATATGTCTTCAGGAGGATAGAGCAATCAATAATGATAACTCTAAAGCAGTCTTGAAGTAATGATTTCAGGAGGATAGAGCCATCCATAATGATAACTCTAAAGCAGTCTTGAAGTCATGAGGAGTTATCAGGAGGATAAAGTAACCCTGAGGTAACAATAAAGCAGTCCCAAAGTACTAAGAAGCTCATCAGGAGGATAAAGTAACCCTGAGGTTACAATAAAGCAGTCCCAAAGTAATAAGAAGCTTGTCAGGAGGATAAAGTAACCCTGAGGTTACAATAAAGTAGTCCCAAAGTAATAAGAAGCTTGTCAGGAGGATAAAGTAACCCTGAGGTTACAATAAAGCAGTCCCAAAGTAATAAGAAGCTTGTCAGGAGGATAAAGTAACCCTGAGGTTACAATAAAGCAGTCCCAAAGTAATAAGAAGCTTGTCAGGAGGATAAAGTAACCCTGAGGTTACAATAAAGCAGTCCCAAAGTAATAAGAAGCTTGTCAGGAGGATAAAGTAACCCTGAGGTTACAATAAAGCAGTCCCAAAGTAATAAGAAGCTTGTCAGGAGGATAAAGTAACCCTGAGGTTACAATAAAGCAGTCCCAAAGTAATAAGAATCTTGTCAGGAGGATAAAGTAACCCTGAGGTTACAATAAAGCAGTCCCAAAGATCATAAGCTTGTTTGTTGGATAATTAACCTGAAAAAAGGTAGCTTTTGTATAATAACATTAGTTTATGCTTTATGTATGCATGTATGATATGATGCACTTAAGTAATGTACTATATGTCTATGGATATATATGCTATGGTATGATGTAAATGATGTATGTATGATATGATACTGCCGAAAGCGCCTGGATATCTTCGTATAACAACTGCTGGCCAGGGAAGATAAATCCCGATTCGTTGTTGAAGAATATGTAACCTTCTGTCTGATGGGGATAACAGGGTATAGATAACTTCCCGTATGCTGGGGATAGTAAGGATAGATATCACCTCCCGTTGTTTGGGATGGCAAGGTATATATAACCTCCCGTTGTTGGGGATAGCAAAGTATATATAACCTCCCGTTGTTGGGGATAGTAGGGTATATATAACCTTCGTCTTCGTTTGATAATAGGATAAGTATAACATCCCGTCTTCGTTCGTCGTACCCTTATTGGAAGGTAATTTCCCGTACATCCGTATGAGGATAAAAGAGATGGATATAAATTCCAGGGGAGATGAGACTTTATGGAGATGGATTCGTCCTACTGAGGGTTTTGTAACTGTTTTGTTGGAGGTGAACCGGCGAAGCTTTGTTGAAATCCTTCCCTCGTTCGTCCTTAGTAAATACTATTACTGCATTTTCATGCATTTCTGGTAAACATCAATCATATTAAAAGCATACATGCATTTCTATCAATCATATTCAAAAGCATACATACATTCAAACACAACCAATGGACGTTTCGCTTATGTAAATAGGGTAAAAGTAAATCTGGATTCAAAAGATGGAATTTATTTATATCAAAAAGTGACCCATACACGGGTAAGTTTGTACAAGGAGACATAAACCCTAGTAAGAGGATTTTGTCATAAAGTTTTACAAAAGAGAATCAGCTATGTGGGGAACAGTCCTATTGAGTTTCAATTCTACTATTGCCACTCAAGTATCTCATCTTCTTGCTGTTGAGACGGAAACAATTGGATTGAGCTTTATCTGTTCGAGCTTGAATAAGTAGTACAACTGGTTGCAGTTTCATGAGTGATCCAAACGAGACATAGTCATACGCTTTAATCCCTAACTTTTGCCTGGATTGCCCTTTCAGGTTTTCAATCCACCGGGATACCCTTTTTTGCCCAAGCCGCCTTTTCAGGTTTTCGACTTGCCGGGTGTACATCTTTTCATATATATCCCTAATTTTTGCCCAAACCCTTTTGGTTTGCCGGGATGCCCTTATTTTTGCCTAGGCCTGTCAACCTAGCGGGTCTCTTTTTATGCGTAGTATTTTTTAACTATGTCTGCATTTACAGGCTGTGGGAAGTCTTCACCGTCCATTGTAGTCAGTATCATGGCACCTCCTGAGAACACTGTCTTGACTACAAATGGTCCTTCATATGTTGGAGTCCATTTGCCCCTAGGATCACCCTGTGGTAATATGATACGCTTGATTACCAAGTCACCAGCCTGATATACCTTTGGTTTAACCTTTTTGTTAAAAGCTTTGATCATTCGTTTTTGGTACATCTGGCCATGACAAACTGCTGCTAACCTCTTCTCATCAATCAAATTTATCTGGTCAAGTCGAGTCTGAATCCACTCATCTTCATCCAAGCCTGCATCCCTCATAATTCTCAAGGAGGGAATCTGAACTTCAATGGGCAGAACTGCTTCCATACCATAGACTAAGGAGAATGGGGTTGCCCCTGTTGAAGTACGTATTGTGGTACGATAACCATGAAGAGAAAATGGTAACATCTCATGCCAATCCTTGTAAGTAACAGTCATCTTCTGTACAATCTTCTTAATGTTCTTATTAGCAGCTTCCACTGCCCCATTCATCTTTGGACGATACGGAGAAGAGTTGTGATGCTTAATCTTGAACTGCGTGCAGAGATCCGTAATCATAGTGTTGTTCAGATTAGAGCCATTGTCAGTGATGATCCTTTCGGGGATGCCATACCTGCATATGAGATTATTCTTAATGAACCGAGCCACAACATTCTTGGTAACAGACGCAAATGAAGCTGCCTCCACCCACTTCGTGAAGTAATCAATAGCAACCAGGATGAAACGATGCCCATTAGAAGCAGTAGGCTTGATCTCACCAATCATATCAATGCCCCACATGGCAAAGGGCCAAGGAGCAGTCAACACGTTCAGTGGTGATGGAGGTACATGTACTTTATCAGCATAGATTTGACATTTGTGACACGTTCTGGAGTGTTGATAGCAATCAGCTTCCATGGTAGACCAGTAATAACCTGCTCTCAATATCTTCTTTTCCATAGTATGACCACTGGAATGAGTGCCAAAGGTCCCATCATGCATCTCTTCCATAATCTCAATTGCTTCCTTCTTATCCACACAACGAAGCATAGTTGAATCATGATTACGCTTGTACAGAATCCCATTACTCAGAAAGAACTTAGCAGAAAACCTTCTCAGGAACTTCCTATCTTTGACAGATGCCCCTTCAGGGAATTCCTGAGCTTCAAGATATCTTTTCACTTCATAGAACCAAGGCTTCTCCTCTACCCCTTCAGTGTCAATCTCATTGCAGTATGCAGGCTTCTCGAATCTATCAATGGTAATCTTAGGAGCTTCGTCATCCCAGCTGATCTCAAACATAGATGCCATGGTGGCCAATGCATCTGCCAGCTGATTCTCTCTCCGTGGAATATGTTCAAAGGTAATCTCTTTGAAATGTGGGATCAAAGACAACACATGCTCTCTGTAAGGAATGAGGTTATCATGCTTGGTATCCCAATCTCCTTTAATCTGACTTACTACCAGGGCTGAATCTCCATACACATCAAGGAACTGAATCTTCATATCAATAGCAGCTTTAATACCCAGGATACATGCCTCATATTCAGCCATGTTATTGGTACAATGGAAACAAAGTCTGGCAGTAATCGGGGTATGACAACCTTCAGGGGAACTAATCACAACACCAATACCATTACCAAGTGCATTAGAGGCACCATCAAAAACCATAGTCCATCGGGATCCTTGTTCAGGTCCGTCATATTGTCCAGGTTCTTTGGTAATAGTCATAATGTCTTCATCAGGGAACTCAAAATTCATTAACTGGTAATCATCCACTGCTTGATGAGCCAAATGATCAGCAACAACACTTCCTTTAATGGCCTTCTGAGTAGTATATTGTATGTCATATTCTGTCAAGATCATTTGCCATCTTGCAATTCTTCCGGAGAGAGCAGGTTTCTCAAATATGTACTTGATTGGATCCATCTTAGAAATCAATAAGGTAGTATGGGTCAACATATACTGTCTTAGTCGGCGAGCAGCCCATGCCAAAGCGCAGCAAGTTTTCTCGAGCAGTGAATATCTTGTTTCACAGTCGGTAAACTTTTTGCTAAGGTAGTATATTGCCTGCTCTTTTCGACCAGACTCGTCATGTTGCCCCAATACACACCCCATCGAGTTGTCTAGCACTGTTAAGTACATAATCAAGGGTCTTCCATCAACTGGTGGCATCAAAATTGGAGGTTCTAGCAAATATCTCTTAATTTCATCAAAGGCAGTCTGGCACTCATCATTCCATTCCATCACCTGATCTTTCTTCAACAACTTGAATATTGGCTCACATATGGTGGTTAACTGGGAAATAAATCTTGCAATGTAATTCAATCGTCCCAAGAAACCTCTAACCTCCTTCTCAGTACGGGGAGCTGGCATCTCTCGTATAGCTTTCACTTTTGCAGGATCCACTTCAATACCTTTTCCACTGACAATGAAACCCAAGAGCTTCCCAGACCTAACTCCAAAAGTACACTTGTTTGGATTCAATCTCAACTTGTATTTCTTCAACCTCTCAAACAACTTGTGCAGATGATCAAGGTGTTGCTCTTCATTCTGAGATCTGGCTATCATATCATCCACATATACCTCTATCTCATGATGAATCATATCATGAAACAAAGCCACCATAGCACGCTGATATGTTGCCCCTGCATTCTTCAAACCAAATGTCATCACCTTATAACAGAAAGTGCCCCATTGTGTCACAAATGTTGTCTTCTCCATATCTTCAGGTGCCATCTTGATTTGATTGTAACCAGAGAAACCATCCATAAAAGAGAATACCTTATGTTGAGCAGTGTTGTCTACCAGAATATCAATATGAGGGAGTGGAAAGTCATCTTTGGGGCTAGCCTTGTTCAAATCTCTGTAGTCTACACACATACGTACCTTACCATCTTTCTTAGGAACTGGTACCACATTTGCAACCCACTGAGGATAAGAAGTCACTGCTAAGAACCCTGCATTGAACTGTTTCATTACCTCTGCCTTGATCTTTTCTGACATTTCAGGACGCATACGACGAACCTTCTGCTTCTTTGGACGACAATCTTCTTTCACTGGTAACCGGTGAACCACAATGTCTGTATCCAACCCTGGCATATCTTCATAAGACCAAGCAAAGATCTCCACATAGTCACGCAACATCTGGATCAACCTGCTCTTGACACTGTCCTCTAAATCAGCCCCTACCTTGACCTCTTTTCTGTTTTCTTCAGTTCCCAGATTCACAACTTCGACTGGCTCTTCATGTGGCTGTATAGCTTTCTCTTCTTGTTGTAACAACCTAGCAAGCTCTACAGGTATTTCACAATCGTCCTCATTTCCGTCTTCAGTTTGATAGATCGGATTCTCGAAATTATAATTGGCAATAGTAGAACTGTTATCAACAGGATCCAGAGTGGATGAGGATCTGCATTTAGTGATGTGGGTGTGTGTAAGAACACATAGCTGATAAAGCAAAAATAAAAGAAAAAGAAAGACAAGGAACACAATATTTACTAAAACGAAACGTCCACTGATTTTATTGAATGAAGTATGCAAATGAAATGACAGCCCGTAACAAGCACACCATTGTGCCCCGGGTAAGGCACATGGCTTGAAAGTTTTATTGTTCAGAAATTACAAATTTAAAAGACACAACACAGTAATAGTATTTACTCCTGACTAAAGGAGATAGGGATAACATCTTCAGCTTTCCAATTATTGAGTCCAGCACCCACAGTAGGAAAAATCCATGCATCCAAGTTGTAGTCTTCATCTTGATCTCCCACAGCATTGATAACCCCTTGATTGGTGATACGAGCAGCACGAGCACGACGAACAGCCTTCTGGGACTCTGCAGTGAAACCCAAACCAAACTTGTCAGACTTGTACGGAATATCAGGAAGCTGACCCCAAATAGTACAACCACCTTTATCCACCACAGCTCTAGCATCATTGAGGGAGGCCATTGCCATTGTTGGAGGTTTTCTGGTGACAACAGGAACTTTCTTCACAGCAGGAGGAGCTACACAATCATTAACAACCCAGGGAATCACTTCAAATGACTGACACGGGGTCTCAATGTATTCACCTTCCACTTCCAGATACTTGAAAGTATTCACATGGCTGACAAAGTATTCTTCTTCTCCATAGACAGTAACAACCTTTCCATTCACCGGATATCTCAACTTTTGATGTAATGTAGAGGTCACAGCACCTGCCCCATGGATCCAGGGACGACCAAGCAGACAAGAATATGAAGGACGAATATCCATCACATAAAATGTAGCAGTAAACACCTGGGAACCAACTTGGATTGGAAGATCAATTTCCCCATGCACTACTCTTCTAGAACCATCAAAAGCCTTTACCACAATATTACTGGGCTTTAACACAGCATCTTCAGGACTCAACTTACTCAGGACTTCTTTGGGCAACACATTCAGAGAGGAACCATTGTCTATCAGTACATGAGACAGGGTAGTGCCCCTGCATTCAATTGAAATATGCAAGGCCCTGTTATGATCCCTCTTGGCAGGGGTCAAATCAGCATCAGAGAATCCTAACCCGTTGTCATAGGTCAGGTGAGCAACACAGTCCTCAAATTGGTCAACAGAAATTGCACTGGGTACATGAGCCATCTTCAGAAACTTAATCAATGACTTGGCATGAGCCTCAGAACATAATAATAGGGAGAGCATAGAAATCTTTGAGGGAGTATGCCCCAACTGATCAACAATATCATAATCACTCTTGCGAATGATTTTCAATACTTCTTCCATCTGCTTAGAGAGATCATCAGCAGCTGGCGCATCAGTAGATACAGGCTCAATAACGGGACCCTTGCCCCGAGCATCAGTGGTGGAAGTAGCAGCAGGAGTAACTGCACTCTTAGAAGCAACTGGAGGAGAGAAGACTCTTCCACTACGAGTGATCTTGCTAGATCCAGCAATATTATCAATGTCAACAGGCAAATCAGCTACAGGCTCTTGCTTAACACCATGGATGTAAACATCAGATCCATAATGCCAAGGCACAGCTTTGTCAGACGTATACGGAATAGGACCAGGAGTGGTTATGATCAGAGGAGCCACTCTGGCTTCAGCAATAACTTTCACGGGACCTTCAGCAGTAATCTTGATTGGGCCCTGATGAGTGATTTTAATAGGACCCTTTGAAGTGATTCTTACCGGTACTTTGTCAACCATATCAACCTCTTCAATCTTCCTTCCCCGAGTCAGATGATCCACCATACTTTCTACAGACGCTGGTCTTCTTTCAAACACTATAGTATACTTATCCATGAGACGCTGAATTCCATCTCTCAATATGAAGCAGCTATCCGGCTTATAGGTACAATACAAACAATCTTCACGACAACCTGGAAAGATCCCAGCTTGTACTAACCTCTTTTTGATAACAGACAATGGTGTGCTCAACTCCATAACTGAATGGATATGTAAATCTTCATCAATAGCATTGACAGTCTTCTCGTGATTTGGCATTGGAGCTGTAATCACATTTGGAGTACCTGGTGGATCAAACTCAATTTCTCCAGCATCAATCATATCTTGAATTTTGTTCTTCAAGACCCAGCAGTTATTAGTGTCATGTCCTGGACAGTTTGAATGATATGCACATCGTGCATTGGGATTGTACTTGGGAGAGGTAACATTGGGATTCTGAGGAGCCTCCCTCAGGGTAATAAGTTCAGCTTTCAATAAGTGTTGCAATGCCTGAGCCATTGACATGTTGATCTTCGTGAACTGTCTTCTAGCCCTCTGTTGGTTGCCTTGAGGCTGCTCTGTTGTTGCAGGAGTTGGATTTGAAATATGAACTGCACTCACAGACTGATGCCTTCTATTACGATCAGGTTGACCATAAACAGCATTGGATTCTTTCTTCCCAGTGGGAGGCTTCTTTGCAGCACCTGATGAAGAAGTGCCCACTTGGATCTTACCACTCTTGATACCATTCTCTACTCGCTCTCCTGTCATAATCAACTCAGTGAAGCCAGATGATGAGCTTCCAATGAGATGACTGTAAAACGGACCATTCAGCATACACATGAACATATCAACCAGCTCCCTGTCAGTCAAAGGGGGTTGAACTCTTCCAGCTAAATCTCTCCACTTCTGAGCATACTCCTTAAAACTTTCTTTGGCACCCAATGGGTATGACTACCCCAAATATCAAACTCAAATCCTCAAAATCCAGCCCAGATGATTTCTGCAATTCCATGGCATCCATTCTATCCACCAGCCTCTTAAATTTGTCTTCATTAGGCTCATGATAGTAATTAGCCTCAGAATCAGAGTCCCCCATAGTGTTGTGGAGATTGCCTCCCTCTTTCTCAGATTCCTCAGATTCATAGTCATCAATCTGTTCCTTGGTCTTGACAGGACCTTTGAACCTTCTTCCCATGTTGAGCAACCCAGCAGACCTTCTAGTCTTCTTAGTCTTCTTGGCCAGCAGTGCCTTCAAATCATCTTGCCCCTTGGACAGGTTCAAGATCAGCTCTTGGAACTGTGCATTCTGTGCCTGAAGATCCTTAACTGATTGTTCAAGAGCCATTGCTGAAATAAACAGCGAGAAGATGAGAAACCTGTGCACAATTATAAACCTGTGATGCAATGAAATGATATGGGAATGCATATGCAATGTTTTCAAGGACCGCAGGATTTAAATTTGCTTAAACAAACAAGAAAGTAACTTTTTATTAGTAATAACTTGTCTTGCCTTTTAGGCTTACAAAAAATGAAATAAAATAAGTACAAAAGATGGGGTTTTAAGTCTCCCATGGACGTTTCCTCTTTGTATTGAGGTATGAGTTGAGGTTTCGCTCCTCATGAAGTTGCTTTGTTAGTTCTAGGACTCTTGCTTGGCTTGCTTTGTAATGAGCCTCGAAAGTATCCCTTTGCTCCTTCAGTTGGATCCATGATCTCCGCAAATCTTCCATATCAGTAGGCATGTCTGGGTGAAGGATGGTATAAGATGTGTCTCCTTCAGCAACAGGTTCCATGGTAACTGGTAGGACGGCAGGATATGGCATCAGGAGTGTCTGAGCACGAGATCGTACCCATCTGAGATAAGCCTCCATAGGAATAGTGTACTTGGGCTCCAGTGTCTTGTTGTCAACCCTGTTTACTTTTCCCCAAGCTCGTATGAATCTCTGACGGTAACCTTGAAGATCGTTGTCGTAGTCAAACACAATGCCCTGAATCAACATGTCGTGTGGACCATCACTCCGAGCATAACCAAACTGTCGTAAAGCTAAAGATGGGTTGTAGGTGATGCCTCCTCTTATGCCTAGCAGTGGCACATTAGGAAACTCCCCACAACGGTCAATGATGGTGACATTCTCCATAGATCTGGAGCACCAATGGATATCTGAGTGAGAAAGTGACATGATCCTCTTGGACCATCTGAACCCTTGCTCATTCTTCATTACTGAGCGAGGAAGGTGAGAAATAAACCACCTAGAAAGTAAAGGTATGCAGCACATCAAAGTTCCTCTTGCCCTTGTAGTACGGGTGTGAAGAGAATGCAGGATGTCTCCAAGCAATGTAGGCACTGGGTTGTGACTCAGGAAGATGTTGATGGCATGAACATCTATGAACTGATCTGGATTGGGGAACAATACTAAGCCATATATTAGCAAGGCTAAGATCTCCTCAAAAGCATCATAGCTCATGGCCTTCAAGAACATTTGAGCCTTATCCATTAGTACCTTGGCAAGAATACCCTTGACTCCACTTCTCGTTTCTAGAACAATATCAGACTTCTTCAGATGTAGAGCTGCAGCAATAACCTCTGGTTTAAGTTCCTTCTCCAAGCCTGTGAAGGGTCTTTGATCAAGAACAGGTATACCCAGAAGTTTAGAGAACTCCTCCATGGTTGGAACCAGCTGGTAGTCGGGGAATGTAAAGCAGTGGTGCTTAGGGTCAAAGAACTGAAACAACACACTCATCATGTCTTCACTGAACCCTGAAGTGACTAGATCCAATAGGTGACCATGTCTCTTGTTGAACTGGGAATGATCAGACACTTGAGAAACCAACTCTTTAAGCTTGGGAGGTATCCCTACAAAGTTGATCCTGATGGTGTTTCTACGAGCAGAAGCCATGACCTGCAACAAAGAACAAAGATAAATCCTTTGGTCCTTGAAATGGTTAGTGAAAATGCTATGCTTATGATGCATGATGATGTCATGATGTTATGCTCAATCACAAACATGTGGCACACACAAACAAGTCACACAATAGCCCTAGGTTTAAAGGCTTGCATGAGGTTTAAGGTAAGTACCCTCCCCTGAAGTTAGTTGGTTCATCCTGTCCTACAAAAGTAACCAGGTTCTAAGGGATCTCAATATCACTGATCCTTCACAAGGGTGGTTGATCAGAAGGCAACTTACTTGCCAACCAAAACCCTCCAAGTTTAAGATCTCAATGAGCGTAGTATCGAGTGTCAACCAACTTCAGTCTGCACCAAAGCCAGTTACCTCACTACTTTCTAAAGGCCAAGATGAGTTAACTAGGGTTCTAAAAGTTAGTTAGTGCATTGACAACATATGGCAGCCTCATATTATCCTCAACTTGACTTAAGGAACATAAGCACCAACCAAGAAGTCACACTAACTATGGCCACCAGATCAACCGTATCGATATACGTCGTACAGTTTCCTTGGTCTATTGCCATTTACCTATGGTACACTAGATCCGGGTTAGGACCTTTCACACATAAGAGCACCCCAACAAGATAATATAAAGCAAACAAGGCAAACAATTTAAAGTGATCTAATTCCTAAGGGTACCCTTCTTAAATTTAAATCCCCAGCAGAGTCGCCAGTTCTGTAACACGGTGGGAGAACTGACCTTAAGTAATGTTGCGGATAGCAAGAGTCGCCACCGACTTTTATTTTATCCATAAGGAAAGGATATAAAAGAACAGGAAAGACCTTAAGAGATATTTTTGGGGTCCGGGGGGTAGGTTATGTAAAGGGAAGGTGTTAGCACCCTTTACATCTATGGTTATCCATGGGCTCTTAGTTACTTAGCTCACTTTAAAATGTCTTTGAGAAATGTAGTGTGTGTTTAGAAAAATTTTCAGAATAGTTAATAATAACCCATGTACGGATGTGTAAAAACTTGTTTGAAAATTTGTTTGAAATTTGTTAAGTGTTTGAAAAATGGAGTGAGCAAGCAACTAAGAGGTACCTACCCTAAAGTCCTAAGTCTTTCTTGTCTTTTATTCTTTCCTTGGTAAGACTATCCCTACTATTAAGAAGTAGGTAGTCATTACCTTGGATGTTAAGGGACATGTGAGGGACAATCTGGTTATGAAGGCAACTGTGGGGTATATTAAGCATAAAGGAGGGACTATCATCATTTATTTCGAAGGGACTCGATTCGTATAGGCAACCATGAGGGACTTGATGATTTATCTTTTGAAGGGACTTGCTTTATACACCCCACTTGACCATTATTCGTAGGCAACTTGAGGGATAACCTTAGAAATGTGAGACGGCGATTAAAAATCGACTTACGTGTGTGTGAGTGTTTATTTTAATTATCTTATGATTAAAATTATCTAAATTTATTTTAATATAACATACATGTTTTTGACACTCCCTAATTACTAACCATAATAAAAATAATTAAATAATTACAAATTTACATCCAAGAAGCAATTACAACATAATTATAATAAATAAATATTAAGCAAAATAATTAAATGGCAAAAATAAATAAAATATACATAAGCAATAAATAATAAAAAAAAATAATAAGGGGTTAGTAACAATAAAATAATAATAATAATAATTTAGAAATAAGGTTAGAAACATAATAATAAAAATATATTGTTAATAAATAGCAAAAATCAAATAATATGGTTAGTAATAATCAAGAATAAGCAAAATTAACCAAAATTATAATAATAATATATCAACAATTTTTCCTATAAGCAATTATTTAGAAAAGAGATATAAATAAACAATTACTTTAATTTTACAAGTTATCAAGTTATTATTATTTTTTATTATAACTACAAAATTTTAATTATTATAAACATATATTAATATTTATTTTTTAAACAATATATACATATTATAAAAAAGAAATATCATATTTATAATATTAATCATGTTTATAAGATTTAATTCTATTAATTATTATATTTACAAATTATTCTAACCATCTACAAAAATATAATTATTATAAATTAAATTGTTTCTAAACATTAAAAGAAAAATAATTTGGATTATAAATATATTTACAAAATTTATAAGAATTATAATAAATATATACATATATAATAATTACATTAAGAATTGGAAAATAAATTTATTTAGAATAGAATTAGGTTTAAAAAAAAATAAAAATAAATTAGGGTTTGTTTAGAAAAATAGTTTTTAAGGGTTTAAATTACAATATACAAAATTATCCTAATAATATACATATATTATTTTTAATTACATAAAAGAAATAATAAATTTTTTATGATTTTTGAATATTTGAACCTATTTGAATATATACTTATGAAATAATTTTAATTACATGTATATTTTAAATATAAATCAATTAACAAAATGAAGAAAACGAATAAATAAAGAAAATAGCAAAACATACCTGGCTGGGTTTTGAACCCAGGAGGCTTTGCTCACAAGATCATATGCTCTACCACTGGGCCAGGCGCTGGTTAATGCAAGAAGAATTGCCTCCAAATGGTTTTGTGCTTTCAATCCAATAATTGGCAAAATAAATGAAAACAAAAGGCCTGGGGTGGGATTCGTACCCAGGACCTTATGAATGCAAGCATACGCGCGCTACCGCCTGGCTGGGAGAGCCCATCTGTTGGCTTGTTGGCAAGTAATAATAATATATTGAATCTTCTTTTGACCTGAAAAATAAAACAAAACAATGCACCTGGCCGAGAATCGAACCAAGGCCCTTACAACATACACAGGCAGAGCTTACCACCAGGACACACGCGCGTGTGTGTTAACGAAACAACAAAACAACATAAAATATATTAATATAATTTGAATTCCTGAGCGCGGCAAACTTCATCTTCTTCATTCAAATTTGCTGCGAATTTTCTTTTGAAATTTCCTGCGATTCTTCCTGCACACATTCAAAACCAGAATTCCTATGTTTTTTCGAACATCATTCAAATCGTAACATCCATTCAAATCGAAAGCCCAGATTAATTACACAAAGGTTATAGGTCACAGCCATGTAATTAGGTTTCATTTAAGTGTCCTAAAACTCAAGATCCCAAATTTGACCTTCAAACCCTAGCCATGGCGTTTTATGATTCCTGCGGTTAACCTCAAAAAGAAATATCCAGAAAGCATCTAAGTCATCATACAAACAAGATTTAATAAACAAAAACAGATGAAACATCATGAATGATCACAATCGAAAAATCAAAAGAACACCATGAACATGGATTCGGTTTGGCCATTACAACATGGTTTTGATGCTTATGATTATTGAATCATGATAAATGAAGGTCAAGGAAGCTAATTCAACCTTTGTGAAGCCTTGAAATTGCCTTAATCTCAAAATCCGAATTTGAAATTTCTTATGATTTTTTGGAGTGTAAAACCTACCTTTGAGCTGCTGGATTTCGTGAGCTAGGGTTATGCTTATGATCTATACTTATATGGGAGTGAATTAGGTCAGAAATATGTCTTCATTGTGTGGAGATTTGGATCCAAAAATATTGAAAAAGATCATGTTGTAAAAGTCCAAATATTTGATCATGAATGCTTGCTATTTTTGGAGAGATCACATGATTTCTTTCTCTTTCAACTTCAATCACCAATTATGATTTTCTAGAAACATTATCCAAATAAAATCCTTAATTTTCATATTTTATTTATATTTAAAATGATTTTTAATGATTTAAATCAAAATAAATAGATATAAAAATAATAAAAATCAGATTTTAAGTGGTTTGGGTCGTGCATAGTGTTAATGTATGGATTGGATCATAACTTGGGCAGCCCATTTGGAAAGAAATGATTTTAAACCTCCATTTTTAACATAAACCATCACAAAATTGCCCAACTTTGCAAGGGCACATCTCCCTCAATTTTAAAGGTATGAGGATGTTCTTGGACTTTTTGGAAAGCTTGAAGAGTCCTCTAAACAACCCCATTGGTTTCAGGTTCATATCATTTACCAATCTCAAGTTATGCCCTTTTGAAGTTGTTGACTTTTTGTTGACTTTTGAAATGACCTATAATGTCTTAAATCATATCTTTCAAATGAAGCATTTTTGGGCTTAACTTTCAACATCAAAGTTGTAGGGAATTCAATTTCCTTCAAAATGAGCTTTGGATGGAGACTTGGTGATGAAGTATGTGAAAGTTATGGCTGGTCAAAGTTCAGTTGACTTTTACTGAGGAAACCCTAATTTAGAAACTCCTGATTATTGATGATCTGGAATCTCCTTGATGAATCATGATCAACCCTTGATCAAATGATGAATTTTACTTCATATACATGATGTTGGAAAAAAATCATGAAGTTTGACTTTGGTTTGACCACAGTTGACCTCAGTTTGACTTTTTAACTGCACTGACCGATTTTGACTTATCTGATCATCTGACTGAGCAAACTTTTGAAAAAAGTCTTGAAACCTGTCATGGGGGTTCTTATACACATATAAGATGTTATGAAACTCACTTGAGGTATTGGAAGTCCATTTAGCCTGATTAAAGTCAAAACCCTAGTTTTGGATGCCCTGCTTAGGAGGTGCATTGTTTGAGGGCATTGTCAACTTCTTTGACCCATTGTGAACTTTGTGAACCTTGTGAATCTTCATAAGATGTCTTGTGATACTCATGGGAGATATTGTGAAGCTTGTGAACCTTGTGAACCTCATGAAGTGGCTTTGTAGACCTCATGAACCTCAGGAAAGCTTTGTAATCATTATGGAATTTGTGAACCTTGTGAACCTTCAAGAAATAACTTGTAGACTTCTTGAACCTCATGAAAGGTCTTGTAAATGTTGAGAAGCTTATGAACCTTGTGAACCTTCATAAAGTAACTTGTAGACTTCATGAACCTCATGAAAGGTCTTGAAAGCATTGTGGGACTTGTGAACCTTGTGAACCTTCATAAAGTAGCTTGTAGACTTTATGAACCTCATGAAAGGTTATGCAAGTGTTGGAGAACTTGTGAACCTTGTGAACCTTCATGAAGTGACTTGTAGACTTCATGAACCTCATGAAAGGTCTTGTAAATGTTTAGAAACTTGTGAACCTTGTGAATCTTCTTAGAACACAAAGTCTTGTACTGTGAGGGCAAATTTTGGGGTGCAACAGGTGGCTCTGGTGTTGCAGGAGTAGGATTGGAGATATGGACTGCACTCACAGATTGGTGACTCCTATTACGACCAGGTTGGCCATAAACAACATTTGACTCTTTCTTCCCACTAGGGGGCTTCTTTGCAGTACTTGATGAAGAAGCACCCACCTGTATTTTGCCATTTCTTATGCCACTTTCTACACGCTCTCCCGTCATTATCAACTCAGTGAAGCCAGATGATGAGCTTCCAATGAGATGACTATAGAAAGGACCATTCAACGTACACATGAACATATCCACTAACTCCCTGTCATTTAGAGGAGGTTGTACTCTACCAGCCAAATCTCTCCACTTCTGGGCATACTCCTTGAAATTCTCTTTAGCACCCATAGACATGCTTTGTAGTTGCATGCGAGTAGGGGTTAGATCAGCATTGTATTGATATTTCCTGTAGAAGGCCTCAGTAAGATCATTCCAATCACGGATGTTGACACTCTCCAATTGATAGTACCATTCCAATTGAGCTCCAGACAAGCTCTCTTGGAAGAAATGGATCCAAAACTTCTTATCAGCAGTATGGGGTTGGATCCTCCGGGCATAGGACCTCAGATGCAGCTTGGGGAAGGAGACACCATCATACACTACAAATGCAGGGACCTTGAACCCAATGGGTATAACCACTCCAGATATCAAACTCAGATCTTCAAAATCCAGCCTAGAAGACTTTTGCAATTCCATAGCATCCATTCTATCCACCAGCATCTTGAACTTATCTTCATTAGGATCATGATAGTAATTTGCTTCAGAATCAGAATCCCCCATTGTATTATGGAGACTGCCTCCCTCTTTCTCAGACTCCTCAGACTCATAATCTTCAACCTGTTCTTTGGTCTTGACAGGACCTCTGAACCTTCTTCCCATATTGATAAGGCCTTCTGACCTTCTAGTCTTCTTAGTCTTCTTAGCCAGCAGTGTCTTTAACTCATCCTGTCCCTTGGACAAGTTCAGGATCAGCTCCTGGAACTGTGCATTCTGTGACTGGAGATCTTTGAATGTTTGTTCAAGAGCCATTTCTGCTGAAATAAACAGCGAGAAGATAAGATATGTGTTCATAAGAAACCTGTGATGCAGTGATATGGTATGTGAATGCGTATGCAATGTTTTCAAGGACCGCAGGATTTAAATTTGTTTAAACAACCAAAAAGTAAACTTTTATTAGTAATAAATTTGTTTTCCCTTTGGGCTTACAACAAAAATGAAATGAATACAAATATGGGGTTTTAAGTCTCCCATGGACGTTTCCTCTTTGTGTTGAGGTATGAGTTGAGATTCCGCTCCTCGTGAAGTTGTTTTGTTAGCTCCAGGATTCTTTCTTGACTTGCTTTGAAATGAGTCTCAAAAGTATCCCTTTGCTCCTTCAACTGGATCCAGGACCTTTGTAACTCCTCCATGTCAGTGGGCATGTCTGGATGAAGAATGGTATAAGAAGTATCTCCTTCAGCAACAGGCTCCATGGTAACTGGCAGGATGGCAGGATATGGCATCATAAGAGTCTGAGCACGAGATCGTACCCATCTGAGATAAGCTTCCATAGGAATAGTGTAATTGGGCTCCAGAGTCTTGCTGTCAACCTTGTTCACTTTTCCCCATGCTCGTATGAACCTTTGACGGTAACCTTGAAGATCGTTGTCGTAGTCAAACACAATACCCTGAATCAACATGTCATGAGGACCATCACTCCGAGCGTAACCAAACTGTCGTAAAGCTAAGGAAGGGTTGTAAGTAATGCCTCCTCTTATGCCTAGAAGTGGCACATTAGGAAACTCCCCACAACGGTCAATGATGGTAACATTCTCCATAGATCGAGAGCACCAATGAATATCTGAATGAGAAAGTGACATAATCCTCTTGGACCACCTGAACCCTTATTCATTTTTCATCACTGATCGAGGAAGGTGAGAAATAAGCCACCTGGACAACAAAGGTATGCAGCACATCAGAGTTCCTCGTGCCTTTGTAGTACGGGTATGAAGAGAGTGTAAGATGTCTCCAAGTAATGTAGGCACTGGATTGTGACTCGGAAATATGTTGATGGCGTGCACGTCTATGAACTGGTCTGGATTGGGGAACAACACTAAGCCATAAATCAACAAGGCTAAGATTTCCTCAAAAGCATCATAACTCATAGCCTTCAAGAACACTTGAGCCTTCTCTATCAACACCTTAGCAAGAATACCCTTAACTCCACTCCTTGTCTCTAGGACAATGTCTGATTTCTTCAAATGTAGGGCTGTAGCAATGACTTCAGGTTTAGGTTCTTTTTCCAAGCCTGTGAAAGGTCTCTGATCAAGGACAGGTATACCCAGAAGTTTGGAGAACTCTTCCATTGTAGGAACCAGTTGATAGTCGGGGAATGTGAAACAATGATGTTTAGGATCAAAGAACTGAAACAGAACACTCATCATGTCTTCATTGAACCCTGAAGTGACTAGATCCAGTAGATGACCATGTCTTTTGATGAACCGGGAGTTTTCAGAAACTTGAGAGACCAATTCCTTAAGCTTAGGAGGTATTCCTACAAAGTTGATCCAGATAGTGTTCCTACGAGCAGAAGCCACGACCTGCAACAAAGAACAAAGATAAATCCTTTGGTCCTTGAAATGGTTAGTGAAAATGTTATGCTTATGATGCATGATGATGCTATGATGTTATGCTCAATCACAAACATGTGGCACACACAAACAAGTCACACAATAGCCCTAGGTTTGAAGGCTTGCATGAGGTTTAAAGGTAAGTACCCTCCCCTGAAGTTAGATGGTTCATCCTGTCCTAAAAAAGTAACCAGGTTCTATGGGATCTCAATATCATTGATCCTTCACAAGGGTGGTTGTTCAGTAGGCAACTTACTTTCCAACCAAAACCCTCCAAGTTTAGAATCTCAATGAGTGTAGCATCGAGTATCAACCAACTTCAGTCTGCACCAAAGTCGGCTATCTCACTAATTTCTAAAGGCCAAGATGGGATGACTAGGGTTCTAAAAGTTAGTTAGTGCATTGACAACATATGGTAGCCTCATATTATCCTTAACTTGACTTAAGGAACATAAGCACCAACCAAGAAGTCACACTAACTATGGCCACCAGATCAACCATATCGGTATATGCCGTACAGTTTCCTTGGTCTATTGCCATTTACCTAAGGTACACTAGATTCGGGTTAGGATCTTTCACACATAAGAGCACCCAACAGATAAATATAAAGCAAACAAGGCAAACAATTTTAAAGTGATCTAATTCCTAAGGGTACCCCTCTTTTATTAAATCCCCAGCAGAGTCGCCAGTTCTGTAACACGGTGGGAGAACTGACTTTCTATTAAATGTTGCGGATAGCAAGAGTCGCCACCGACTTTTATTTTATCCAAAGGAAAGGGCATAAAAGAACAGGAAAGACCTTAAAAAGATTTTTGGGTTCGGGGGGTAGGTTATGTAAAGGGAATGTGTTAGCACCCTT
Source organism: Lathyrus aphaca (assembly GCA_963966055.1). Taxonomy (NCBI): domain Eukaryota; kingdom Viridiplantae; phylum Streptophyta; class Magnoliopsida; order Fabales; family Fabaceae; genus Lathyrus; species Lathyrus aphaca. The sequence continues at coordinate 283,101,972 of OZ014523.1, forward strand.
TACATCCATGGTTATCCATGGGCTCTTAGTTACTTAGCTCACTTTAAAATGTTTTGAGAAGTGTAGTGTGTGATTAAAAAATTTCTTAAGTACTTTATAATGATCCTTGTACGGATATATATAAAGACTTTGTTTTGAAAATTGTTTAAAATGTAAAGTGTAATGAAGTGTTTTTGAAGGAGTGAGCAAGTACTTAAGAGAAACCTACCCTAATTTGAATCTTTTTTGTTCTTAAATATTCTTTCAATGGTAAGACTATCCCTATTATTAAGGAATAGGTATTCATTACCTTGGATGTTGTATGGGACATATGAAGGGTCATCTGTGATTAGGCAACTGTAAGGTGTCCTAGCAATTCAAAGGGACTTATCATCTTTTATTCGAAAGGGACAAGATCATTCACGAAGGCAACCTCGAAGGGACTAGATCTTATAATCGTAAAGGGACTTAATGATATTTTTTAGAAGAAGGGTCATTGCTTTATACACCTTACTTGACCTTTTTGTTTAGGCAACATGAGAGGTAACCCTTAAGAAGTGAGATGGCGATCAAAGATCGACTTACGTGTGTGCGTGTACAAGTTCATAAATTTATCTTAAAATTAGTGATCTAAATTAATTTTAAAAGGCAAACATATTATCACTCCCTATTTTACTAACCATAGCAATATATCTATAAATAAATAAACAATTAAAATACTACAACTATTACATGGCTTGTACAAATACATTATAATAAAACAATTTAAATAATAATAATAATAAATAATAAAAAGATTAGTAATAAAAATAATTATAAGAGAAAAGAGGTTAGCACAATAATATACAATATAGAAATCAATTAAATGTTTTTAAATTTAAATAAAAAATTTTTTTAAAGAATTTTGAGATGAGAAAATAATAATAACAATTATATATTAATTTATTTACAAAAATAAACATGATTTAGAAATATTTATTAAGTATAATTAAGCAAAAATAATTAAAATGAGAAATTTAAGTTTTAAAAGAAAATTAGGGTTTTGAGTAATTAGAAAATAAATTAGGGTTTAAAAATAATTAGGGTTTTATATATAAAATATTAGGGTTTTTAATTTTAATTTACAATATTAATTTAATTATTAACTAAATATATATATTTTGATTTAAAAATTAGGCCTAGAATTTATAAAATAATTTTAGAGGTTTTTTTAGAAAATATAAAGTATATACATGTTATTTTAGAATTATTTACATATGTATATTAAACATAATTATATTTAATTAACCATAAAATAATTAAACAAAATAATTAAGCAAAATAAAAATTGAAAACTTACCTGGGGCAGGGATCGAACCCACGCCCTAGGCCGTATTCTCCTTGGACCAACAAGTCAACCACTGGACCAGCTGCGTGCTGGTGATAGCAAAATAGGTAGCATTCCTTTTATTTTTAGCCTGCGAAAATCAATGAAAATAACAAAACAAAATGGCCTGGGGAAGGTTTGAACCAAGGACCATCCATATCTCACACATGCGCGCTAACCAACTGAACCAGCTTGCTTCTCTGAAATATATACAGCAATAATAAAATAAAATATATGTTAGAATTTGAAACTGGATTTTGGCGCGCAGCTTCATCTTCCTCATTCAAATTTCCTGCGAATTTTCATATGCCCTTTCCTGCGAATTTACCTGTGCATTCATGAACCAGAAACCTATGTTTTCGAAACATCAATCAAATCACAATATTAATACAAATTCGAAGCCCAGATCAATTACATAAAGCTTATACATCATGACCATGTTCTTAGAACTCATTTATATGCCCTAAGTGCTAAGTTCCCGAATTTGAATCTCAAACCCTAACAATGGTGGATTTTGCTATAGTCCATAAGAGTCAAATTAAACCATCCAGAAAGTTTCTAAACTTCGTAACAAACACAAATCCATAGTTAGTTTTCATTATCATTGCATAAATAACTCAAATTGAAAAAAAAATCAAAATATGAACAATGTGCATTCGGGTTGATCATATGAGCATGAATTGAATGTGTTTGAGGGTTGGTTTCGACTCAGTGAAGTCCAAGGATCCTTCTTGTGTCTTTAAAATACCTTAAAATCCTTTGTAATGAAGAAAACGAATTTGCGTTTTTGGATGGATTTTGTGAAGTTTGAAGATGACTTTGGAGGCTACAAATTCGTGAATAGTACTTGTCCTTGTGTTGTATATATATGGTACAATGAATTAGGTCAAAAAAATTGCACAAGACTTTGGATATTTGGATAGTTTGAGATTGAAAAAGATTTGACTTTAAAACTTGAGATATCTTGATATAAGCTTGCTATTTTAGGATGATCTTCATAATTCTTGTATCAATCAAGTCTAAATATATTTTAAGACTTTCTAGAAACTAAATCAATTTAAATCTCCATTATTTTATATTTTATTTGAATTTAAAATGACTTTTAATATAAAAAATCATAATAAATAAAAATAAAATGAATAAAATTATGAAAATATTAATTTAATTTCGTGCATGATGTCATGGAACCAATTGGATCACAAAAAAGCAAGCCCATTTGAAGAATTATGGTTTTAAGACCCCATTTACTTCATAAACCTCTCAAAGATTTCCCAACTTTGCAAGGGCACAAATCCTTCAATTTTAATGCTATGAAGGTGTTCTTGGACATTTTGGAAAGCTTAAAGAGTCCTATAACCAACCTCTTTGGTCTCATGTCCATATCTTTTACCATTCTCAAGTTATGCTCTTTTGAAGTTGTTGACTTTTAAAAGGACCTATAATGTCTTAGCTCATACCTTCCAATTGAAGCATTTTTGGGATTGGCTTGTGAGACACAAAGTTGTAGAGAATTAAATTTCCTTCAAAATGAGATTTGGATGGAAAATTTTTGATGAAGTATGTGAAAGTTATGGCTGGTCAAAGTTTAGTTGACTTTTCCTGTGAAAACCCTAATTTAGAAACTCCTGATTCTTGATGATCTAAAATCTCCTTGATGAATCATGATCAACCATTGATCAAATGATGAATTTTACTTCATATACTTGATGTTGGCAAAAAAATCATGAAGTTTGACTTTGGTTTGACCACAGTTGACCTCAGTTTGACTTTTTAACTACCTTAACTGATTTTAACCTATCTGATCATCTGACTGAGCAAATCTTTTGGGAAAGTCTTGAAACTTGACATGGGGATTCTTGAACTCATATAGGATGCTATGAAGCTCACTTGAAGCCTTGGAAGTCCATTTAGCCTGATGAAAGTCAAAACCCTAGTTTAGGATGCATTGCTTAGGAGGATGCATTGTTTGAGGGAATTATCAAACTTGTCAACCAATTGTGAACCTTGTGAACCTCATGAGATGTCTTGTGAACCTTGTGAACCTCTTAGTACACAATTTCTTACCTTGTGGAGGGCAAATTTTGGGGTGCAACACTGGGCAGAAGTTTGTCATGAGTAAATTCTACAAGATTATGAGAGAAAACCAACAGCAGGTGGACTGGTTTAACCTGATGTGTCACAACTTTGCTCGGCCGCGAGATTCTTTGTGTTTGTGGATGCTTTGCCTCGGTAGATTGGCGACCAAGGATAGATTGATGAGAATGGGATTGTTTCATGATTTGAAGTGTGAATTATGTGGTGTGGAAGATGAAAGCAACCACCATATAATGTTTCAATGTCACAAGATGGCCCTGATATAAACAGTTGCGCTTCAATGGGTAAACATTGCTAAATGTAATACCCATATACAGAAGACATACATAAAGCATATTTTTCATATATAATATTAATGATTTGGTACCAAAATACAAATAAGTTCTTAGCAACACATTGTATAAATATAGCCACTACAACGTAAGGTACTAAATAAGGCTATATAATAGTATAAGATGTTCAACTACAGAAAGATCTAAGAACTAGATCCGAAGATCTCAAAAGTCCACAGCGGAAGACTAAGCCATCAACTAGTAAGGATAATCAATTCACATTGTCCTTACCCTTAGCGTAACCTGAAGTACCTGAAATAACAACATCAACATGGGGTGAGATAAAACATCTCAGTGGGTTCGCTATCTTAGAGTTCTCTCGGCTCTAAGAGTCATTTCCAAAGAAACTCACATGCTTCACAACCAATTTACACAAGAACAAGGGCATAGGGGAAACTAAGGTCCACACACGATTTCAAAACACAAAGGGAAATGTCTACCTCAAGTCCTTACGGATGCTCTAGTGAAACACATAGTAACCACTTCGAGACTTATACAAGACCTTATGGAGGAATTGACATAACACGCGCTTCAATCTTTACGAATGCTTCCCGTGGGACTAAAGATAACCCACCTCAAGACTTACTCAAGATTGACTCATAACTAGCATAGTACTTGCCCCGAGTCCTTACGGATGCTTCACGTGGGACTAAGGACAACCCACCTCAAGGCTTACTCAAGACCTTACGGGGGACTTATAGTCTACACTTATCAAATCAATGCCCATGCATACTCCACAGATACCTCAAGTCCTTACGGATGCTCTAGTGAAACACATAGTAACCACATAGATACTTATACAAGACCTTATGGAGGATCCCAAAAACAAAACATAAATCATACTTTAAACGAGTCTAAGGGGAACCTAGATACCTCACAAATCGTACCTTTTTTTATTTCCATTAACTCACAAATTCCATTTTATCAAGTTTTGGTCAATTGAAAAAGATAGTCGGGTAAAAGTCGGCTCGAAAGTAATGTTTCTTGATCTTAATGGATAGATTATGCTATTAGCTTCAAAACGATATGTGGGACGCTCAAAACGGATGCCTGAATCATAAGTTACGAATTAAAAACCAAAGTTGGGAACTACAGGTCTCGCTGAGCGAAAATCGCCCTGGAACTTTCGCTGAGCGAGCTACACCAGTCCAGGAAATTCCACCCTTACGGGAAAACACTCTTCCCACACCCAATCACTTCCAAACATCAACCAATGCAACAAGACATGATCAAACGTATCCATTATCATAATATGAGTATTTTAGGTAGGTTTTAATCGAGTTCTAACCGTTAAACTTCCGATTTTTCTTAGATTTCCTACTAAGCCCTAACCACAAACATTTCTAAAACTCAACAAAAATCAAAGATAAAAGTTTCTAACTAAGAACCCACCTCGAGAGATGAAGATTGGCGGAAAGATTGAGTTGATTTGACGGACGGATGATCGGGAATGAGGAATTGGAGCTTTAGGGATTTTCTCTCTTCTTCTTCTCTTCTCTTCTCATTTTCTTCTTTTCTTACCAACTTTCTCCTTCTCTCATAATCTTTCTATATATATAAAATATAAAAACTTATATTTTTACCGATAGGTCAAAATTATAGAGTATCCGAAAATGTCTCTTAATCTGATATTTTATAAAACCTCTGAGTCAGCTAATATCAATTAATAAAATATAATCCCATGAATTACTCTATTTAGTTCCATTAAAATTTCTTAGAGTATTCCAAAATAATATTATTACCAATTAATATTGTTCAGAGCTTTAAATAAAATACGGGGTATTACATCCTCCCCTCCTTAAATAAAATTCGTCCACGAATTTGAAAGATTACCTGAACAGGTGAGGATATGATTCCCGCATTTCTAATTCCAACTCCCACGTAGCATCACCCGTATGCGTCACGTCCCATTGCATTTTAACAAGTGGTATTTCTTTATTTCTCAGTACTTTGGTTTCTCTTCCAACAATACGGCTTGGTTTGGGTTCAAAGGTAAAATCTGTTTCTATCTCTATAGAATCTGGTAGAATAGGCTGAAGAGGATCGGGGATGAACCTACGAAGTTGGGATACATGAAAGACATCATGCATTTCAGATAGAGATGGCGGCAAGGCTAAACGGTAAGCGACTTCACCAATCCTTTCTAGGATCTGATACGGTCCTACGTATCTCGGACTTAACTTACGCGACTTAAACGGTCCTTTCAATCTTAATCTCGGAGTGACTTTCAAGTACACATGATCGCCTTCCTCGAATTCCAGGGGTCTCCTTCGATTGTCAGCATAGCTCTTCTGACGATCTTGGGCTTGCTTAATCTTTTCTCGGATCATATGAATCCTTTTCGTAGTCTCTTGAATAATTTCCGGTCCTAGAATTCTCTCTTCGCCCACTTCTGACCAACACAACGGTGTTCTACACTTTCTTCCGTACAAAGCCTCATACGGAGCCATTCTGATGCTCACGTGGTAACTGTTATTGTACGAAAATTCGATCAACGGCAAAAGTTCTTTCCAATTTCCTCTGCTCTCTAAAACACATGCTCTCAACATATCTTCCATCGTTTGAATCGTACGCTCCGTCTGACCATCCGTTTGAGGATGATTAGAAGTACTCAAGCGCAAATTCGCACCCATGGCTTGTTGGAACACCTTCAAAAATCTTGAAGTGAACTTCGGATTCTATCTGATACAATACTGGACGGAACACCGTGCAATCTCACAATTTCAGCAATAAACAACCTTGTAAGCTAACTTGCCTTATATGTAGTCTTCATGGCTAAGAAATGCGCAGATTTCGTTAGTCGGTCCACAATCACCCAAACAGAGTCATAGCCACCCTGAGTACTCGGTAATCCTACTACAAAGTCCATAGAGATGTTATCCCATTTCCAAATTGGAATATCCAAAGGTTGTAACAATCCACCTGGCCTTTGGTGCTCAATCTTCACTTGCTGACACACCGCACATTCTAACACAAATACCGCAATGTGCTTTTTCATTCCGGACCACCAATACTCCCTCATCAAGTCTTGATACATCTTCGAAGAACTCAGATGTATCGTAAAAGAACCTTTATGTGCTTCTTCCAGAATCCTTCTCTTTAACACATCGTCATTCAGAATGCAAATTCTTTGATTAAATAGGATGATCCCATCTAATGCTCTCACGAAACCCGGTTGGAGTAATAGTCCTTGCAGCTTCTCATCCAATACTCGCGCTTGTTGAATATCATTCCTCAATGTAGAACTAATATTCAAATTTCCCATGATTACGCCATTCGGAGTCCAAACAAACTGAAGGTTAAGATCTCGAAACTTTTCTAACAATGCATACTCTAATACCATCAGTTCAGCACTACGAATCACTTTTCTACTCAAGGCATCTGCCACTTTGTTTGCTTTTCTGGGGTGATACTTCAACTCAAGATCATAATCCTTCAAATACTCCATCCAACTTCTATGTCTCATATTCAGTTCCTTCTGATCAAAGAGGTACTTCAAACTCTTATGATCACTATACATCTCAAAACGCACACCATACAAATAGTGTCGCCACACCTTCAAAGTAAACACCACGGCCGCTAATTCCAAATCATGCATAGGATAATTCTTCTCATGAACTCTCAACTGTCTGGAAGCATACACCACCACCTATCCCTCTTGCATGAGAACACCTCCTAAACCCATCTTTGAAGCATCGCAAAACACTTCATAAGATTTGTTAGGATCGGGAATAATCAAGACTGGAGCAGTTTTCAATCTCTCCTTCAACCACACGAAACTTTTTTCACAATCAGAATCCCATTCATAATCGAAGTCCTTCTTAGTGAGTCTAGTTAACGGTAACGCCATCTGGGAAAACCTTTAATAAGTCTCCTGTAGTAACCTGCCAAACATAGGAAGCTTCTCACTTCGGTAACATTCTTCGGTCTCTCCCAATTAATTACGACTTCTATCTTTGACGGGTCTACAGCTACACCTCCTTGTGATATAACATGTCCAAGGAACATCACTTCTGACATCCAGAATTCACACTTACTAAACTTGGCAAAAAGTTGTTTTTCCTGCAGTATCGATAGGACAATCCTTAGATGTTCTCCGTGCTCTTGCGGAGTACGAGAATAGATAAGAATATCATCGATAAAGATCACCAAAAATTTATCCAAATAATTCTGAAATATCTGATTCATGTAGTCCATAAAAACAGCTGGAGCATTCATCACACCGAAAGGCATCACTAAGAATTTGTAATGCCCGTAACGGGTTTTGAACGCAGTCTTCGGAACATCAGAACTCTTCACACTGAACGCAGTCTTCGGAACATCAGAACTCTTCACACGAATCTGGTGATAGCCAGATCTCAGATCAATCTTCGAGAACACGCAGGCTCCTTTCAATTGATCTAGAAGACCGTCTATCCTTGGTAAGGGGTATTTATTCTTGATTATAACCTTGTTCAACTTACGATAATCGATGCACAGTCTCATACCACCATCCTTTTTCTTTACCAATAACACCGGAGCTCCCCACGGTGAGACACTAAGTCTTACAAAATGTTTTACCATCAAATCTTCTAATTGATCCTTCAACTCTTTCAACTCGAGCGGAGCCATCCGATAAGGGGAAACGGATATAGGAGCCGTTCTCGGTATCAGGTCGACTGAGAATTCAACTTCCCTCACCAGAGGTAAGGAAGTGACATCTTCAGGAAAGACGTCGGGAAATTCACAAACTATCGGAATGTTCAAAACTTGCTGGTGAATACTCTCCTCTTTAGTAAGGACAAGCAAAACAGATTTCTCTTGCTCAAATAGAAAATTTACCATTCCAATCGTACCTTCTAAGATCGTTGTCAAAGCATCTTTCGGAGGCACTTCAACGGAGGAAATAAGGATCAACTTCTCTTCACACCCAATAAACACAGAATTAGCAGACAACCAGTTCATTCCCAGGATAACATCAATTTTCTTAAGGGGCAAACAAATGAGGTCAATCTGAAAGATTCTGCCATCCACGGATAACGTACAGTTCTCACACTTAAGCGGCGTTTCGACAGTTTCATCCATAGCGGTAGTAACCACCATTGGAGGGGACAAGGGAAAAAGTCGTAATCCAAGTCGCTTCGCACAAATAGTAGATATAAAAGAATGCGTAGCTCCACAATCAAATAAAACAAGACAAGGATGGTTGTTAATAAAATAATTACCCGCAATCAAGGAATTATCACCTTTCGCCTTCCTGGCATCCATGGCATAAACTCTCCCTTGAGTCAGATCCTTCCTCTGAGGGCAATCCCTATAAATATGTTCTTCCTTCTGACAATGATAGCAAATTACACCGTTCTGCTCACATCTTCCAAAATGATTCTTGCGACATCGGGGGCAAGAAGGAGGAGCACTGGATCTAGGACTCGACACTTGTTTCCCCTTGAAGGGTTGAGGCCTAGGCCTAAAAGATTGACTAGTCCTCCCCCTATCTCCTTGAACCACTCTTCCGGTACTGACTTCTGTTTGAACTTTCTTCAAACTATGTTCCGCAACATAGCATTGCCTCAACATCTCAGAGTAAGTAGTGAACTCCCTTTAAGAGACACTATGTGAGATCTCGGCCCTTAGCCCAAACAAGAACTGGTCAATTTTCCACCTTTCATCAGGGGCATACATAGCCTGCCTAGAGTAGGCCGCCATATCCTCAAACTTCTCAGTATAACTGGCCACAGTCATGCTCCCTTGCCTCAATTGTTGAAATTCAAACTCCTTTTGCATCCTCAAGGAACTCGGGAAATACTTGTCCATAAAAAATGTCTTAAATTGTTGTCATACTCTTGGAATTTCTTGCACCACCATCAAGTTGGAGGCACTCTCCCACCACCTAGCAGCAGGACCCTTTAGTAAATGTGATGCAAAGGTCACCTTGTCTTCTTCACTAAAAATCACAATCTGGAATATCCTCTCTATTCCAGTCACCCATTCATGAGCCTTAACCGGATCCAACCCGCCATGAAACTCCTGAGGGTTCATGCAGAAGAAATCTCTAAATGTTCCACCCGCAGTTCCAGGAGCAACCACGTGAGGGTGAAGACCCCCACTCATCTATTGCATCATTTCTTGCATGAATTGGTGCTGTTGCTGCATCTGCTGCATAAATTGGAACATAGGAGCATTCCCATCGCTACCGGGAGGAGTGACACTGGGTCGAGCACGAGTTCCACGTCTACCAGTCATATTTCCTAAATGTCATCAAAACAGGATTAAGTTGATCAGGCTCAATACCATAAACATAACATTTAGTCCTACTGCCAATCAACGTGCATGAACGGAAGGAAACACTTATAATATTTCAAGGCTAGGTTAAGGATACGACCTGCTCTGATACCAACTGTAATACCCATATACAAAAGACATATATAAAGCATATTTTTCATATATAATATTAATGATTTGGTACTGAAATAAAAATAAGTTCTTAGCAACACATTGTATAAATATAGCCACTACAATGTAAGGTACTAAACAAGGCTATATAATAGTACAAGATGTTCAACTACAGAAAGATCTAAGAAATAGATCTGAAGATCTCAAAATTCCACAGCGGAAGACTACGCCATCAATTAGTAAGGATAATCAAGTCGCCTTGCCCTTACCCTTAGCGGAACCTGAAGTACCTGAAATAACAACATCAACATGGGGTGAGATAAAACATCTCAGTGAGTTTACTATCTTAGAGTTCTCTCGACTCTAAGGGTCATTTCCAAAGAAACTCGCATGCTTTACAACCAATTTACACAAGAACAAGGGCATAGGGGAAACTAAGGACCACACACGATTTCAAAACACAAAGGGAAATATCTACCTCAAGTCCTTACGGATGCTCTAGTGAAACACATAGTAACCACTTCGAGACTTATACAAGACCTTACGGAGGAATTGTAATAACACGCGCTTCAATCTTTACGGATGCTTCCCGTGGGACTAAAGATAACCCACCTCAAGACTTACTCAAGATTGACTCATAACTAGCATAGTACTTACCCCAAGTACTTACGGATGCTTCACATGGGACTAAGGACAACCCACCTCAAGGCTTACTCAAGACCTTACGGGGGACTTATAGTCTACACTTCTCAAATCAACGCCCATGCATACACCACGGATACCTCAAGTCCTTACGGATGCTCTAGTGAAACACATAGTAACCACATAGAGACTTATACAAGACCTTACGGAGGATCCCAAAAACAAAACATAAATCATACTTCAAACGAGTCTAAGGGGAACCTAGATACCTCACAAATCGTACCTTTCTCTATTTCCATTAACTCACAAATTCCATTTTATCAAGTTTTGGTCAATTGAAAAAGATAGTCGGGTAAAAGTCGGCTCGAAAATAATGTTTCCTGATCTTAATAGATAGATTATGCTATTAGCTTCAAAACGATATGTGAGACGCTCAAAACAGATGCCCGAATCATAAGTTACGAATTAAAAACCAAAGTTGGGAACTACAGGTCTCGCTGAGCGAGCTTCTTCTCGCTGAGCGAAAATCGCCCTGGAACTTTCGCTGAGCAAGGTATGCTCGCTGAGCGAGCTACACCAGTCCAGGAAATTCCAGCCTTACGGGAAAACACTCTTCCCACACCCAATCACTTCCAAACATCAACCAATGCAACAAGACATGATCAAACGTATCCATTATCATAATATGAGTATTTTAGGTAGGTTTTAATCGAGTTCTAACCGCTAAACTTCCGATCTTTCTTAGATTTTCTACTAAGTCCTAACCACAAACATTTCTAAAACTCAACCAAAATCAAAGATAAAAGTTTCTAACTAAGAACCCACCTCGAGAGATGAAGATTGGCGGAAAGATTGAGTAGATTCGACGGACGGATGATCGGGAATGAGGAATTGGAGCTTTAGGGCTTTTCTCTCTTCTTCTTCTCTTCTCTTCTCATTTTCTTCTTTTCTTACCAACTTTCTCCTTCTCTCATAATCTTTCTATATATATAAAATATAAAAACTTATATTTTTACCGATATGTCAAAATTAGAGAGTATCCGAAAATGTCTCTTAATCCGATATTTTATAAAACCTCTGAGTCAGCTAATATCAATTAATAAAATATAATCCCATGAATTACTCTATTTAGTTCCATTAAAATTTCTTAGAGTATTTCGAAATAATATTATTACCAATTAATATTGTCCAGAGCTTTAAATAAAATACGAGGTATTATACTAAAGGAAGACAAATAGATATTGGATGGATCAAGAATAAGACCAAGAACAAAGGGTGAAGAGCTGGAGTGTTTAAAGCATTGGCCGCTGAAGTTACATATGGAATATGGAGATTTCGTATCAGTAATATTTTTTATAAAGATAGTGAGAAAATAGTTATAGGAAGCATTATTAAAAGTATAATTGATAATATTGTATATAGGGGATGGATGAGGCCTAAGTATAGATAGGTATAGCTAATTTGTTAATGTAATTTTGGTTGTTGGAGTCCTTGGTGCTTTACCAAGTGGTTTGTAATGTCTTCTTTTTGAAATATATCAATTCTTTTATTTCAAAAAATAATAATATAAATAAGCTTTAAAAAAACTAAATAAATATGGTTTGATAAATAAGGAAATTTCATTTGGCATAAGTATAAAACAATGTTCCATACTGCTTTGTAAAATAATACATCCCCTCTATATGTTTTATGGTTAAGTTTGGAAGACGTATATTCAAATCGAAATAAGTTTGTTAATATTATTAGTCATAAACCTTACCTAATAAATTTTCATGTAATACAATACATACAATACTATGATAGAAACATAAATAATATCTCAATATCCTCCAAAGATCCCATTAATAAAAATATTATTAAACAAAGAATTTCCTAAACCACTAATTAATAATTAAAAAATAAATAAGATAATATTGTAACATAATTTTTGTTCAATATCTCCAAAGTCTAAATATATTTCCTCTCAATCTAAATGTTTATTTAGACTTATATATATATATATATATATATATATATATATATATATATATATATATATATATATATATATATATATATATATATATATATATATATATATATATATATATATATAAGTCTAAATAAACATTTAGATTGAGAGGATATATATGAGGATCAACTTACTCCAAGAGTAAGTTTTTTTAACTTACTCAACAACATAGTCTTTTCCTTTATAATTTTTCAAATTTCTTTCTTATTTGTAATTAATTAAAGAGGATATAATAAAATCAAATAAAAAATATTTGTTATACAAAATTAATCATATATCTTCATTGGTGTGAAATATTTAAAATAATTTATAATTTGAGACAAAAATAATATTTATAAAATTATCTTTAATTAGTAAAATAATTAAAAAAATATAATTTGATTGTTTTATCATCAAAAAATGCTATTTTTTCTCAAATTAATAATTACTTTAACTATTATTTATTGTAATTAATTTCCACTTTATAGAAAAATTAATTTATTCCCTCATATTATTCATCACTTATATATTTTTCTCTATTTTTTTTGTCTCCTTTTGTTTTTATTATCAATCAATACTTTTGATGAAAGGTTACTAAAAGGGTGAGAAAAAGTAAAATGGGAACAATGTTTTATGGTAAAATGAAAGGTTACAAAAAGGATGAAAAGAAGTAAAATGGGAACAATATTTTATGGTAAAATGAATGGTGAGAAGAATTAGATTGCAGAAGCAAATAAAAAGTGTATGAAAAAAACCTATGAAAAATGAACCATTTTGCATATACAAACCATAAAACACCTATTTTCTGAGTTGAACCAAGTAAATCCCTTTTGAAAATATTATTATAATTCTATAAATAATGTCAATAATAATGATGATAAGAGATTAAATTAAAATAAATAATATATTGTTCTTCTAAAATAAACATTATCGTATATTTCATAGGATTCTCTCTAAATATATTTCCTCTCAATCTATATATATATATATATATATATATATATATATATATATATATATATATATATATATATATATATATATATATATATATATATATATATATATATATATTACAAAAATTACATAACAAAATATAAATATTATTTAAATTGTTCATCTTCTTATTAGTAAATTTGCCACCTGAATAAACAAATGAAGAGAAAAAGATGTTAAAAAAGAGAAAAGAGAAAAGAGAAAAGATGTTAAAATAAATAAAAAGTGTATGAAAAAACCTATGAAAAATGAACCATTTTGCATATACAAACCACAGAACACCTATTTCCTGAGCTGAACCAAGTAAATCCATTCTGAAAATATTATTATAATTATATAAATAATGTCAAAAATAATGATGATAAGAGATTAAATTAAAATAAATAATATATTGTTCTTCTAAAATAAACATTATCGTATATTTCATAGGATTCTCTCTAAATATATTTCCTCTCAATCTATATATATATATATATATATATATATATATATATATATATATATATATATATATATATATATATATATATATATATATATATATATATATATATATATATTACAAAAATTACATAACAAAATATGAATATTATTTAAATTGTTCATCTTCTTATTAGTAAATTTGCCACCTGAATAAACAAATGAAGAGAAAAAGATGTTAAAAAAGAGAAAAGAGAAAAGAGAAAAGATGCTAAAATAAATAAAAAGTGTATGAAAAAACCTATGAAAAATGAACCATTTTGCATATACAAACCACAAAACACCTATTTCCTGAGCTGAACCAAGTAAATCCATTTTGAAAATATTATTATAATTCTATAAATAATGTCAATAATAATTATTATAATGATGATACAAGATTAAATTAATATAAATAATATAATGTTCTTCTAAAATAAACATTATCGTATATTTCATAGGATTCTCTCTAAATATATTTACTCTCGATCTAAATATTTATTTAGACTTCTTTATATATATATATATATATATATATATATATATATATATATTACAAAAATGATCGTACCTGGAGATCAGGATCCGATATGGTCGCGTCGAGCGTGGACGAGTGTTGTTGATGATGGAGAAAATATGGGGGTGTGTCGCTCCCGGGATTTTCATCATAGTACAAACGCGAAAGTGGCGCGGAAAAGGTAGAGTCGCCAGCCAGATATTTTTATCTCGAAGGAACGGGAAAGGTAATGCTGCACAAACCTGAGGAAGAAGTAAAGGACGAGGCCTTGCGAACTAAAGATCTGGGTTCGGGAGTCGATTACGACCTGGGAAGGTATTAGCACCCCAGATCGTCCGCCGTACCCGACGGGATCCACGCTTGCTTGCTTGTTTCAAAGGGTGAGAAATAACTGTTGCTGAATAAAACTGCTACTGGAACTAAAATGGGAATGGAAAAGGAGAAAGGGAATTGGAATGGAAAGAAAGGATGGGGAAAATGTAGGGAAAATAAAGAATGTGCTCAAACGGGCCCTACCCCGCTGCCTACGTACCTCATCGGGATAATGAGGATCAGAGTCGACGTAGTTCGCCTAACTAAGGCGGGAACTATTTGTTTGTGTTTTTTAGGATGACGTTGCCATAGCTCTAGCTCAGGTGTTACCAGCTCTGACTCGAGGGTGTTTACCGTATCGTTGATTGAACTGTCGAGGCAAGTCGCATTCGTCCGCAAAGATTAGGAGATGAGAAGAGAAGACGCGTTGTCTTTGTTGATTGTCTTTTATGAGAAATATTTTGAATTTGTTTGTGAACAATCTCATATTAAGACTTATCCGTCGTGGTAGGGACTTACACCTCGCCCCGAAACAGGACGTGTATAAGAACTCCGCAACAAAGTCTCATGGCGTATAAAAACATTTGGTTTTTATTAAGTATTTTATTGTTTTTCTTTATGAGATGAGAAAGAAAGACTCAAGTCGGAAAAGGACAAAAACTAAGGGGGACTAAGACCAACCCTAAGTTATTTATTATGCACAAAAGGGAGATCCTAATGGTTAGTGGGGTTTTCTAATCCTAAGGAAAAAGAAATAGAATGCAAAATACTTCCTAGAGAAGTTAAGTTGGTCCTAACAAAGGGGAAAAATCCTACCAAACACAAATATGGAAGGAAAAAATGAATTAAAATGCATAAAAGAAATGCATAAAAAATAAAAGGATAAGGTGTAAGGAAACATACCTCAATCTTCCCCTCTACAAAACAAAGATTAGTGTGCAATTTATTAAAAAGGAATGAGGTAAACACATACCAAACAAATCCTAAGGCAACTTGGACCTAAACTAGACTCAATCTTAAGTTCAAGGGTGCTTACACTATGCTAAACTAAAATTCAACAACTATTTACAGCACTCAAACACACAATCAGCTATGAAAATAATGCATAACACAAATCAGCTTTTTACAGCCAGCATGCAGCATGAAAAGGTAGGTGTAAAAAGTCAAATACAACATGCAAACAACATGTATTTTACAGCACCTATATTAATAAACGGCTATGAAAACATGAGACAAATTTGATCATTTTTATTTATGTGCACAAAGTGAATGATAAACAACACATCAATGTGAATTAACATGGATCTACATACACCACAAAATGAACTCAAACATGTGAATTTATTTACATCATTTATTTGATTAAAAATGACAATGATCAATAAGAATAACCACACTTTTCCATATTGCACAAATGAACATTTTATCATGAGATTGAATAAGTATCACTACAAGCATCAATTGTTACACATGCATGGCACAAAAATCAGAATTGAACTCATGTTAAGATATGATCAATTAAGCACAAGAAACTTGAATGAACATGTGAAGCATTTAATCACATTTGGAAAAAAAATCAACATGGTATTTAATCACTTTATCAATCAAGCAAGCAATGACAATAATCATGAAGCATATGTTGAATTTAAGCAAGCAATTAACATGTGAAACAAATGATTAAAGTGTAGGAAAACAACATCAAGAATCAATTATATCACATTTGCACATTTAACACAAAGTATGGAAAAGTTAACGGAATCATGTCGAAACGACTCGAAACAAATGAATTGGCTACTGGAAATAGACCCAAAAATTCCCTAAAATCAATACCTAAACATACACGAACCATAGAAGCACTAGGAAACAAGATTGAGCAAGAAAATAAGTTAAAAATCCAAAAATGAACAGCGTTAACCGGTTAACCAAATTGGTTAACCCGTTAACGGCCAGAAAAATACAGCATTTTGGCCAAAAACGCATGCGTTAACCGGTTAACCAAATGCGTTAACCAGTTAACGCTGAACAGAAAGTGAAAAATACTTTTGAAATAAGTGCTTTTGGCCACAATCTTCCTTCTAAACAACCCTAACCCCCACCTAATCATGCTAACACGAATTTCTACTCAATTAGGGCTTATTAACACATGCTAGAATCTATAACAAGCTACAATCCTAACTTCTAACCCATCAAAACCACAAATCGCAAGAAAAACTTAACAAACACGTATTCAAACATAAGAAATACGAAAAGCACTTAAAGAATGCCGAAATGGCAAGATGAGGAGAATAAATTAAAGGAAAAGTGATTTAGATCACCAACCTACGAAGCAGAGAAGTGCTTCGGTGAATGTTGCAAGAATCGGAGCTTGATCGAAGAGAAAACCAAGAAAACCGCGAAACCGCAAAATAAATGCGTTCTTGATGCTTGAACCTTCGTGTGCTTCCGATAAGTCGAAACCTTCACCAAAATTCAGTAGCTTCTTCTTCCACAATCCACAAAATCAATGGAGGTTGGGGCTAAGCTTCAAGATCTTCAAGTTACAATGTGAAACTTGAAGAGCTTATTCAAAAAGCTTTGGTGAAAAGGGAAATGGAGGAAAAGTGAGAGAGAAAAAGTGATTGTGAAAGAGTGAAAAGTTGGAAAATTGTGGGAACCCCTTGCATTGAAGTGATTAGTGGTTATATAGAGGCTAGGCTTGGAGCTAGGTTTGGGAATGGAATTAGGTTTGGGGCCCAAAAATTAGGCTTGGGATCCAAAATTATGGTTTGGTAGTTAGTTAGGGTTAGGGTTGGAGAGGGAATATTCCTTGGAATACTCTAGAATGTTGTAGAACATGGTAGAAGCATCCAAGGGAAATGGAGTGGAATTGAAGTGGAAAAATAAGAGGGAAAGAATGAAAGGAAATGTGGAAAGAAAGTGGAAGGAAAAGGGAAAGAAAAGGGAGGGAAAGGTGAATTTTTTCCCTTTTTGGTTGGTTAGTTTGGAAATGGTTTGGATTCTTTTTGGTACATCATTTTTCTCTTGAACTCCAATGTTTGGCAAACCTCGATCGACCAAACACCTCATGCGTATGCAAAGGATGATGATTTATTATTTTTTCAAATACAATGCAATGATATGCGGAATGATGCGAGAATGAAGCGTAAATCGCTCGAGGTTGATAATAAATAAGAGGGAAAATTTTGGGGTGTTACAGCTGCCCCTATTCAATCATTGTAGACTTGAATGGATGATAGCAGTTGCTTTCAGATGTTTGAAGTATGCAGGGGTTGAATACTAAAAACAACCAGAAAATTTGCACTCGATGGAAGAAGAAAAGGTAAATAAACCCAACCATCTGAACTCTGCCTGTGGAGAACTTGGATGTGAAGAGTAGTGATCTGATGGATGTTTTAGAATAACGCTGGGAGATTGCTGATTTTGCCACGCTATTGGTGGAATTTTGTTGGGATATTAATGATATGCCATACAACGAGTGGTCTTCTGAATGTTTTGCCACCCTATGGGGGATTTCAATACTTTGCAACTCTACGGGGATACATTGCTCAGCTACGGGAGACTTTTCAGAAAATTTGCCACAATACGGGGGCACGTTTCTCAGCTACGGGAGACTTTGGCTCACTACAGGAGACTTCTGCTCACTACGGGAGACTTCAATGTCTTGCCACACTACGGGGGCTGTTGCTCGCTACGGGAGACTTTGGAAATTCGCCACACTACGGGAGCTGCTGCTCGCTACAGGAGACTTTTGCTCACTACGGGAGACTTTTGCTCGCTACGGGAGATTTCAATGTTTTGTCACACTACGGGGGCTGCTGCTCGCTACGGGAGAGTTTAAGAATTCGCCACCCAGAGGATGGACTTTGTCCAATCTGCGGTTGGACTTTGAGAATTTGCCACCCATAGGATGGACTTTGGCCAATCTGCGGTTGGACTTTGAATAAATTGCCACGCTGCGGGTGGACTTTGGATATCAACCTTGGATTTAATACACACATGTTGAATTGTATGACATGATGCCCCATGACACTGGGGGATAGATATAAAGGGAATTCCTGACACAGAAATAACAAATCCTTGCTCACTCTGTGGGGAATACAGATGATTGCCGATATTTCTATTGGAGAAGAGTGTGATTAGCCTGTCTCGACTTATTACCTTTGCCAAAAATAAATTGGACTTTAGATTTGAAGGCCCTGCTAGGGGATGCCTCAACTGCTGGGGATTGAAACTCACCCCACATATTTCGCTGGGGAATCGACAACTTTTGACTTAGCTGGGGGAAGACCTGAGAAGAACTCTCTTGTCTACCTGAATTTTCCAAACCTCTGTGGGGAAGGGAACCGTTCAACTAACTGTCGGGAATTTCTTGATTCTTGTAAGAAGTGCTTCACTACGGGAAGACGACTCTTGCTAGGGATGATCCTTATTATTCTGCTAGGGAAGAGAAGGATTTAATTTGAGATCTGCTGGGAAATAAGATCAAGGAAACCTGCTGAAGAAAAGTTTGACGACTTTACTGGGGATAACTTCCATGCGTCTGTTGGGGATAACGAAACTGAACCGCGTCCTGCTGAGGAGGAAAGATTTCAAGTAGTCTCGTGCTAGGGATCATTCGCTTTGATTCGGGCTTTACCTTAAGAGGATTTTACAAAAGACTTGGTGTCTTTTAAACTCTTCAGGAGTATAATTGCCCCGGTATTCTGAACTTCCGATTATCTGTCTTCGGGAAAGAATGAATCCTCGTGCGATTGGGGTGACTTTCCCCAGTATAAATCTTTGACCAATTGCTCTGGGAGAGATTTGAATCTAGAGGTGATTGTCCCAGTTTGGCTGACTCTTGAGGACATTGCTTGACATAACTGTCGCTCCCGGGATTTTCATCCTAGTACAAACGCAAAAGTGGCGTGGAAAAGGTAGAGTCGCCAGCCAGACATTTTTATCCCGAAGGAATGGGAAAGGTAATGTTGCACAAGCCTGAGGAAGAAGGAAAGGACAAGTTCCTGCGAACCAAAGGTCTGGGTTCGGGAGTCGGTTACGACCTGGGAAGGTATTAGCACCCCAGACCGTCCGCCGTACCCGACAGGATCCACGCTTGCTTGTTTTGTTTCAAAGGGTGTGAAAAATATGAATGCTGCTGAATAAAACTGCTAATTGGAACTGGAAGTGAAATGAGAAAGGAGAAAGGGAATTGGAATGGAAAGAAAGGATGGGGAAAATGTAGGGAAAATAAAGAATGTGCTCGAACCGTCCCTACCCCGCTGCCTACGTACCTCATCGGGAAAATGAGGATCAGAGTCGACGTAGTTCGCCTAACTAAGGCGGGAACTATTTGTTTGTGTTTTTTATAGTTGGAACTGCGTATGTCTATGCTCAGGTGTTGCAGGCTCGTCTGGTACGAGTGCGTTTAAGGTCTTGCATGCGAGACAAGTCGTCTCAAGTTCGCGTTATGAGTGAATGAGATGAGAAGAGAAGTTCCCGCAGGATAGTCGTTTATTCTTTGTTTTTGTCTTTTAAGAGAAGTGTTTTGAATTTGTTTGTTTTATGAAACAATTCCTTAATGAGACTTGTACATCATGATAGACGAGCTTACACCACTCCAAGATGGAACAAGTGCAAGTGCCTCATGGAATAAGGTTATACACAAGGAATCCTTTCATTTATTTGTTAAGTGTTTTTTGGATTTTGTTTGAAGATGAGAAGAGAAAGACTCAAATTGCAAAAGGACAAAATCTAAGGGACTAAGACACAATCCTAAGTTTATTTGTTTATTTACAAGTGAGGTCCTATGGTTAATGAGGTTTCTAAACCTAATGGAGAAAGAACTTAGAAACTACTAGAATGCAACTTACTTCCTAAGGAAGGTAAGTTGATTCTAAAGCAAAGGGGGAAACCTATTCAAGTGAAATCTCAATCAATATAGTAAGGCATTAAAATTGTAAATAAGAAATAATATTCAAAACAAAACATTTAAAGGCATAAACCTAAAATAGCCCTAAACTTATTCTAAGTTCAATTATTAGAAACATTAAGTCTAAGTCCTAAAACTAAAGGCATTACCTAATATTTTCATTCTAAAAAATCAGAAACTAAACTAGTCTAAATCACTATTAAATCCTAAGGTTAAATCTACTTAAACTATTTCTTAATAAAATCCTAATATTCTAGCCTAAACTAATGGAAATTTATATGTAACAAAGTCTAAGAATTAATACACTAAAAATAGTAAAGGTTCTGGAAAAATTATGGGATTAATTCTATAGGGTCCTAAAACTACCTATAATATTGTGTTAAAATATATCCTAAAAAATCAGAAGTTTGCTATGCCTAAAAATCATTTAAATCTACTTAAGGATTAACTACTACTTTCTAAGGATTAAGGTACTAAACCATGGGATTAAATGACCTAAAAAATCTGCTAAAATTATACTAAGTACTATTATGAGTCCTCTAACTATGGCAAAAAGAGTGGACAGAAAATGTTACTGGAAGGTTAAGAAATAAAATCTACAAATTTATGTACAATTGAAGGAAATTCACTAAAAACTACTTACATGAAAAAATCAGAATTAATTCAAAAACAATTAAAATTCAGAAAAATAAAATTCCAAACATTTCTAAATTGAATTAATGACCTACTTAATTTTTTATAGATTTTTCCTAAGCATTTTCCTATTTTTTAATGAATTATTTCCAAACTAATACTAAACTAAAATAAAATTCTAAAGAAATAAGCTGGGGGTGAATTAAGCATTATTTTTGGTTGTTTTTCGTATTGGGCTTTAAAACAGGGGTGTGAAAAGCAACAGGGCTAAGCCCCAAAACGCAGGAATGAGGGGAGGGTGCAGGAAGTGATATTCTTAGTTTGTTTTCTCTATGGGCCTAGAATGGAGGGTGAGATTAGCAAATAACTTAAGCCCAAAACGCAGGAATGAGGGGGAGTGCATTGTATGGACTATCAGTCAACTCTATTGACTTGATCAGGACCATTGATCTGACAGTCTTCCCTAAGTATTCTCATCATGCAATCATAGATACATGTCCATGAAACCTTATGACGCACTGCCCACACGAGATCGACCATTGGCACAGCCTAACGGACGGTGACAAGTGTCACCGCCGGTGTGGCTAGAGGGTTCCAAACTTATCCACTCTTATCCCTAACGAGAATTACATTTAACTGCATTAATTTAAATTCCTTAATTCTTATTAATTACCCTATTAACTTCTCATAATCCTCATGAAATCAAAACATATTTTATAAATTCAAAATAAAACTTGAACCTGGATAAATAGATAGAGCATCCAAATCCTAGGTCCCTTACTCCCTCTTCTTCTCCCTCTCTGCACCGCCAACTCTCACACTCCCTCTCCTTCTCCGTCGCAGCCGTATGCCTCACCGCCACCTCCTACCAACCGTGAATCCCCTATTATTTACATCGTCACCACAGCTTACACCTTCTGCTCCATCACACCGGCTCCGTTCCTCTTCACCGTCGATCAAAAACCTCACACGACGACCTCTCTTCAGCACTACCTCCGTCTTCTCACGCCATTGATACTCAAGCTCCACCAATCTTCCGTGAGCGTACGTCTTTGAAGAAATCCGAGCGTCGTTGTTGATCCACGGCGATGATGACGTGAGGATGATGATGATACGAAGAAGATAATGGCGCAAAGACGAAGACGCCAAAAATGATGAAAGTGTTATGACGGTGAAGAAGCCCATCGCACGATAAATGGTGGTAAGGAATTTGATTCCGATTGAATGAGTAGTTCTGGTGGTTGTTGAAGTCACCGATGGTTGAGCTCTCGACAAAGGTGATTGAACGGTGGCGGAACGATAGATGTACCATGAAGATCGACCTTGAGATGCATTGAAGGTTTAATCATTGAAGCAGATTAATGATAATGATGGTACGATAGCGATGGTAAGTTGAAGATCAATTTCTGAAAACTTGTTGTGATGCGTTCTGCTATGAGGTTTTGATGGCTAATGAAGATACTCTAGTATGAACATATCCAAGTCTTTATAGAAATCTTGTTTTTTCTCTTTGCGTTTGCACCATTTGAATCTCTGAATTGTTATTGATGCTGATGATTCATGTAGGTTTCAGCATAATGATGAAGGTGAGCGATGGAGAAGAAGACGATCGTGTTCTGTGTGTCATGAAGGTTAAGATTGATGGTAGTAGAATGATGGCTTGCTGAAATTCTACAGGTTGCGGTTGTGTTGATTGTTGTAAATCACTCTGGTAGTTTGATGTTAATATTGATGAATGTTTTGCTTCAATGAGGTTGAAGATTTGGATGAGGTTTGATGATGATCCGCGTTTTAGACGATGAAGGTCTCGTGATGCCGATGAAGATGCGACGGATTCGCGGAGGCTGTATATTGATGAAGTTGAATCCCCTTTCTTCTTCTGAGGTGATGTCGGATCAGATACTACAATATTTCAAGTATGGTACACGGTTTTGTTCTTGATTTGGACTCTGCTGCTTCTTCTAATCTTCCGGTTATGCTACTGAAATGTCACCGATCTGTTTGCACGTTCTTGAGTTCTTCGAATCTGGCATTTTGACTTGATATAGACTGAAGCGATTTCATGATTGTTCTGAACTTTTAATGCAGGTGCCATTGTTGATGATGATTGAAGATGACGAAAGAATCAGATTGAGAGGGTTGTAGATTGTGAACGATGATGAAGGAGGTTGAAAGAGTCGAAAGGATTTGAAGTCAAGCTTCAAGAAATTTCCTTGGTGAATTCCTCCGTGGTGATTTTCCTGAGTTCTTCACTGATTTTTTGATGATCAGTTTCAATTCCAACTTCCTTCTGGTTTTCTTTTCTGTTAGAAAATCAAAGAAGAGAGTGATGAATAATGCTGGATGATGATGATGATAATGAAGATGGTGGTTCAAGAAGACTCTGTTAAGAGAGTGAGGATTGGGGATGAAGAGTTTAGGAGAGTTTTGTGATGAAGATTCAAATTTAGAGATATGCTTGGTGAGAGTTGTTTTTCTTTCTGGAATTTTCTGGTGGTAGTTGTTAGAGATTGGAGAGGATATGGAAGAAGAAGGTTGAAAGAGATTGAGAGAGATGAATGCGTGCAGAAGGATTGGCTTAGGAATTTTGAGAAGAAGGGTGAATCCCCCTAACAGAAGCAGAATTGAAGCAGCTGTCTTCTGATTTATAGCAACGAACTGAAGCAACTTTCTGAAGATTTTTCAGGTAAATTTGTTGCAAGTTTGTTGAAATTTCAGTTATGAGTTTGTTACCATTCGGTTATGAATTGGTTATCACAGTTAGAACCCTCTGCCGCAACTTTTACTTTCAGTTAAAAAACTCTTCTCACAATGCCTTGCTTTCTTTTCGATTTTCTCATGTTATGTCTCATTCCTGAGTTTATCGTCGGCTGAGTATTATCTAAACTGAGTTTCATTTACCGGATGCATCACCGTTGATGTCGTGAGGTATGCTACTCTAAGGAATGGATTAAAATATGGTTTAAGATACGTTCCCGAATCGCTTTGTCAAGATTGTTGAACTTTGAACTTCGATGAGGATTCAGCTAGGATATGAAGTCGGATGATGAATTTCGGTCATTTTTATCCACTTATCAGTTATAATTTTCTTCTTGTACAATTCAGCCATGGACTCTCTTTTTTCTTTGCTATTCTGTAACCGCGTCTTTTTATGAAAGTTTTGTTGGAGTGAACACTTGTAATTGAATCCCAATTTTTGATATTTTTTCCGGTATTTTCTAATTTTCTGTTATGAGCATTCAAAAAGAAGGATCCACAAAAAAAATTCTCTCTTTTATTAAGAGTTTTTCGTTTGGTTTTGGCTATTGAGGGGAAGCCATAACTGAATTTTCCTATGCGTAATGTTTTTTCTAACAATAGGCCCTTGGGTAATTAAAAATTGAAAAATGTAATAAAAAAAGGTTTGGGCTTACAATGGGCCTTGGACTTAAAAAAATGAAAAAATGGTTCGGGCTTACAATGGGCCTTGGAGTTAATCATAAAGATTAATTCAAGTATGAAATTAGAATGAATTTGGAATTGGATTTGGATCCTAAAACAATATGAATTTAATCACAAAATATGACTTGGTTTTGAATTTCTTTTAAGGTAGTGTTCAAAAATGGAACAAAGAAAGAATTTTGGTTAGAACAAATACTTGGTAATTGGTTTAATAGTTTAGAATGGTGATATGAAATAAATTTGGGCTAAGAAAAAATGGTTATAAGTGGTGATCTTGATGAAAGAAAGAAAAGAAATATTTGAAATATGATTTTTACGGATTATAGAAAATGGCTAGAACGAATAAAGATGGTAAACAAGGATGTGTCTTGGATTCCAAATGGCCTGCATAATCAATCTTAATATCTTAACACAATCCTCCAACCCAAATCCAACTTATTCTTAATGAATCCCCAAACTTCGATAAACTTCAACATTGAACCTCATTGACTTCTACCACAACAAAAAAGCAACCGAGAGAACCATAGTAACTTGTTTTTCTTATGAGTCCACCATTAGATCTCCTATACCATGAACATCATGATACCTCGACATGAAACCCTGAAACTCAGTCTCCATTAATTAACATCAACAAAACCATGTCAGAGATAAGAATCTGTGAACAACTTATATTGAGTGTTCCCCGATGAAGCAAATAGCTTGAGTTGTTAACATGAATAATGCCATAAGCATCAGAGACTCCTGAGAAATCTTAAAGAAGATAATTGGGATACTTGATGAACTTCAGCATAAGAACGTGCCTATGATGAGATGAGCTCAACCTCTACCTTATCTCAAGTGCAATAACCAGATAAATCACCTCTGAATATGAAAACTCAAATCACCAGAGAATGCTCTGATCCCATGCCTGAGGAATACAATACAAATGCATGATTGTGAATGATATGACCTAATGGGAGAATGCAGATGAAATGTGAAGCCACAAGCCAGTTAGGGTAAAAAGAATGAGGGAAAATTTTGAGGTATTACAATAACTGCCCCAGATTGGTTGGCTCTTACCATGACTGGTTGGGAAAGTCCTTACTCAATGGAGCTTTCTCGGAAAAGTGCACCTCGACGTGACTGCCTTTCAGAAGCTTTAGACTTCTCAACTTGGCAAGCTTAAGCTTCTGGACCGAATTTCCGCATGTGAGCTTTTTATGATGTCAAACAAATGTATGCAGGCAGAAAAGTGTTTTATTCTGAGAATGGAAATTCTAATGCAACACACATGTTAATCTTGAAGATTTGAAAATGTGTCGTAAACCTTTGTGAACGAATCACTGGTTAAGATGCGACATTATTTTTGAATGAAATTATGTACATGCAATACCAACAAGTATCTTTTAGCGCAACTCATAGGAGTCAGGAACGCGACCTCATGGTAGTATGCTCTCAAATTAACCCTGTTTCAGTTAGGACTTTTGAGGGTTGTATCGTGGCCTGGTTCACGGTTTGTAGAAAAAAAGGATATATGCTCGAAATTGATTTGTGCCCACCCACTCTTCATGATGTTCTCCATTCCTATGTTCAACTAATCTTCACAAGCATTCACCTTTCACAAGGGTTTCGTATCGGTCGAGGAACCATTGTTGCTATCGGTTTAGGTACCAATCAAGTTGTTATTTGGAGTCAGTCACCCCTTGGTCTTTCGTGTCTGTGGCACGCGACTTTGTTCTTGCTTAAGGACCTTTCTTGTGTAATCCTTTTCATCTTTCGCTTTTGCGTTATTTTGCTTATCCCTAACTTTTGCCTGGACTGACTCTTGAGAGTCTTTGATTGTGAAGTCCAGCGGGATGCCCTAATTTTTGCCCAAGTCGCTTGTTTTCAAGTTTCGACTTAGCGGGCTTTTCATTTCTTTTTTTTTGGAACAAATCGTGTGACACTGTTTGTCTTGATTGCTTTGCGAGGGTTGTGACTGCCTCATTCTTTGGTCGATGAAGGATAACCATTGTGGTTTTCAATCTTTGGACCTTTTGACTTGGATAACCATTGTGGTTTCTGGTCTTTAGACCTCTTGATTAGCATAGTGAAATGTAATGGATCCTCAAATATACTCCTTTATGAAAGCCTGAACGCTTGGTCCGACTAGCTGACAATCTACCCTGCCCCTGGGTTAAACGTAAAGGTTTTTCATGTGAAGAGAAACTCCTACTTCAAGGCTCAAAAGGGTTAGCGAGGGTCTATCTCCCTTATATCTCCAGTGTTTAGGGATTCAAAACAAAGCCTGTACATCGTTAACAGGGTCTTATTCGAGAGCACACAATTAGAGATTTTTGCGTTTTTGTTTCATCATTCTCCTTCATTGAGTTTGAGCATGATAATTGGTATTGCAATATGCACATACAAAATTATAAGTGAATGCAAATGAATTACTTCAAGAAAAACATGTGAGTTTTATTATTGATAACATTCAAAAGCAAACAACTTTCATACATGTATACAAATGTTTAGCAAAAAAAAGAACTACAAATGGAAACGCAATAAAGAAGCTGAATACTGCCGTCGTTGAGGAGGCTTGGCTCTGTCTGGACCTGTCAGTCTTGGACACTTTCAGTGATCAATAGCTCTTTTACAAACTTGCAATCTTCAATTTGCAGCCGTATACCCAACCATGGCAATCATACCTCTTCTTCTAGTTATTCTGACTCTGACACGAGACGTCTGAAGGAAAAAGTGAAACTGGGGAGTAAAGTTGCCCCATAAGGTTGCTCGGAAAGACCTGACGATCTTCTTCCTACGTATCTACATTGATCAAAGACCAATGAAGAATCAGAGCGACGTAGTTCCCCTCAATAGGGATGAAAAAAGCTTTGAAGAAAAACAAACAAACAGTTGTCATTGCTGAGAGTATCTGAATACTAATGGCTTTATTTGCTTCCTGAAGATTCCAGCTTAACGTGGACCATCTAGTAAAACAACCGTGACACCGGCACCATTGTGATTAGGCATTGGATTCTGGAGTACATTTGGGTGAGGCGCAAAATTGATCGCCTTGGAGTCAATTAGGTCTTGTACCTTGTTCTGAAAAGCCCAACATTTCTCAATACTGTGCCCCTGGGCACCCGAATGGAATTCGCATCTGGCATTTGCATCAAAGTTCGGAGGTAGGTTATCAGGAGAAGGAGCTCTCATAGTACGAAGCTCAACCATGTTCAACTTTATTAGCTCTGGAAGCAATACAGCATATGGGCATGGGATGGGATCAAGTCTGCGGTTTCTTGCCCTTGTTCTTTCCTGATTTGGTAGTGGTGCCTGATATTGCTGACCTTGAGGTTGTGGTTGAACCTGTGGCGTAATAGTCACCGCAGCTGTTTGGTAGTAACCTTGTGAACGACCTTTGTCTCGGCCCCTATGCACAACATTGGTCTCGCATTCTCTTCGTCTTTGGCCATTGCCAAAAGGTTTCTTCACACCAGAAGAACCAACACTGCTTGCATCCTGAATCTTTCCCAATTTCAGAAAATTCTCTATTATTTCTCCAGCAATGACGATATCATAAAAACCAATGGACGGGCAAGCAGCCAGACGATCCAAGTATGCACCTTGCAAGGTGCCCATAAACATATCAGCCATTTCCCGATCGAGCAATGGAGGTTGAACCTGTGTGGTCAGCTCACGCCACCTCTGAGCATACTGCTTAAAACTTTCCTTGGGTCCTTGAGACAAATTTTGCAACTGAGTGCGGTTCGGAGCCATATCAATATTGTATTGATACTGCTTGAGAAAAGCTTGAGCTAAATCTTTCTAGCATCGGATAGAGACCCTGCTCAGCTTCATGTACCAGCTCAATGAAGCACCAGATAGACTATCTTGGAAGAAATGCATCCAAAGTTTATCGTCATCAGTGTGAGCCGAGATTCTTCCAAAGTATGCATGAATGTGAGTTCTAGGGCACGTGCTGCCATTGTACTTGTCAAATGATGGCCCCTTGAACTTAGGAGGGATTCTGACTCCTGGCACTAACCCAAGACTAGTTACATCGATGCCCAGGGAATTCTAACATTCCATGGCCTTAATCTTCTCCGCCAGCTCTTCATACCTTCGATTGTTGACCTCATTCATATTACCCATATCAGCATCCAGTAGAGTGAACTGGTCTTCCTGAGTGTCTTCATTACGGGCCGCAGTCCCATTTAGATTTGGCCCTCCGTTACGGGCAGCGTTAGGATCCACATTCTCAATCGGGGTTCCAACATTAGCATTCCCCGGGGGTTGCTCAACCATTAACCTGAGACGCTCTTGATTCTGAGCAATGCCGATCATCATGTCCATGAACTGATCCATCCTCTGTCGGAGCTCATTGAGATCAGTCTGCATTTGTTCAACCATTCTCACTCGGTTTCTTTTTGTTGGATACTGATGAACGTGTTGACCAGCTATATTTCCTGAAGTTGAATAAGTTAGGAAGTCCGAATGACCTGTAAAAATGCACAATATGCAAATCATGCAGTAAATGCGTATGATATGTTCATGAGGATGCTACATGCGACCCTGCAAATGAGTAAGCATGTGTTAGTAATGCAAGCATGTAGAGGATGTTATGCAATGCACTGGCATGTGATCAAAGGTCTGGCGATCGCTGGTCTGACGTTGGTGTTGAGAAGACAGTCATGTGCTGGTGAAGAGTCGTAATAACAGTACCACCGAAATCCCGGATCTCAAAACCAAAGGACCATGTAGAACTTGATCATAATACTGAACAATGCCGGAAAAGTGGGTATGTTGGAAGTTTCAGGGTTCCTGTAAACCCGTAAACCCCTCCCATCTCACGGGTATGCTACACCGAGTCAACATCACGGACTCTCAAAGCCGGATAGCAATAATATGTTCACCATTTCCGAGAAATGGCTCATGACCAAATCAGGGAATCGGTTTGGCATTATGTACTAACCAGGGAGGTCTCAGCTGAGTACGGGGAAAACAAGCATCCCTCATAAGTCCTCAGCTTCAAGCACTGAATCGAGAAACAATAGTACATTCATTCCGAAGGGTACAATACTATCTTCATACGAACAATTTGCCTTAACTGGGTTCTTATGAGAGAACTAAGCCATCCTATGCGAGTTCCCAGTGGGCCCTCGGATGCGAGTGGATTTGCCAACAAATGTGGTCTGCCACTGTCATCACTGGAGAGGAATATTTCCACAAAGGTTCTCAATGATCGGTCCCCAGCTGCACATAACCATCAAGGTCGTATCCCGAAGTAGGGAAGAACCCCCACACAAGATAGTTCCAAGACGGTCGCAACCTGGGTATGGAACACATCGCCACTCATCATGTAACCATGCGAGTACAACGTGTCCACGCTAATCCTATACTGCACTCAAGCCGGGTATTTGGCTTATCTCACAGCAACTCCCAGCCCACAGAAAAATGAAAACCAGCACAACCAGACAGTCCAGTACAATATGATGCATGGAAAATAAATACTGAAAGCAGTAAATAAATGCGGTAAAGTAAAAATGTAAAGTAAAACTATAAATAAACACAACAACACACACATATAAACACCCAAAGAAACAAAGAAAAATAGGCGCTAGGATTGACTCTGCAAGGGAAACCAGAGATTCTGGGTTCGGTCCCCAGCAGAGTCGCCAGCTGTCGCTCCCGGGATTTTTATCCTAGTACAAACGCGAAAGTGGCGCGGAAAAGGTAGAGTCGCCAGCCATGCATTTTATCCCGAAGGAACGGGAAAGGTAATGTTGCACAAACCTGAGGAAGAAGGAAAGGACGAGGTCTTGCGAACCAAAGATCTGGGTTCGGGAGTCGGTTACGACCTGGGAAGGTATTAGCACCCCAGATCGTCCGCCGTACCCGACGGGATCCATTTGCTTGCTTGTTTCAAAGGGTGAGAAATAACTGCTGATGAATAAAACTGCTATTGGAACTGGAATAGGAATGGAAAAGGAGAAAGGGAATTGGAATGGAAAGAGAGGATGGGGAAAATGTAGGGAAAATAAAGAATGTGCTTGAACGGGCCCTACCCCGCTGCCTACGTACCTCATCGGGATAATGAGAATCAGAGTCGACGTAGTTCACCTAACTAAGGCGGGAACTATTTGTTTGTGTTTTTTAGGATGACGTTGTCATAGCTCTAGCTCAGGTGTTACCGGCTCTTACTCCAGGGTGTTTACCGTATCGCTGTTTGAACTATCGAGGCAAGTCGCATTCGTCCGCAAAGATTAGGAGATGAGAAGAGAAGACGCGGTGTCTTTGTTGATTGTCTTTTATGAGAAATATTTTGAATTTGTTTGTGAACATTCTCATACTAAGACTTATCCATCGTGGTAGGGACTTACACCTCGCCCTAAAACAGGACATGTATAAGAACTCTGCAACAAAGTCTCATGGCGTATAAGAACATTCGGTTTTTATTAAGTATTTTATTATTTTTCTTTATGAGATAAGAAAGAAAGACACATGTCGGAAAAGGACAAAAACTAAGGGGGACTAAGACCAACCCTAAGTTATTTATTATGCACAAAATGGAGATCCTAATGGTTAGTGGGGTTTTCTAATCCTAAGGAAAAAGAAATAGAATGCAAATACTTCCTAGAGAAGTTAAGTTGGTCCTAACAAAGGGGAAAATCCCTACCAAACACAAATATGGAAGGAAAAAATGAATTAAAATGCATAAAAAATAAAAGGATAAGGTGTAAGGAAACATACCTCAATCTTCCCCTCTACAAAACAAAGATTAGTGTGCAATTTATTAAAAAGGAATGAGGTAAACACATACCAAACAAATCCTAAGGCAACTTGGACCTAAACTAGACTCAATCTTAAGTTCAAGGGTGCTTACACTATGCTAAACTAAAATTCAGCAACTATTTACAGCACTCAAACACACAATCAGCTATGAAAATAATGCATAACACAAATCAGCTTTTTACAGCCAGCATGCAGCATGAAAAGGTAGGTGTAAAAAGTCAAATACAGCATGCAAACAACATGTATTTTACAGCACCTATATTAACAAACGGCTATGAAAACATGGGACAGATTTGATCATTTTTATTTATGTGCACAAAGTGAATGATAAACAACACATCAATGTGAATTAACATGGATCTATATACACCACAAAATGAACTCAAACATGTGAATTTATTTACATCATTTATTTGATTATAAATGACAATGATCAATAAGAATAACCACACTTTTCCATATTTCACAAATGAGCGTTTTATCATGAGATTGAACAAGTATCACTACAAGCATCAATTGTTACACATGCATGGCATAAAAATCAGAATTGAACTCATGTTAAGATATGATCAATTAAGCACAAGAAACTTGCATGAATATGTGAAACATTTAATCACATTTGGCAAAAAAATCAACATGGTATTTAATCACTTTATCAATCAAGCAAGCAATGACAATAATCATGAAGCATATGTTGAATTTAAGCAAGCAATTAACATGTGAAACAAATGATTAAAGTGTAGGAAAACAACATCAAGAATCAATTATATCACATTTGCACATTTAACACAAAGTATGGAAAAGTGAACGGAATCATGTCGAAACGACTCGAAACAAATGAATTGGCTACTGAAAATAGACCCAAAAATTCCCTAAAATCAATACCTAAACATACATGAACCATAGAAGCACTAGGAAGCAAGATTGAGCAAGAAAATAAGCTAAAAATCCAAAAATGAACAGCGTTAACTTGGTTAACCTGTTAACGGACAGAAAAATACAGCATTTTGGCCAAAAACGCATGCGTTAACCGGTTAACCAAATGCGTTAACCGGTTAACGCTGAACAGAAAGTGAAAAATGCTTTTGAAATAAGTGATTTTGGCCACAATCTTCCTTCTAATCAACCCTAACCCCAACCTAATCATCCTAACACGAATTTCTACTCAATTAGGGCTTATTAACACATGCTAGAATCTATAACAAGCTACAATCCTAACTTCTAACCCATCAAAACCACAAATCGCAAGCAAAACTTAACGAACACGTATTCAAACATAAGCAATACGAAAAGCACTTGAAGAATGCCGAAATGGCGAGATGAGGAGAATAACTTAAATGAAAAGTGATTTAGATCACCAACCTACGAAGCGGAGAAGTGCTTCGGTGAATGTTGCAAGAATTGGAGCTTGATCGAAGAGAAAACCAAGAAAACTGCGAAACCGCAAAATAAATGCGTTCTTGATGCTTGAAACTTCGTGTGCTTCCGATAACTCAAAACCTTCACCAAAATTCAGTAGCTTCTTCTTCCACAATCCACAAAATCAATGGAGGTTGGGGCTAAGCTTCAAGATCTTCAAGTTTCAATGTGAAACTTGAAGAGCTTATTCAAAAAGCTTTGGTGAAAAGGGAAATGGAGGAAAAGTGAGAGAGAAAAAGTGATTGTGAAAGAGTGAAAAGTTGGAAAATTGTGGGAACCCCTTGGATTGAAGTGATTAGTGGTTATATAGAGGTTAGGCTTGGAGCTAGGTTTGGGAATGGAATTAGGTTTGGGGCCCAAAAATTAGGCTTGTGATCCAAAATTATGGTTTGGTAGTTAGTTAGGGTTAGAGTTGGAGAGGGAATATTCCTTGGAATACTCTAAAATGTTGTAGAACATGGTAGAAGCATCCAAGGGAAAGGGAGTGGAATTGAAGTGCAAAAATAAGAGGGAAAGAATGAAAGGAAATGTGGAAATAAAGTGGAAGTAAAAGGGAAAGAAAAGGGAGGGAAAGGTGAATTTTTTCCCTTTTTAGTTGGTTAGTTTGGAAATGGTTTGGATTCTTTTGGTTACATCATTTTTCTCTTGAACTCCAATGTTTGGCAAACCTCGACCGACCACACACCTCATGCGTATGCAAAAGATGATGATTTATTATTTTTTCAAATGCGATGCAATGATATGCGGAATGATGCGAGAATGAAGCGTAAATCGCTCGAGGTTGATAATAAATAAGAGGGTAAATTTTGGGGTGTTACAGGGTGTACCTGCAAAGACACTCTGATGCTAAAGTCAGAAATCGAGCAATGAGTGAGCAAGTACAATATTTTTTAGGTCTAGATTCGAATACCTGACCCTCTAAAATGAGAGGGTTTATATACTGGTCCAAGTGGGTGCTCATTGGCCCAGAAAATTTGGGCGCGGATTGCGGATCCCGCAATAATCGACGGTGATTAGGAAATAGTCGTTGAGGCGAGAAATAGCCTGCTCGACAGGTTCCTCGCCCGACAGTGTAGTTGTCTGACCGAGGGGAGGTCGAGCAGTCGATTTCACAGCTCCAAGCATGGTCGGGTTTTTTGGGTCGTTGGGCTGTGAAATAGATATGGCCCAATTCTGATGGTTGGGTCAGTCCTGAACAGGAGCCCCCCAAGTCGTTGCTTTCGGTCGAGGAAGTGATGACTCAAAGGTAGCTCGATGCTCGAAAATACTGACGAACGTCGGGGATCGACCTTTCGAGCGTCCCGCCCACAGGTCGGCGCAGAGGAAGTTGAAACGAAAAGGTACCGTGTCTTGGGATTTGTGCCAATTTAATGTTCTGACGGCTATTATAGGGCCTAGCGCGTAGGTTATAATTTCCTAGGGATAGGGGTTACTCTCTAGTGCACGTTCCCCTTTTCCCTATAAATATTAATGTTCTCCCACAGTGGGAACTTTTCGCTTTGTGTTCTTCCTTCCTTTGTTGCTCGTGCAATTGCATAGTGTTCACCGCTGCCGACCACCACAAACCGTTGTCGACCACCGTACTTCTCAAAACATTTCTTCGTAATGGAATCTCAAGGTCAAGGTTAGACTTCTATTCTGCTTTTTTAGACTTAGTTTTTAAGAAGTAGCGATGCATGCGGTTTAGGATTCGGTTTTACCAGTAGATTAGGGAAATGTATAGATTTTAGGTTTTAGTAGCAACTGTATTCCATCTATTAAGGACCCTGGTTCATGGTGGGTGGTGGTCTTGGTCGATGCTCGACCAAGGCTAGGGTTTTGCGTCCCTCTGAGCGTTGATCATCTGTCTCGGACGTCGATCGCTTGGGGGCTTTTGCCTGGAACCCTGTTTTCGGGATGCTGCGCGCCCTTTCACTTGATAGGTAGTGGAATGGTGGATTTGATACTCTGATCGAATTCACTAACGCCTTTCCTCTACTTTTCAGGTGAAAACGTGCTCGTCGATCCCTTCGACATCTCCTCAGAGGAGAGTTCATCGGAGGACTCGGGCTCCTCTGAGACTGTCCCGTCTGGTTCTGGGAGGTCCTCGGGATATTCAGAAGCGACCGAAGTGAGTGATGCTGGGAAAGCCTCAGGGGAGGAGGTTGGCGTTCCTGAGGTCACGCAAGAAAAAGTAAGGGTGTTGGCCCCCGAGGAGTGGGTTGTCGAAGATTTACTGGACAAAGTTTCTTCGTACGCTCAACCGCGAGCGGACCCTCTGTCAGTAGTGGGGGATCCCGATCACTGGAGGGTGACCTTCCCGGGTGACGATGATTGTATCTTCTCGGAGATCAGTGGAAGGAAGTTCGCTATGTACGAATATTCCATCACGACTTTGGGAATTAGGATGCCCTTTAGCGACCTGGTGTGCTCGGTACTTGGTTATTTGGGGGTAGCCCGTCGCAGCTGCACCCTAACTCCTACGCTTTCATGAGTGCGTTCGAGATGACGTGCGACGACCTGGGGGAGGGGGCTACCCTTCCTCTCTTTTTCGGCTATTCTCTCTGCAACGCCAGGTGGGGTGTGGGACCGATCAGAAAGGGTTCATCTCTTTCAAGCAGCGGGCTAAGATTTTCAAATCACACTCAAAGTCGATCAAGTCGTTCAAAGGTGACTATATCTTGATCGAGCCTTTGTCTAAAGGAGCGACTAGGACGATCAACTTTATGGGCAATGACACTGATGAGAATGACGTGCCTCGGTTGGACGCTGAAGGTCGACCGATTCGTAGGAGGATCTGGAGGTTCCCCTTCTCTTGGGAGCACAGTCACTACGGGTGGCCGGTGTGCGACTTTGTGCAAGTAGGGGATAACCTGGGCGAGGACGATGCGACCAGTTTTGAAGAATTCCGCAAGTTGGTATCATCTTTTACCCCGATCCCTTTGGTTGACGGGGAAGGGAAGGTAATGCTGGCTTCTGACGGAGGGGAGGCTGTGGAACGTCCGTTGATCGACGTCACAACTCTCTTGGCCTGTAAAAACGGGCAAGAAGTTTCTGATTTATTTGGTATTTCTTGTTTTTATTTTGTTGTGTTGTATGTCGTGCTTCTGTGCTCGTGACTGGTCTGACCCTTGTTTCTTTTGTTTTGCAGGTTCGATGAAGTCGCTGGACAAGATCCAGGAGAGGCTGATGCAGGGCAACAAACGGAAGGCCAAGACTATTCAGACCAGATTGGTCAGAAATGATACGAGTGGCTCTGGTTCGGGCCCCATCGCTCGAGGATCTCCGGGCTTGCCTTCGGGTTCGACCTTCAAAAAACATAAGGTCGGAGTGACTGGATCAGGATCTCGAGGATCTGAGGGACTCGACTAAGTTGAGTTTCCAGAATATTGTGGACTAGATAAAGACCCTCCATCCTGAGCTGAACCTCGATACCGATCAGATCAGCTACTTGTATAAAGTTAAAGATGGTCGGATCTTGGTCCCTGATTACATGATCGTGGACGACTTTCAACCTGGGGAGTCCGAGCAGCCGATCAAGCCAGCCGTCCAGCAACTTCCGAATGACAACCAGCCTGAGGTGCAAGAGGGGGATGGTAATTAGGTCGTCGTGCGAGCCTAAATTACTTGTAATTTTAAATTTTTGTTTGGGGACGTGGTCCCCTTTTCATGTAATCTCGAACAAGTCGGCCTTTAGGGGTCGCAACCTTTTCAATTAACATTTCTGACCTTGGTGGTCGTTTTACAATTTATGCAGCTTTTTTGATTATGTGTATGATTGCTCGTCCGTTGGAGGACTTTCGTTTTTTAAACGTTTATTTTTTGTTAAGTGTTTTTCCCTTGTTTGGAGCATGACGTAATGGTCAATAAAAAAGGGGGGACGAATGCTCGTAAGGGATGTGATCCATCGGTTTGGGGGATCAATCGGATGTATGGAGGTTGATCCTGGGTCGATATTCAGGCCAAGTTTATGGCTTGGACATCCGTGGCTTGAACGTCCCATCGCGAGTTGGGGTTCTGCCTGGTCGTGGTACATTATCGTATATTTTATAGGATTCTCTCTAAATATATTTACTCTCGATCTAAATATTTATTTAGACTTCTTTATATAAATATAAATATATATATATATATATATATATATATATATATATATATATATATATATATATATATATATATATATATATATATATATATATATATATATATATTACAAAAATTACATAACAAAATATGAATATTATTTAAATTGTTCATCTTCTTATTAGTAAATCTGCCACCTGAAAAAACAAATGAAGGGAAAAAGATGTTAAGAAAATGAAATTATATATATATATATATATATATATATATATATATATATATATATATATATATATATATATATATATATATATATATATATATATATATTAAAAGAGAAAAGAGAAAAGTTACTAAGAAATAAAAATAAAATAAGATTTACTAAATTATGAATCTTATTTAACTTTTTTTCTTCTTAGAGATAGATCTATTACCTTAAAAATGAAATAAAGTAAAAAAAAAGATGAAAATGAATAAAATATAAATTATGTCATGAATTTCAAAAATGAGAAAATACATAGAATAACATGAACATCACATATGACAAAAAAAAAATATTAACTTATAATTTTCATATTTTGATATTAAATATGGTGGTTTTGATATCATATTGGGTGATTTTGATTTCAGATCCGCCTAGTTGTTTCGTATCACAATAACACAATCTAAAAAAACATTAAAGTCAACAAATAAATATTTATTCAGATCTGATTTTTTTTTTTTAATCTCGTTATATTTGAGATCTAAAAAAACAACAGATAAATATAAATCATAAATATAAATGAAATGAAAAACATTTCAAATAACAAATACATTAAAGAAGAAGAATGAGGTTATATGGAAGAAGAAGAGGGAGAACGGAAAAAAAAGAAAAAGACGGAAGATTTTTTTTTTGTAGATTCGAAGAAAAGAGCCTTGGAGAAGAAAGACGAGGATAAATACATTAAATACTAAAAATATCATTAGACAAAATATTAATAGTCATTCATTGTAAATTATATTGAATGGACAAGACATTAAATATTGTAAATATCAGACATTGAAAATAAAATTAAAAACAACTCTCAAATAAAATATTAAAATATGGAACTTTCAACCAATCAATATTTGGATTTTTTAATTTAATTTTCTTAATGTCGTGATTTTATATCGAATTTTTAAATAATTGATGAATAATAAGAGTGAATAAATACATTAAATACTAAAAACATCGTTCAACAAGATATTGAATAGTCATTCATGAGAAAATATATTGAATAAAAAAAATATTGAATATTATAAATATCTGACATTAAAAAAAATTAACAACATCTCTCAAATAAAATATTAAAATTTGGACCTTTCCACCAATCAAGATTTGAATTTTTTAATTTGAATTTTTTTAATGTCATGATTTTTTATCTTATTTTAAAATAATTCGTATAAAACCATAAATATTAAAAAAATTATATTGAATTTTTAAAGTGTTAGTTAAAACTATAATTTTTGAATCAAATAAATATTTTTACAATTTATCAAAAGTTTGTGTAACATGTTTTGTAAAAGTTAATTGAAAATTTTCATTCTAAATACAATTAAGGAATGAATCTTTCATCATTGGTATCACATACATCAATGATGTATGTAATTAAAATAATATTATTATTATTATTATTTTATAATTATGATATCACCTGCAATAAATCTTTATAGAAGATTATTTAGAGAGTCATAGAACCATATCTATCACTCTATTAGTTTTTTTTTAACTATTTCAACTAATTTTGATCAATTATATTTAATAATTATTTTTAAATTAAATTTAAGATTTAATAATATTTAATTATAGAATAAATATATTTTTAATCTTTTAAGCATAATAATTTTGTTTCTCATCCTTTTAAATATAATAATTAAATACTTTTATTTTCTAGAAACATTAGATTTTCAAAATATGGAGACATTTAAAAAATATATATAAAGAAGATAAATTTAAAAAGATAAATTTTATTTATAATAAAAAATAAATAAAATTATTTTCTTGACAAAAAATTATCTATAACTAATCAAATTTTATTTATAATTAAATGCGTTACTAATTAAAAAAATAAATGATACAAATATTTATAAGTAAATAGATACTAGACAAAAAAAAAACATAAGTAACATATGAATTAAATGATATTAAAATTATATGTTAATTTAAACAATTCATAACTATTTTATGATCACCAAAACAAAGAAATTAAAATAAAATAGTTAAGAAAAGTATATATATTTTAAATAATTTATAAATCCAAACACAAGTAAAATGTATTTATATTTTTTACTAATATTTATTTAGAGAATTAAAATAATATTTTCAAATATTATGTTATTAGTTAATATTTATAAAACTAAATAATTGTATAAATATATTTATAAATAATATAAAAAAAATTAATATCTAAGAAAATATGGATTTGATCCAATATATATATATATATATATATATATATA
Source organism: Lathyrus aphaca (assembly GCA_963966055.1). Classification (NCBI taxonomy): domain Eukaryota; kingdom Viridiplantae; phylum Streptophyta; class Magnoliopsida; order Fabales; family Fabaceae; genus Lathyrus; species Lathyrus aphaca. The sequence goes on from OZ014523.1 coordinate 283,141,731, forward strand.
TATATATATATATATATATATATATATATATATATATATATATATATATATATATATATATATATATATATATATATATATATATATATATATATATATATATATATGTGTGCGCGCGCGCGCGCGCGCGTGCGCTCCAAATATAGGGTAAGGATACTGGTTAGTTACAACCCCTCTTATGCTCTAAATAAAATAAAAATATTTATTTCTTTTAAAAATAATAAACTTTCTTTGTTAAATAATTTTGTCTTTCTCTTTTTTTTTATACTTATTATATTTTAGATAAAAATATGTGTAACACACGAGTACACGAATATCCAGACCTGAATTCGTTCTAACTTACAAGTTATTATATGAATTCGTTCTAACTTACAAGTTATTATATTTTTTTTACAATTAAAAACATAAAAGTAATTATATATTTAAAATAATGGATGAATTCAAACACGGAAAAATATGTTCTTTTTAAATTATTTATGTTACTATCATTTTTATTTAAAAATTATTTTTAATTTAAGACACAATATTATTTTAATATAATATATAAAAAAGTGAGCTATATGTTTTTTTTGAATCAATAAAAATTGTATTAAATTCAAAAAAGGATCAAAATAATTACAACAACTAGGCCATTATAGCATGAGCCTTGCTAAGAGATTCCTATACTTCCACCCTCTTTGGGTGATGATCTCTATAGTATTCTTCACTACTAAGTCTATATCCATTACATTTGTACTCTTAAAACAACTTTGATTCCTATTCATCCAACAATTGTACACAGTTTTCGCAAACGCTATCTTCATTATTCCCACCTTTGCTCCTTTCCTTTTGCAAAACTGAATAACCTAACGGCTTTCGTCTTCCCAATTGAGAGGATCATGATTGACTTCCATCCATACCAGCACATCCCTCCAAATCTGATTCATTCGCCGACATTCAAACATCAAGTGACTTATGTTTTCCTTGCTCCGACAGAAACAACAAGTTTCATCAATATCATAACCCAGGTTGCGAATTCAGTCCTTTGTTGCCAGCCTTTTATGGCACGCAAATAGCTGGAAAACAGCTCTAGGGCGAGCTCTGTTACCTGCCACCATGATGTCCCAATCCACATTAGTTTCATTTTTATATAGCTCTTTGTACGTCTTCCCCATTCTAAAGGTTCCAGTTCTGATGCTTTCATTCCAGCTTTACTGTATGTCTGGTATGATGTTTCTCGTCTCAATAATCGCTTTGACAATCGAAGAGTTTCTTTCAGCTGTATCAATTCCAAACAGGTCCCTATTTCGTATGAAATAGCCATGAATCCATTGTACCCAGTTGTCCTGCTTATGCTGTAAGTTCCATAGCAACTTCAATAGAGTGATTTTATTCCAATTCTCCAGATCAATTAGGTTGAAATCCCCTTTTTTTTATACGGCCCGCACATCCTTTTCCAAGATATTGGACTCTTCTTACTAGCAGCTTTCCCACCTGTCCAAATGAAGGTTCTGCAAGCCTGCTGAATCTTCTTGAGCACCATGCTGAATCTTCTTGAGCACCATCTTTGGAATTGGCAGGCATTGGCATCGGTAATTTTCCACAGCAAACTCCACAGCTTTCACCAATTGAATTCTACCAGCTTGGCTGAGAAGTTTGACACTCCAATGGTTAATTTTTTTGCAGAATTTTGTTGGTTAGAGGGAGGTAGTGGTTCACATTTAATTTTCTGCTAGATAGTGGTATACCAAGATACCTGAAGGGGAAGATTCCTTCTCTAAATCCAGTGATTCTGATAATCTGAAGGGGAAGATTCCTTCTCTAAATCCAGTGATTCTGATAATCTCAGTTTTATCTTCCTCTTTCACAGCTCCCAAGTACACATTACACTTCATAGGATTCATAATCAGCCCAGTAGCTTTCGAGAATCTCTGCATAGTATGTTTCATGATCTCTACTGAGCCTATATCTCCTCTGCAGAAAAGCAGTAGATCATCAGCAAAAGTCAAGTGTGTGATCTTTAATTTTTCACACTTTGAGTGATGACTGAAATTAGGGTCCATCTCATATTGTTAAACATTCTACTAAAGTATTCCATAGCTAGAGCAATGCTATATGTTTTTTTAATTGTACTAAATTCTTCTATATATTATTTTTATTTTTTAAAAAACAAATACGCGTCGTTCAACCAGTATCCACATATATTAATTATATTATTTTTAATATAAATTATATTTTTTATATTTGTCAAATTTTGTTAATTGTATTAATTTTTGTTGCTAATTTTTATTTATACAACGAAATAATTTGTTAAAAAAATTGTTTTTCTATTTTTTTTTCATTCTGATTACATTTTAGAAAAAATTTGGCGTAACACATAAGTATTATGCCAACACAAGGGTACCCATTCCATAATTCGTGCGAATGCACATATATTTACACTAAAATTTGTGCGAACGCACAAGTTTTTATATTTTTTGTGTAATAAAATAAAAGTAAATATATTTAAAATAATGTATGAATCCAAACACAGATAAATGTATTTATTTATGTTATTAATTTTTTTTTTTATAATTAAAATAATATTTATAAATATTATGTTATTAGTTGATTTTTATAAAACTAAATAATTGTATAAATAGTTTTATAAATAATGAGAACAAAATTAATATTTACATTAAAATATTCAATTTATCCAAATATTTGTATATATGGAATAATTATATTTATGCTAAAATATAAATTAAAAAAAAATTAAAATAATAAACTTGGTTAAATAATTTTATTTCTTTATTTTTTTAATTTTTATTACATTTTTGAAACAAATGCATGTAACACATTGCAAATGTACGAATATCCCACTATTACACAAACATTTTTCTTTAATTAATTAATAAATATTAAAACTTATCAAATAAATTTATTTTATTAGATATTTTTATTTTTAATTTTTATAAAAATTCATTTTTACGACAAATACACGTCATCAACGAATAACAGTGGAACACTAGTTTTGGAGTATGAAATCTTCCCATATTCTTATTATACATATATGCTCTTATGTACTCCCTCTAATTTTTACTATTTTAAGAAACATATCTTTTAAGTTCATTAATAAGCAATGTATCTATTTAATATTTGATAAATATAGAAGTAAACTTTTTTATAACAGGGATAAGAGGATATATGTCTATTCTTAAAAACTATATTACTTTTACGAAGTTAGACATTAAAAAGAAAAAACTTTTATAAATAAAACATATTTTCCAAAACTAACTTAAATTATTTGATAAATATAGAAGTAAAATATTTTATAATAGGGATAAGAGGATATATGTCTATTTTAAAAACTAAATTACTTTTACGAAGTTAGACATTTAAAAAAAAAAAACTTTTATAAAGAAAACATATTTTCCAAAACTAACTTAAAGGTTAAGTATTTTTTAAGAAATTAAAAGAATTCCCCAAATTTGTGGTGAAAAGGCCAATTAATTCCATTAAATGCAGCATCGTGTGACTACTCAGACACATTATAAATAGGATGGTTTTGGTTTACAATACAGAATATAATAAGTTCTTTCTCTATAATAATAATAATAATAATTTAAGTCCCATTATTTTCTTTTTCTATTCATCTCTTGAAAAGGATCGATAAAAAAGAACATGAATATTGTTCTTCTGCTGTGTTTCATACTACTGTCAGGTTTGTAACCACAATCTCTACTCATGTTCCTAGGGTTAATTTACACATACAATGTTAAACGGTTTTCAATATATATATTTCTATATATTCATTCTCCGGCTAAATTAGCCACAACTAAACCATAAAAAATAAAGAGGTTTTATATATTTACAATTCAACCTAGAAAATAGTTTATGAGCCCTATTTAACTATAATTTTAACCATAGTAAATTTAAGGCTCTGGGCATTAATATTCTTTGTATCTTTCAAAGATGGCTCTAAACACTACGATCATCTATAGATGTTTGAGATAATTAAAAATAAAAAACCTAATTGTTGTGACTGAATATATTATTGAAATCAAATTAGTTATATATCATTAAATTATCAATTATATATTCAGATATTCAGATACAGTTATTCAATCTATTCTACTAACCTATTGAATTTATTCTTCATTATTACATATTTATGTGTCATTATTGCACTATTTTTTTTATTAAATCTATTCCACTCACTATTATAATTGTGATGATATATATATTTTTGATGATATAGATATATATTTTTTGTTAGATTAGAAAATTGAAAACTAATGCTATTGAAAGTTTTTATTGAATAAACATGCAACTTAGTTTCTAAAGTTTTAAAATCTATAATAAAATTGTTAGATTTTTTTATCTAACTTGAATAATTTTATTATGAACGAGTGAACATGTAATATCTCATATTTACTACAGGGTTTGAAGCAGAAGCATTATCCTATGATTACAGTGCTAGCGTTGAAGTTAGTTTTCTATAACTTACTATATTTATCGAAGGTTACCATAAAATTTCTGTCTAATAGTTGCTTTTGATTCTCAGTGTTTAGCGCATCCAGAAAAGCCTCTATACAATGGAGGAATCATTCAAAATCCACATCTCAATGATGGATTACAAGGTTGGACAACATTTGGTGAAGCAAAAGTTGAACATCGAGAATCATTAGGCAACAAATTTGTTGTAGCACATAGCAGAAAACAACCATATGATAGTGTCTCCCAGAAGATTTATCTACGAATGGGATTGCATTATACTTTATCTGGTAATTTTGTTGTTAATATCAATTTTAGTGTATAATTTTGTTTCTTTATTAATCATTATTTGAATTATACCATGATGCAGCTTGGATTCGATCGACCGAGGATAATGTTGCGGTAACGGCCTTGGTGAAAACAAGTAAAGCATATAAATTTGGTGGTGCCATTTTCGCTCATTCTAATTGTTGGTCTATGCTAAAGGGGGGTTTCATAGCAGATACAACAGAAGAAGCTCACCTCTATTTCGAGGTACTTCATTTTTAAGTGCTTTTTATTTAATCTAATTGTAAACTAGGAATAACTCATTTAATAATGGTGAATTTTGTAGAGCAATAATACTTCTGTAGAAATTTGGATAGACAGTGTTTCCTTGCAACCATTCACAGAAAAACAATGGGTGTCTCATCAACGACAAAGTATTGAAAAGGTAAACATGATCGAATTGGTCAAGTTGATAAATAAAAAGAATAACTTGCATAACAAGTTTGATTCTGTCTCGGCAGGCTCGCAAGAGGAAAGTTGCAATCCGAGCAGTTGATGAACAAGGAAAGCCTTTATCAAATGCAAGTATATCTGTTACATTAAATAGAGGAGGTTTTCCATTTGGATGTTCAATGAACAAAAACATCCTCAACAACAAGGGATATCAAGATTGGTTTGCGTCTAGATTCACGGTTACCACATTTGAAAACGAAATGAAATGGTACACAAATGAATATGAACAAGGCAAGGAAAACTACTACGAAGCCGATGGAATGCTACAATTTGCAAAAAGTCACAACATTGATGTTCGAGGCCACAATGTAATTTGGGACGATCCGAAATACGAACCAAAGTTTGTTTATTCATTACCACAAAACCAGCTTTACCCTGCAGTTAACAAGAGGGTAAACTCCGTTGTTCAAAGATACAAGGGTCAAGTTATTGGTTGGGATGTTGTTAATGAAAATCTGCATTTCTCATACTTTGAAAGCAAACTAGGAAATGATTTTACATCAAAGATATTTACTGAGGTTCACAACATCGATCCACAAACCACTTTGTTCTTGAATGAATACAATACTATTGAGGACAGTCGCGATGGTGCATCAAGTCCGCCAAAGTATATCCAGAAGATAAAAGAGATTCAAAACTATAACAAGAATATACCTCTGGGAATCGGTCTGGAGGCTCATTTCCCTAACGGTTCGCCTAATTTGCCTTACATGAGAGCTTCCATTGATGCTCTTGCTGCCACTGGTTTTCCGGTATGGATAACTGAAATAGATGTTGAAAGGCAGGATAATCAGGTATGGTACTATGAGCAAGTTCTTAGAGAGGCGCATTCGCATCCAAAGGTTAAGGGTATTGTAACATGGACGGGGTGGAATCCACAAGGTTGTTATAAGATGTGTTTGGTTGATAACAATTTCAGGAATTTGCCTGCTGGTGATGTTGTGGATAAACTGCTTAGAGAATGGAGGAACAGAAAACTAACATTCACAACTGATCAAAATGGATTCTTTGAAACATCTCTTTTTCATGGTGATTATGACTTGGAAATTACTCATACTACTAAGAATTATAGTTTGACTCATAAAGTACAAGTTCATTCTAAAGATCATGAGTCCAAGAAAACAAGACAGTTTATACAACTTTCTATTTAGTTTTTATTTGCTATTGTTGATTTTTCCTGTATTTAAATTCAAAAATATATACAACATAGAAAGTTAATAAAATCACATTATTTTTATTGAACTTGATACCGTGAACATGGATCATGGACCCAGTCTCCGAGTCAATCACTTAATCCATAGTTTTCATGAAAAATACTTTCAGAGTCCTTTTACGAGGGAGTCTAGTTTGTATGATAGAGAGCTTAATTATTAGTCAAATTTATTAGTAGTTTTATATATTAAAAATTAGTTTATATTATTATGTTTTTGGAATATTCTTAGGTTATTTTGGGCTTTTAATTAGTTATTGAGTCTTTAGTTATTATCCACTACTATTATGTATGTATATTTATTGAGAGATGGAAAAGTTATGAAATGAATGAATGTTCTTTAATTTTTTTAGATAATTTTTATTATTGTTTCTTATAATTATCTAGTTTTGTTAGGGTTTGCAATTAACATCCTAACAATTGGTACTTTCATCTTGAACTTCACTCCATACACACCATCATTCCCATCTTTTCCATGGAAAAGTTTTACACTTTATCTTACCCACATTCATTTTACATCTTCATCACCAAATATTTATTTTAATCATGGATATACACCACCTCCATCTAACTCATATTTATCATATTCTACTTCTAATTGTTCATACTATTACAATAATTCTTATCCATTCCAACAACCAACAAACACCTCATCCAAGATTATTCATAAATATCAACCGCATTCTACAAATAGAATAGATTTTAACATTTGAAAGTGACTCAAATCTTCAAGAAAGTATATCAAAAAAATTATCTAAGAAAAAAATGAAAAACAGTTTCATCTTATGTCTTCCATTTCTGAAAATTCAAAAACATCATTTTTAGGTCAAATGAGAATTTCCTCAAACTTCCATTCCATTAAGGCCACCGCAACTTCCATTGGCCAGCCTGAGATTTACACTCACCAATCAAACCCTAACCCCATCACCACTTCCACTGTTACTGAAACCATCACCACTAGTGACAGTTTCATTAATCAAATGACAACCAACTTTAATTCCCTAGGCACCACCACCGCAAATGTAGTCTCCAAACAAAAACAACAATCGCAACAACAACAACAACAAGAAAAGGCAGAATAGGAAAAAGCAAAAGAAGAAAAACCTAATCTAATGGCTTCCTCCATTTCAACTCTCAATTCATCAATGTTACTTCCTATTTCCAAAGAACAAAACTACCCATCTTCCAATTTTCATTCAAATAGCTTAAAGTTTACATTTTTTTCCTTAAAAAATCTCTTGTTCTGTCACTAGAAATGATTCATCTGTTCTTCCATTGCGGGATAAGACCAATGTTTAAAATGGACCGATTCTTCCTCTAAGACCCGATTCGTTTGGGAGGTTTGGGAAGAATGGTGGGAAATATGTTCCTGAAACTCTTATGCATGCTCTTACTGGACTTGAAGCTTCATTCTATTCCCTTGCTGCTGATGAAGATTTTCAGTAAGAACTGGCTGGGATTCGTCCCGGAAAAGGTAAGATACATAGCCATCGTTATATCTCTCATAAGGGTCCACTCATTGTTTACGGAACTGAAAGAGCTAAAGCTGTGAAGGTATTTTGTAAAATCCCTGCTGTTGAAACCATTAATCTTGAGAGGTTAAATATCTTGAAGCTTGCACCTGGTGGACACTTGGGGAGATTTGTGATCTGGACAAAAAATCTCAGTACTATATTAGATTTATGGACTTTGCTGATTCAATGTGAACAAGTTGTTGGTAGTTTTGATCAAAGGAACTTCTGACATCCTTAAGCAGATTAGGCAGAACTCTTCACCTCTTGGTGATGAGCTTCAGGGTTTGGCTCATTACTTTGTCAATGGACTTGCGACGTGGTTATCAGCTGGTATGCTTATGTATAAACTCCTTGTGTTGTCATCTTCTGCAGATATGTTAAGAGCAACTTATAAAATTTACATCACCGTATCTCCATTTAAAAGGATGTCGAAATTCTTGGCCAACAAAACTATTCTGAATCTGGTAAAAAGAAAAAGCAACATGTAATGAAAACAAATGAGGTACGGGAAGAGGGCCCACATGAAGTGAGTGGATGGAATATTTCCGTTACTAACCAACCACAAGGTACGGGAATACGCAGAAGTGGGAGAGCACGCACGGAAAACGTGACGTTGAAGGACTATGTGACAGCATGAGATTATAAGGCTTGTGAGAGGAGTAGTGTAGGGTTATGTGTGATTTGTGAAATTTTCTGCTATTCTCTTCCTCTCAACTCTGTATCAGCTTGCTGAGTTTATCAATTTTTCAATCAATATATACTTCTTCTTATCTTCCATTTTATTACTGTTTCATTGGTGCTTTCATCAGCCATGGCCGCTCCACAATACAAGGAGATGCAGGAAGATCTCAGACGCAATACCGAGGAGATGAAGTTGTTTCAGACGGAAATCCTTGAGCGTATGGAACGACTGAAAGTTGGTAACGCGTCAAAGTTTGAGGAGATTCACACAGCACTCGATATACTCATCCATCAAACACCGTCGAAGCAACGCCATGGTCCCGAACTCAATAATAGACCTCCATTTCAGGTGAGAAACATCAAACTAGAGTTCCCTCGTTTTGATGGCACTAACGTCCATGAATGGATCTTTCGGGCTGAACAGTTTTTTGGGTATTATGATACTCCTGATCATGATAGATTAACCATCTCATCGGTGCATCTTGATAAAGATGTGGTTCCTTGGTTTCAAATGGTACAACGTTCAAATCCATTTCATTCTTGGCTAGAGTTTACGCGTGCGTTAGAGTTGGATTTTGGTCCGTCCATTTATGAATGTCCACGGGCTACCCCGTTTAAGCTCACTCAATCTGGTACTGTGGCTGAATATTATATGCAGTTTACTTCATTAGCTAACAGGGTTTATGGCCTGAGTAATGATGCTCTAATCGATTGTTTCATTAGCGGATTAAATGTTGATATCCGTCGTGATGTATTGATTCACACACCAACCTCCATTGTTAAGGCAGTATCTCTAGCGAAAGTTTATGAGGAGAAGTACACCTCCGTTTCCAAGCCACAAAAACCAAACACAACCAATTACGTCCCCAACAAACCATTCACCCACAAACCAGAAAATAACCACAAAAATATGCCCCCCATCCTCAATACACCCCCAACCAGACCAATGAGTCAATACCAAAAAAATCCTAATATTAAGAGAATGTCACCAGCAGAAATGCAAGTGAGAAGAGACAAAGGACTTTGTTATTGGTGTGATGACAAATTCTCTTTCACCCATAAGTGTCCTAATCGATAATTGATGTTATTACAATATGATGACAATGATGCAGACCAGGTGCTCGACAAAATGGCCGAACCACCAGATATAACATCAAACAACCTTGCAACCAACCAAACTGAACATCACCTATCCTTTAATGCCATGAAAGGGACTAGTAACATGGGTGTGTTGAGATTCTCCGGCTTTATTGATAATATTCAGGTGCAAATTCTCATCGACGGAGGTAGCTCGGATAACTTTGTCCAACCAAGAATAGCCAAGTTTCTTAAGTTACCAGTGGAACCAGCACCAGTTTTTAAAGTATTAGTAGGTAATGGTGAGATCATGACGGTTGAGGGTGTGATACAAAAACTGCCAGTAGTAGTACAAGGACACAAACTAGAAGTGCCAGTGTTCTTACTCCCTGTGGCGGGAGCTGATGTCATATTGGGTGCATCTTGGTTAGCAACATTAGGCCCACATGTTGCTGATTATGCAGCGTTGACTCTAAAAAATTTTCTAAATGGAAAATTTGTAACCTTGACAGGAGAAACTAATACTACTGCACGTGCTTCAGCTCAACTCCATCACTTTAAGAGACTGCAAACTACGGATGCAATTGCAGAATGTTTTACCATTCAATGGCTGAAATCTCATGAGTTGGAAGATATTTTCAATGAGCTACCTACTGACACTGAGCCAGAAATAGTTGTCTTGTTACACACATACAAAGATATTTTTCAAGCCCCGTCATTTCTACCGCCGGCCAGAGCACATAATCACACTATACCATTATTAGAAGGTTCAAACCCTGTTAAGGTCAAACCTTACAGGTATCCACATAGTCAGAAAAACCAGATTGAGAACATGGTTCAAGAAATGTTGCAACAAGGAATCATTCAACCCAGTACTAGTCCATTTTCATCACCAATCATTCTGGTGAAAAAGAAGGATGGAACATGGAGATTTTGCACTGACTATCGAGCTCTTAATGCTTTAACCATTAAAGATAGTTTCCCTATTCCGACAGTGGATGAATTGTTAGATGAGTTGTTTGGAGCTAAATTTTTTTCTAAGTTGGACTTAAGATCAGGCTACCATCAGATATTGGTGCATCCAGATGACAGATACAAGACAGCTTTCAAAACACATCATGGTCATTACGAGTGGTTGGTCATGCCTTTTGGTCTAACAAATGCTCCTGCAACATTTCAAAGTCTAATGAACCACATATTTCAGCATGCCTTAAGAAAATATGTTTTAGTGTTTTTTGACGATATATTGGTCTATAGTACCAATTGGACAGAGCACTTAAAGCATTTAGAGGCAGTCCTCAAAGTACTACAAGAGCATACGTTGTTTGTCAAGTTGTCTAAATGTGCTTTTGGAGTCAGAGAAATTGATTACTTGGGACACGTGGTGAATGGAGATGGTGTGCACATGGATAAAGACAAGGTTCGAGCTGTCTTGGAATGGCCAACTCCTAATAATATAAAACAATTGCGAGGATTTCTAGGCTTGACAGGGTACTATCGAAGATTCATCAAGTCCTATGCTAACTTAGCTGGTCCATTAACTGAATTACTGAAGAAAAATAGTTATGAATGGAACCCACAAGCTGAAAAGGCTTTTCAACAATTAAAGTTAGCAATCACTTCTACCCCTGTGTTGGCCTTACCAAATTTTCAAAAGCCTTTTGTATTGGAGACGGATGCATCAGGTATTGGAATAGGCGCTGTACTCCATCAAGATGGACATCCAGTGGCTTACTTTTCAAAGAAGTTAGTGCCGCGAAATCAGAAAAAGTCTGCTTATTTTAGAGAAATGCTAGCTATCTCGGAAGCCATTGCTAAATTTAGACACTATTTACTGGGTCATAAATTTATAATTCGCACTGATCAGAAAAGCTTGAGGAACTTGATGGATCAAGCTTTGCAAACACGCAGATCAACAACAGTGGCTACATAAGTTTCTTGGCTATGACTTCACTATCGAATATAAGCCAGGAAGGGAGAATTTAGTTGCCGATGCCTTGTCTAGAATAATGACGTTAACTTGGTCTGAACCTCGCGCAACAATAATTCAAGAGATCAAAGTAGCTTTACAAACAAATCCAATCTTATTGGATATTATGAACAAATGCAGCACTGACAATCAATCGCAACAGCAGTACACAGTCAGGGAAGGCTTGTTATTTCGGAAGAATAAGATTGTGGTTCCCACTCCATCTGACTTGGTTCGAAAATTACTGCATGAATATCACAATTCACTAATAGGTGGTCATGCTGGCATCACCCGAACAACTGCTAGAATTAAAGCCCAATTTTATTGGCCAACACTACAGAAAGATATTAAAGAATTTGTTCAGACGTGCTCGGTATGTCAACAAGCTAAGGTGGCTAACACGTTGCCTGCGGGGTTACTCCAACCTCTTCCGATACCCTCACAAGTGTGGGAGGATATAGCCATGGATTTTATTACGGGACTGCCTCCTTCACATGGCTATACTACTATTATGGTAGTGGTGGATCGTTTGACAAAATATGCTCATTTTATGGCTATGAAATCTGATTACACTAGTAACTCAGTAGCAGAAGCCTTTATGAACAACATCGTCAAACTACACGGTATGCCTAAATCTATTGTGTCAGATAGAGACAAGGTTTTCACTAGTGCTTTTTGGCAACACCTCTTCAAATTACAAGGCACAACACTAGCCATGAGCAGTGCCTACCACCCTCAGTCGGACGGCCAGACGGAGGTGCTCAACAAAGGCTTGGAATTGTTTTTGAGATGCTTTACATTCAACAATCCCAAATTGTGGTTTAAGGCTTTAACATGGGCAGAGTACTGGTACAATACGGCTTTGCAAACGAGTATAGGCATGACTCCTTTCAAAGCTTTATATGGAAGAGACCCTCCTACATTGACAAGATATGTGTCTCAGGCTTCTGATCCTTCAACACTTCAAGAGGAGTTGATGGAGAGGGATAGAATCCTACAACAGCTGAAAGATAATTTGGAGAAAGCTCAACAGTATATGAAAAAGCAGGCAGACAGACATAGAAGAGATGTCCATCTACAGGTAGGAGACTTGGTCTTAGTGAAATTACAGCCTTACAGACAACAATCTGTAGCATTGAGAAAGAATAATAAACTGGGAATGAGATATTTTGGGCCTTTTGAAGTCTTAGACAAGGTAGGAGAAGTTTCTTATAAACTGAAGTTGCCGGACCATGCTAAGATTCACCCAGTTTTCCACGTATCTCAATTGAAGCCTTTTAAGGGTGTTCCTCAAGATCAATACATGCCACTACCTCTTACTATGACTGATACAGGCCCAATCATTTGGCCGGTAGAGATTTTGCAAGCTAGGACGATCACTAAAGGGTTACAAAGAGTTCAACAAGTTCTGGTTCAATGGGATCAGCAGCCTAGATCGGAAGCTACGTGGGAGGACATAGCTAGCTTACAACAGAAGTTTCCACTTTTCAACCTTGAGGACAAGGTTGATTTTAAAGGGGAGGGTATTGTAATGAAAACAAATGAGGTACGGGAAGAGGGCCCACATGAAGTGAGTGGAGGGAATATTTCCGTTACTAACCAACCACAAGGTACGGGAATACGCAGAAGTGGGAGAGCACGCACGGAAAACGTGACGTTGAAGGACTATGTGACAGCATGAGATTATAAGGCTTGTAAGAGGAGTAGTGTAGGGTTATGTGTGATTTGTGAAATTTTCTGCTATTCTCTTCCTCTCAACTCTGTATCAGCTTGCTGAGTTTATCAATTTTTCAATCAATATATACTTCTTCTTATCTTCCATTTTATTACTGTTTCACAACATCCACACTATTGACTATGGGATTTTCTATGGCTTTCAGTGGCATTGTCTCATTCAGCGTCTTTCGGAGAGACTTGGAGGGCCTCCGAAGCTTCATATTACATGAATTGATCTTCCTCAGCCAGGATTTAGACCAACAGAAAAGGGTGAGGTGAGGAGACGGGTCTTTGACTTGAGACATATTGCAAGAGATTCAAAGTTCCATTCGAGTACAATTGTCGTGCACATAAATGGGATATTGTAAAACTTGAAAGTTCAGAACTCGTAGCAATGACATCAACACTTACATCGTTAAAAATTGGAATTCAACTTTTATCAATTCTTCCAATTTCTGAATTATCATTATGTGGTGCAAACTATGCTTACATTTTAGGATTTGATGATCCGAAAACGTTGTCGTTTATAAGGCTGTTTATTTCCACCCATAGTGATCATGAAGGTTCTGCTCTTTTAGTTGATGTTCAAAGAAATAGTAATATAACTGCTGAAGTTATGAAATCATTAAATATTCCCAGGGGTGTAATGTGTGTACTCTTTCGAACATTAAATACCGACAGGCAGCTTATGTTTTAGAAGAAATTTGACTCCAACTATGTGGGGTTCACTGTAGATAGAGCAAAATTACTAGTGGAAAACACCCATATCAAATTTGTTGGTAGTGACTACCTATCTGTTGCTTCTTATGATGACTTGATTCCATCCCACCTTGTGTTTTTAAAAGACAGGGAAATCATTCTTGTTGAAAGCCTGAAACTTGATGATGTCCTAGACAGTGCATTGATTCAGGCAATATCTGACTGGCTGAAGAGAACACTGGATATGATTGATGAGGATCTGGAAATGATACCCTCAAAGACAGGGCTCTAGGTCTCACTCCTTTAGTTAGTATATTGAGTCATGCAGAAGGCCAGGTCACTGCCAAACATGTGATGAGAATCTCATCTCATTAATTTCAATATGAAAAGGCATTACCTGATTAGATGAGTTATGGAAATGATTTTTGGTGACTGAAAAAGATAAAGAAAATATAAGTCTTTAAGGGTGTTATTTGTATACAACCTTGGGGACAAAGATGGTTTTGAAGGGGTGAGTAATGATAGAGAGCTTAATTATTAGTTAAATTTATGAGTAGTTTTGATATATTAAGAATTAGTTTATATTATTATGTTTCTAGAATACTCTTAGGGTATTTTGGGCTTTTAATTAGTTATTGAACATTTAGTTACTATCCACTACTACTATTATATATGTGTACTCATTGAGAGATGGAAAAAGTTATGAAATGATGGAAAAATTATGAAATGAATGAATGTTCTTTAATTTTCTTAGATAGTTTTTATTGTCTTTTCTTATAATTATCTAGTCTTGTTAGCGTTTACAATTAACATCCTAACATTTATCTCTGAACTTCTACAAGAAATATACAATTTCAAGCTTGACACTAAATCAACAACAAAATTCTTCTCTGATCTCAAATCTTTTGGGATGAATTAGATTTATATTTTCCTATTCTTATTTGTAACTATCGCGTCAAATGCTCGTGTGAAGCTATGCATAACACACATTTTAATTACAAATTGCTTCGTGAATCTCTTTCAAAAATCTAAATTTGATCAAGTTTTAGGAACTGCATCTTTAAATCAGGTTTGCTTTTGGTTCTTGGATCATAGATTCCAAAACTAGTGACCATATTTGTGGATATGTTCATTCGTTTCATTATTATTCTAAATAGTCAACTTCTTATTTTTAAACATTTTGGTACCGTAGACAGTAATTTTCGACGGTACTTGTATAAAAGGAAAATGTTGTTGAAAAGGGAGATTTTCGACGCAGACAACAAGAAATGACATTTTACATATTTCTACAAAGAAGAATAAAAGCTTATGTTTCATTAACATGACATGATCTTCAGTCGAAGGAGTTTGTTTGTGATAATTTCGACGGATGTTGAATAAGACGTCAATTCAAATTGAAAGAAGAAATTCAAAGTGTGAAGTTGCAACGTTTGTCAAAAGGACGCGTGGAAGCTTCCAGAGGAATGAAGGCATACCGAAAGACCAAGTGTCAAGTTATTGGAATTCGTCTTTTAGTGGCAGTTAGTTTAGTTTCATATATATATATATATATATATATATATATATATATATATATATATAGAGAGAGAGAGAGAGAGAGAGAGGATAGTTTTTGTTAGTTTGTGTGTGTGATATTTTTGGTACAAATTCCTATTGAACTCAAAGTACCCGTGTGAGAGAAAAGAGTGTGAATCTGGAAAATGTACGTGTGAAGAACACCATCTTTACTTTCTTTAAGTTTTCAATAAAATTCCAATTTCATTTAAATTTCTTTACCATTTCATAGTTTTTAGTTTATTTTAATTCTTTTATTTCGACGCATTACGTTACTTGTCTTCCATTACTTTAACATATTCCTAGAAGTTGTTTTCTTTAAATTACGTCAAGTTTGTTCTACTTTTGTTCTTTATTCTTATGAATCATACAAACATACTTAAGATAATTGACTAAAAGTGAAATCATTAAGGATGACACAATCAATACATTCGACCAAATACAGATAAAATACACACTTATGTCCTAGGATTTGTATGGTTGATCCTGCAAGTTAACTAATTTAGACATTGAATTAAAAACCAGCGGTTGTTCGTCAGAAAACACCAGCGAACAAATTGGCACGCCCAGTGGGACATTAGTGCGTAAAAGATATCATAACAACTCTTAGTCAAAAAGGTTTTAATTTGTTGCATGATTCTAAGAAGCGGTAAGTTAGCCGTAACCGACGTAGAAATGCCTAAACGAACAAGAGTAAGAAGAATGTCGAATCCTCCACATAGTCAAAATGAAAATACTGCAGTGCTTACCCCTACTCCTTCGATTGGAGGAAATACGAGGTCAATTTCTGTATCAGAAGTCATACCCTCTTCGTCAGGCTCAACACCTGCGTTTGTAGTATCTCAAAGTGCGCCTAGTTTTTCTTCCATGGGACCCCAAATTTCCATGGGAACGCCTCCCCTATAGGGAACGTTCATAGGCCCTTTTCGATGAACTTTTCAATGCCCTTGTTTGGTAGGGAACAACCTTATGGGATGCCTACTACCACTATGGAAAGTTTGCAAAATGCATCTTCAGTCTATTCTGACTGCTTGTTGAATAGGTCATCACCATTGAAAGAATCAGGATCTGGTGGAAACATGGGAAGAATAAATCAACTCCCACCAGGATTTCAAAATTATTCGCCAGCAATCACCACAAATTCGGTAAACACCATTAGACAACAAATGGATGAGAGCAATCATGAAATGGTCCATATGTTAACACAACAAATGGGAGAAGTGTTTAATCCCTTGATACGAAACATGATCCAAACCAACCAATTGTTGGCAGAACAAATGACGCGTATTGCTAATTTCTTCGACGTACCCCAAACACAACCCAGAGAGCAAATAGTTCCAAATCCTAGGACACCTGTCAAAGAGGAACCTACCATAAACCAGAGGCTAGTAGAAATCCCCCAAGTAAACATTAGAAACCAAGAGGAAGCAGTCGAATAGCCTCAAGTAGAAATTCCTGCCCAGCTAGAGCCTAGGAGAAATCTAGTCCATAGGGGTCAAGACGCTGATCATGTTGTGCAACAGATGCGCTATAATAATATTCCTTCTGAAAACAACCTAGCAGCCATTGTCGAAAGAATAATGGCACAGAATGGGGTAAATATAGGATTACAAAGGCCTAGTTATGTCTCTCCATTGTCTGAGTATATTCTACAACAAGAATTACCCCAAAGGTGGAAAGTCCCCAAGTTCACCAAAATTTCAGGGGATATTAGTGAATCAACCATAGAGCATGTCGCACGTTATCTAATCGAAGCAAAAGAAATAGCAAATAATGAAAATCTAAGGACGAAATATTTTCCATGTTCTTTGATAAAAAACGCTTTAACTTGGTTTACATCCTTGCCTGCAAACTCCATATATACATGAACCCAATTAGAAAGATTGTTCCATGAATAGTTCTACATGGGGCAAACCAAAATAAGCCTGAAGAAATTGGCCAGTGTGAAAAGAAAACTCTTTGAACCAATAGATGATTATTTGAATAGGTTCAGATTACTGAGGTCATATGTTTCACCCAAGTACCCAAACGTGAATTGGTCGAAATGGCCGCAGGTGGTCTAGATTACTCTATAAAGAAGAAACTAGACACCCAATATTTGAGAGATATGTCGCAATTGGCAGATAGGGTGAGACAAGTCGAAAAACGAAAGGCTGGGAAATTCAGAGCAAATAGAAACAAAAGAGAAATAATGGCTTATGTAGGGATGCGCCAAGAAGATGAAAATGATGTAGATAATATAGACGAACCATCATGTTTCGAAGAACAAGAAATTGACTTAGCAGAATTAAAACAGGGACCACCATATTCTTGTAGGATGTTAGTTCCATCGAACGGAAAAAATCCAGTTGATCCTGAAAAGAATGATATGTTTCCTAAAAGAACCTATACGTTTGACGCCACCAAATGTGACGAAATTTTTGACAAATTAGTCGAAGATGGTCAGATGATAGTTCCACCAGGCACTAAAGTTCCTCCTATGGAACAGTAGAAAAAGAGAGGTTTTTGTAAGTACCATGGATTTTTGGGTCATAAAACGTCTCAATGTTTCCTTTTCAGGGACCTAGTGCAGAATGCTATCCGTGACGGAAGACTGAAATTCAGTGACAAGCAAAAGCAACAAATGAAAATTGACTCAAATCCCATGCAGACTGTCGACGCCCACTACACTGAGCTATCAATCATTAACATGGTGGAAGTGGGAGAGTTTTTGAGTATGGATTCGAAATGGTAGGAGCTACTGAAGGCTTCGATACCAATGTCAACATGGTGGATATTACTGAGGATCTCATAGACAGGGACGAAGTTACTGAATGGAAGAATGTTGAGCACAAGTCTGAGGGCGAATCAACTTGTTACAGTAAGAAGGTCACTGAAGGCCTCAACGACCTAGGCAAGATTGGAGTCACAGAAGATCTTGCAAGACAAAGGCTTGCGAAGTCACTGAGGATTTTGCCCCAGCAAAAGTGGAGGCCATTGAGGGCCCCATCAACATGGCTAAAGTGAAGGCCACTGAAGGCCACAACAAACCAAGCAACGACGAAGGCACTGAGGACTCCGTCGAAAAAGATTGGAGGGTTACTGACAGCCCTAATGTGACAAAAAACCAAGAAATCTTTGGCAACCTGAATGATGCTGAAAATAAGATTGATGAAAGCTTCACTGACAATGCTGGGGTGGACGAAAGTATTGTCATGCTGAAAGCAAAGGTTGACGAAACGCCTGAAAAGCCAACCTCTATGATCGAATATTTTTTGTACTCTCATCAATTAAAAATACTAATCAAAACGTTTAGAAATGAAGAAATTGAAACTATAGGTATAAAAAGACTTAAAATCAAAATTTTAAATTGGGCGTTTTAGAAACTTAATCAAAAATTTAATAATAGTCTAAATGACACTAAAATACAAATTTTCTAAATATCTATAAATCCTTTATATGCTAAAGATTATGGTTTAAAAAATAGAATTGTATATATAATTACAAAATATATATATATTGAAGAAACTTTGTAACGCATTTAGCTGCATGACATGTCTTTCAATTTTATTTGCAAATCTTTTGGAAGGATATATTCAAATTTAATTTGCACTGACGTCGCATTTTATTCGAATTAATGTTTAAGAATGTTTAAATTAAAATTTACACATAAAATAGTGTAACATTTGAAAATTGAACATGATAATGTTCTTTTATATTTATTCTATTGGTAATAAACGGAATTATTTAAAAATAATATTTCAAAATTTTGAAATATTCATAAATAGGATTGTTTTGAAAAAGAGAAAATAATGGGTCATTTATATCATGTCCAACATTATTTTGAATAAAACAATATAAGTTTTATAAAAAGAATATTTTATTTTTATATATATTCGTGGTTGTTTGTCTCATACAATGTTCGTGGCTGTAACCTTCTATTAAAGTAGATAAGAATTAGGAAATCTCTGATTGATGGTAAGGTTGATTTGTGTTTGATACAGGAAACTAAGATACAATCTATGAAGGATTCTTTGGTTAGAAGTTTGTGGGGCAAAAAAGGCTTTGATTGGCCAGCTTGTGGCTCTACTGGTGCTTCGGGTGGGCTTTTGACCATCTGGAGAAAGGAATTATTTCAGCCTATTTTAACTTTCAAAGGTCATTGATTCTTGTGTTCATTGCTTTCTTGGAATAATTCTAATATGTTTGTTGTTAATGTTTACTCGCCGCAAGCTTTAAGGGATAAATGTAGATTGTGGTCAGATCTCTTAGATCTCAAATCTAGCAATCCGGGGGGGGGGGGGGGGGGGGGTGGATAATAAGGGTGATTTCAATTCTATCAAAAGTATTGATGAGAGGATTGGATTGAGATCCTTGTCGGTTCGTGAATGTTTGGAGTTTAGCTCTTTCATAAGAGAGTTGGAGTTGGTTGACTTACCTTTTGTGAGTAATATGTTTTCCTGGTTTAATTCCAATGGCTCCTCTTGCAGCAAACTCGACAAGTTTCTTTTAGATGATTCTTTGATTGATTGTTGGAACTTTAGAGGCCAAGTGGTGGGTGCTAGGGACATTTCTGATCATCGCCATGTTTGGATTAAGTCTAATTGTTCCAATTCGGGACCTAAACCCTCCCGCTTCTTCAATTGTTGGCTTGATCATAAGGATTGTAAGAGGTTCATCAAGGAGGGAGATATCAACAATTGGTTTTTTAATAACTCTCTTAAACCAAGGAACAAATTGAACTACATTTCTGCTATTCATTTTGAGGGCGATTTGTATGAGGATACTACCAAGATTAAAGAGGTTGCCTTGTTATTTTTTAAGGCTAAGTTCAACAAGGAGGAGAGTTATAAGCCTGTGTTGAATCTTCATGACAATATCAAGATTAGTATGGACGATAGATGTAAGTTGGATGCCCCCTTCACATCATCCGAAATAAGAACGGATGTGCTTGATTGTGATGGAAATAAAGCCCCTAGTCCTGATAGTATTTCGTTTAAGTTTATTAAAGATTGTTGGGATATTATTGGATCAGATTTTGTAAATTGTTTTCTCTCGTACACGATGGTTGAAGGGAATATGTACCGCCAAGGCTTCTCCATACCACTCCTCAGATGCGTTGAGGAAGAAAACGTCCCACACGTGCTGGGAGAAGTCCACGAGGGGATCAACGTGCAATACCCCAGCAGAAGATCACTCGCTCGTAAGATTCTACGAGTAGGATACTATTGGCCGACGATGCAGGACAATGCGAAGGAGCACGTTAAAAAATGTGACAAATGCCAACGACATGGTGACATACACATAGCGCCCCCTACTGAGTTAAAATCATTGTCGTCCCCATGGCCGTTCGCCTGGTGGGGAATGGACATCTTAGGGCCCTTCGTCATCGGCACCAGCCAAAATAAGTATCTCATCGTAGGCGTCGACTATTTCACCAAATGGATCGAAGCAGAGGCCCTAGCCAAAATCACTGCACTGAACATCCTACGCTTCTTCAAATGAAACATCCTCGCTCGGTTCGGAATACCGCTCGCCATTGTGACGTACAACGGGAGACAGTTCACTGACAAACACTTCCAAGAATTCGTATCCTCAGTTGGAATCAAACAACACTTCGCTTCTATCGAACACCCCCAGACTAACGGGCAAGCTGAAGCTGCTAACAGGGTAATCTTGAGGGGCCTCAAGCGAAGATTGGACGAACACAAAAAACGCTGGGTCGAAGAGCTACATAGCGTCCTTTGGGCATACAAGACCACACCTCATTCGACGACCGGAGAATCCCCGTTCCGACTAGCGTACGAAACCGAGGCTGTCATCCCTATAGAGATGCACATACCATCCATGCGCACAGAATCGCCCATGGACCAAGATACTAACTCAGAAACGCTAAGAGAGGAGCTCGACTTGGTCGAAGAAATCCGATCAGGAGCATCTCTTCGAGAAGCAACACTCAAACAAAAAATCGCTGCTCGACACAACGCAAAAGTTGTCAAACGAGCGTTCGAAGTCGAGATCCTAGTATTGAGAAAAAACCACAAAGACTCTCGAGAAGGGAAACTAGCACCAAACTGGGAAGGCCCGTATCGCGTCCGAGCAAAGACCGAAAATGGAGCTTACTACCTAGAAAATCTTCAAGGGAAAGAACTCGTGCGACCATGGAACACCGAGAAAATTAAACAATACTACAACTAGTATGAAAATTGTAACACCCCAAATCTACCCGGCGGAAAATCATAAATCAGAGTTTCAAAATTCAACAATAAAACAGGATGCTACATTTTTTTCAACTTTAACAAGTTCATTTAATTTCATGAACATCGATACATAACACTTCAAATAGGATGAAACTATAATGTCAACTCTTATTCAATTCCTTGAAACAATACAACTTTTACAAATAGGCAACGGATCCACAAAATATTCAATTGTGCATCCGTTAACAAATTTTTCAACCTAACAACTTAGTAATAACATGTTTTTCATTGAGACAACTTAAAATAACAACAACTAAATATAACAACAAAACAATTAAGCGTTCATCCCCCCGAGTGTTACGTATCAGAGCGACAACACCGACTTTACAAAGAACGTAAGCAACGCTAATCTGGAATACCTGCACATTACCAATCAAGGTAACATTCAACAACAGAGAAGGGTGAGATATCGAACCATATAAACAAGAGTATGATAATTAATATGCTAGATAGAATCATACAATTTTCACACTATCCACAACAACTTCTTACTAAACACCCCAAACATCCAACATATTTTATCATCTTAATTCACACATCAACATAATCAATTCCAACTATAACCTTAGCATACACACCTTCATCAACTTCGACGAACGTTTACAATATATTCCACTCCTTCAATATCAGCATAATCGACATTACAAACATAAATATATAGACAACTCAGGCAACATAATCCTATAATTAACTCATCCATCATAATAATATAATCAACTTGGCAACATAATCAACTTATCCAACATAATAATATAATCAACTTAGCAACATAATCAACTTGTCCAACATAATAATATAATCAACTTAGCAACATAATCAACTTGTCCAACATAATAATAATCAACTTAGCATGAACCACTTACTCGACATAATCAACTTAAACCTCATAATCCACTTAAGTATACATAAACAACTTATTCAACTTGAGCAATGTACACAATTTTATCAATGTAAGCAACAAGAATAACTTTATCAACTCGACAACATAAACAACACAAACAACATAATTAATGCGACACGGAATGTGACTCGACTGTGCATATGCATGTGGTACCATTGGAGTTAAACTCCCAACTTAAAATATACCAGGTTATTGAGGTATCTGCAAGGCATAAGCCTTCAACTTAATAAATTTGCCAATCCAGGCCAACGTGGTGAGCATCCGCTCCAACTTAGAAATGTAGTGTATGCCATGATACAACGACTCAACACATCACAACAATCAACTCCAACAACATACAACAAACAACATTGCAACTTTAATTCAACACCGATTCAACATTGACCATAAGCCTACAACTTTCAACATTGGTCATACGACCTACAACTTGAACATCAACATTGGTCTTACGACCTACAACTCAAATAGTCAACATGGGTCCTTCGACCTTTAACTTAAAAATGCTCCCAAACCGGGACAAAACAACATACGCAACTATACTAGAAAATACACACATTCAACACTAATTAACAAAGTACACCGACTAAAATCACTTATTTATTATTTCGAACAAACTCGCCAATGTTCGTTAAATTCCGAACAACTAATTTTTCCGTTTAAATCGGCACTACATAATTTTCTGCTCACACTACGGATAACTTCCACTTATTCTGTTAAATTCTAATTTACTAATATCTGCATTTCTCTGCTACTATCTCTTAACTGTTACCGACTTCAATTCTGCTGCAATGCCATTACCTGCTAAATTTCATATTCTGGTTAAACCTGCTACTGTTTTTTGCTTAACTGCTTAATACGATGCTGATTTAAAATTGTCTTCATATGGTTCGTATTATATGTAATATACCTAGGGGTTCCGTCCCCAATTCTATTTTGATTCCAACAACCGTTTAGACCACAACAAAATTAATGAATCGATTATAAAATCATTACAGTAACTTAATTTCTTTTCACGACAAATTCAAATCACCCAATCGACATCAACTTAACATTCAACATCATAAAAATCACGTAATCCCAATCCCGCATAATAATTATCATAATCCCGAGTATAGAGTTCGAATCCCACCCTTACCTTAATCGATGACCGCTTCGAATCTCCAATCGAATTTCCAACCCCTTTGCATATGTGGCCCTTTTCCTCTCCTCTTTCATCCATGGTGATTAGAAATACGAACACGCTACCATTGAGTTCCTATATTGACCAAAATTCAGCCTTCATCACCATCAATCCCATAACTACTATTTGACCAATTTCCAGCATGAACTTCCAAAATTCAAATGCGTTTTTCTCCTTCAATACAGAACTTATTGACACAGAATTATATATCAAATTGAAGGGAATTTCGTAAGCTTTTCAGAAATTCAAGAATCGCTTTAATCAGAATTACGAGTAAAAAGTTATCACCTGTTTAGTGGAAGCTGTACCGAATGTGCGAAAATTAAGATATGAACATGAATCCTTCTTTCTCCTTCTTTTCTCCCAAGCTGTTTTCTCTCCTCTAAAACCTTTATTTTTCTCTAAGACTTTTTCCTCGTTTTCCCTAATTTCCACGATTCCCTTTTCTCAACTTCTACTGATTCCAACTTCTCCTCTTGACTAATTCTCCTCTTTATTTTTCTTTTTATTATAATAATAATAATAATTCAATTATAACTAATGGGCCCAACCGCAACACCCCCTTAATTGCTATTTCCAACACGGTTTCAAGCCCACTAATTAAATCCATTACAACAACGATAATATTAACTCTGATATTATTTCTACGGCTTCCGACTTATTTTTCTGACTTAACGACTTAATTCACCACAACACCAAAATTTAATTTAATAATTCACTATATAATTATTTTCTCCGGACTTAATTAGATTATCTTCCGATTATTAACCAAATGGTCCAACGACCTGATCGACATATCCCACAATAAACGAAGATACTTCATATCGTCTATAACAACTTATATCAACTTAATTAATCAATTCAACTTGAACCAACTTATGAACATCAACAGAATATTCTGATATTTCAGAAATCAACTTAAATCAACTTCAAATATACAAAACATCGCAAATCAACACAACACAATACACTTATATTTAATTAAATAATTAATTAAATAAACGGGTGTTACAACTCTCCCCCACTTAGAATATTTTCGTCCTCGAAAATCTATCTGATTCAACTACTCTAAATACTTATTTATCTCGACTAATCAACTTTCATCCTCGAAGGCAACCCCACTTATAACACAGACAACAATTCATAACATAATGTTAACTACAACACAAAAAACAATCAAACAATAAACTTGACAACCATTAACACAACACAACGAGTAACCAACTTACAATTTAGAACACATCAACACAAGAACATCCAACTTAAACACAACATCAACTCAATCAATTATCAAAATCTTAACGCATTCACATCAGAATAACGTTATGCCACGCGTTTGCTGCGCACTCTGATTACTTGCAAAATGCCAAGTTTACCGGTTTAAATCCAACTTATAATCACCAAAATCGACATATCAATAAAGCCTCCGACTCACTCCTCGGAATTTTCATTCCAACAGGTATTCTAACTCTTCATAGTTACCGAACACTTCCAACTTAGGTCCATAATACAACAACTTTGAACGTTTAGCGTAATTACAACAACGACGACTTCCCAATCTTGAATAAGATGTACTTGCTCTTCCCAATTATCCTCAACACAATTACAACTTTACTATCTTTTAGCAACACGTCTTCGACAATCATCTTAACCACACAACATCATTACAACAACATAAGGTACAAGGGTCCAACGAATCTCCACAAGATAACTCATACCCTTTGCCTCCAACTAATTCAACTTGCCGAATACTCGATCCTTACTCATACCGACACATCCTTTTATAGATTCTTATCTGAATCAACACAACCAAACAACTCCTCTTATTCCAACCAAAACCTCTCTTTAATAAACCAACTTATAATTTAACTTCTAATACTTGCAACTCAATCATATCTGACATTCTTATCAAATCATCATTTCATATTTCCACCTATTTTCCTTTCTAATCATCTCAATAGAACTTTAAGTCTCAAGCTACTTAATTCATCATTAAACAACATTCCAATTATTCCGAGTCCAACTATGAATTTTCTTATTACAATTCAATCCAAGCGCAACTTCA
This sequence comes from Lathyrus aphaca, assembly GCA_963966055.1. Lineage (NCBI taxonomy): Eukaryota > Viridiplantae > Streptophyta > Magnoliopsida > Fabales > Fabaceae > Lathyrus > Lathyrus aphaca. The sequence goes on from OZ014523.1 coordinate 283,167,771, forward strand.
TACTTCCCTCTTAAATTCCAACTAATACTCTCATATAATAACTTGCATCAACAAAACAAACAATACTCAAGCACTCGACTTGACTTCAACCAATTCGACGTACATACTATACTAGTTGGCATGACACATCTATCCATCAATTATGATTACGTCTGCTATCAACAATAGATTAAGGGTGATCAGTTCCTCAATTTATCGATAGACATCCGGCAACCATAACAGAGGCATCAATCATCATTACCCAACACAATAGTGTACTTCAACTTATGCTCAGAGTCCGTAAGCATATTGCTCCACCAACTCTCTACGGCTTATCAACTCCTTCTTAGTCTCCTTAATTCCAACTTCGTCAACGATGAAAAACATCCAAAATTCTAGTACACATTCTCTTATGTACACATATAGTACCACACGACTCTCGATATCCCACTAACACTTTATTCACTACAACAAGTACCATCCAAAGCGGTTTGGTCCATATACAACTTTCAACCAAGTTAAAATTCTTAACAACATTGATTAAACATCCATCTTCTTCTCAATATTACCCTCATCTAACATCGGGACTTTAATCAATCTCATTCGACATAAATCGTATCTCTATGCATTCTCCGATACCCACATTTTATTATTTAATAACAATTTCATCCTTCCAAATTTTCAGCAATAGACGCTCCACTTTGAACGCAATTATCTTCTCCAATACAGACCTCCAAATCACAAAATTATATTCTAACATGAAGAGAAATTTGTGCAGATTCCAGAACTTCAAGAATTGCCCGAATTCGACTTACGAGTAAAAAGTTATCCCCATCGCAATGGGACTGGTCAACAATTTTCGTATGCAGAATTTTCCAAAAATCAGCAGCAGACCCAACTATTAAAATACACTTATCTCCCTCATTATAAACCTCCTGAATGAAAATCTTATATGCAAACTGTAGGGAATTTCGTAAAGCAAGAAATACCAAACAAGTCAGACACTTCTTGCCTATTTTTGCAGGCCAAGAGGGCTGTGACGTCGATCAGCGGATGTTCCACAGCTTCCCCTCCATCAGAGGCCATCATCACCTTCCCCTCCCCGTCGACCATAGGGATCAGAGTGAAGGACGATACCAACTTGCGGAATTCTTCGAAGCTGGTCGCATCATCCTCTCCAAGGTTATCCCCTACTTGGACAAAGTCACACACTGGTCGCCCGTAGTGACTGTACTCCCAAGAGAAGGGGAACCTCCAGATCCTCCTACGAATCGACCGACCTCCGGCGTCCAACCGGGGCACGTCATTCTCATCAGTATCGTTCCCCATGAAACTGATCGACCTGGTCGCCCCTTTAGTCATTGGCTCGATCAGAATATAGCCACCTTTAAACGACCGGATAGACTCTGAATGCGCCTTGAAAATTTTGGCCCGTTGCTTGAAAGATACGAACCCTTTTCGAGCAGTTCCACGCCCCACCTGGCGTTGCAGAGAGAACATCCGGAAGAATAAAGGGAGAGTGGCCCCCGCCCCCAGGTGCACACACATCATCTCAAATGCCCTCATGAAAGCATATGAGTTAGGGTCGAGTTGTGAGGGTGCTACCCCCAGATAACCGAACACCGAGCAAACCAGGTCACTAAAGGGCATCCTGATCCCCAGGGTCGTGATAGCATATTCGTACATCGAGAATTTTCTTTTGCCGAACTCCGAGAAAATCCTATCATCGTCTCCCGGGTAGGTCACTGTCCCAGTGATCGGGATCCCCCACTACCGGCAGAGGATCCGCGCGCGGTCGGGCGTATGACGAGACCTTGTCCAGCAGATCTTCAACGACCCATTCCTCGGGCACCAACACCCTCTCTTCTTCTTGCATAACCTCGGGGGCACCAACCTCGTCACCAGAAGCTATCCCAGCGTCATTCACTTCGGTCGCCTCTGAATCTCCCGAAGAACTCTCAGAACCAGACGGGACGGTCGCCGAGGAGCCCGAATCCTCCGACGAACTCTCTTCCGAAGATATATCGAAGGGATCGACGAGCACGTTTTCACCTGAAAAGCAAAGGAAAGGCGTTAGTGAATTCAATAAGAATATCAAATCCACCCTTCCACTACCTATCAAGTGAAAGGACGCGCAACGGCCCGAAAACAGGGTCCCAATTATTAATCCCTTTAACGACCGACGTCCAAGACAGACGATCAACATTCATCGGGGATCATTAACACGCGTGGTTCACTATGTACGTGAGCTCATCGCAAAACCCTAACCTTAGTCGAACGACGAGCTCGACCACCGCCCACTGTAACCCTGTTCATAGCAGGCAACGGTACAACTACTACCAAAACCTAAAATCTACACATTACTCTAATCTACCGATAAAACCAAGTCCTAAGTCGCATGCATCACTACTTCTTAAAAACTAAGTCTAAAAAATCCAGAATAGAGGTCTAACCTTGGCCTTGAGACGCCATTGCAGAAAAATGACTTGAGAAGTACGGCGGTCGACGACGGTTTGCAATGATCGACAACAGTGAGCGGTATACAATTGCACGAGCAGTGAAGGGAGGTAGAAGACGAAGCAAAAAGTTCCCTATGTGGAACAACGTTACTATTTATAGGGAAAAGGGCACGTGCATTGAAACGTGACCCCTATCCCTAGGCAATAATAGCCTACGCGTTAGGCCATATGCTAGCCGTCAGAGCATTAAATTGGCACAAATCCCAAAACACGCCACCTTTTCATTTTCGCTTCCTCTGCGCCGACCTATAGACAGGATGCTCAGAAAGTCAATTCCCCGACGTTCGCCGATATTTCCGAGCACCGAGCTACCTTTAAGTCATCACTTCCTTGACCGAAAGCAACGACTTAGGGGGCTCCTGTTTCGGACTGGCCCAACCCTCAGAATTGGGCCATATCTATCTCACGGCCCAACGACTCAAAATATCCAACTATGCTCGGAGCCCTGAAATCAACTGCTCGACTTGCCCTAGGTCGAATGACTTCGATGCCGAGCACGGCCTGTCGAGCAGACTCTTTCTCGCCTCAACGGCTAGTTCCTAATCACCGTCGATTATTACGGGATCTGTGATCCGCGCCCAACAATTTGGGTCAATAAACACCCACTTGGACCAGTATATAAACCCTCTCGTTTGAGAGGGCCAGGTATTCAAATCTTGACCCAAAAATGTTGTACTTGCTCACTCGTTGCTCGCTTTCTGACTTTAGCATCAGAGTGGCTTTGCTGGTACACCCCCCATTTTCTCTCCATCATCAATTGCGCTCTCATCCACGCTCGACGCGGCCACATCGGATCCTGATCTCCAGTACGATCACCTATAGAGATGAATCAAATTGTCATCCCTAAATATCGGTCGGTGGTGGTTTAGGGATAGCTACGTCAGTTGACAACTCAAACATACTTCTATTAAAACTGTTGTATTCATAAATAAATTATATTTCTATTATTATTTTGAAATATTTTATAAAATCATTGTTTTTTTTTTTTAAATATGATAATTTTTTAAAAAAAACATTTCAGTTTTATTAAATTTTTTTATAGAAATTATTTAAAGTTTATATGATAAAAAATATATTTTTAAAATCATATAAAAATAAATCAGTAATAATTATAAATTAATAGGACACTCTTTTATATTATTTTAATATATTTTAAATTCTAATTAATTTATACATTTAAATGAACTAATTGAAATATTAACTTTTTTTTTCTTTTTTTATTTATTAAATTAATCTTGCAAATTATTTTAATTTTATTCAATGAATTTCTATTATTATTCGAGACAATCCATTGAAATTTACAAAAAGTTGGGTGATTTGTATCCTTGAATATTTTCATATTAATACTATGCACTTACGCCGATTTATTTTTTATTTTACAAATACATCTAATAAAATCACTTTTTAAATCGTTTTTTAGATTAGCTCTAAAAATATAACAATAACCTAACTTTTTTTTATTGAATTGATAAATAAATAGATGAATTGGATTGATTATGGATTCATGAATAAAATTATTACCATAATAAAAATTTATCTCAATCCTCAATCAAGTAAGAAAATAAAAATTCAAGATTTAGGAATGATATAGATTTTATTTTTGGAAGTGCAATTACACATTACTATTCTCAAAAAATTTCTTTAAATTAAGAGTATAATAGATATGCATCTTAAATTAAATTTAAAGAAAGAATTATACATATAGTATCAAAAACGAAGTTTCTATTAAAACTTTTATATGAAAGAAAAAGACCAAGAACAATCAGATTATATTTCTATATTTAATGCTACATAATAAAATAAAATCAATTAAAGTTATTCATCGGAAGCTAAATTAAAGGCAAAAAAAAAAGTTCCTTTTTTGTGTGGAGAATAGTAGTATATATTGGTCATGCTTATTATGCACAATTTTATTTATAGAGTTTGTGGCTTGAACAATCTTTCTCAGAGGAATACTCAAGTTGGAAATCATGTATACAAAGCATTTGAATTTTGTTGAACCTGATGAAGCCTCATGCATATCTTCTATGAATTATTGTAAACGAGTTGGCATGAATAAAAACAAAGGACAATGGACAATAGAGGAAGATGGGTATATATAAAAGCATGAAATCCTTGTTTTATTTTTTTCGGCTGTTTGTTTATCATCTTTTACTAATTTGGAATTTTGGTCTAAAAAGGTGTTTTCTTTGTGTATATAAAAACAGGTTACTGGTTCGGCTTGTTGAACAATATGGATTGAGAAAGTGGTCTTATATTGCTAAGAAATTTCATGATAAAATAGGAAAACAGTGCAGAGAGCGATGGCATAACCATCTAAAGCCTAATATTAAGGTTCATATTTATTTATCACATTATATTTATATATACATACTTATCTATTATTTTACAAGTAAATAAAATAAATTTAGGATGTGATTTGGACCATGTCCCATTATATAGTCAAACACTAACCACAAATTAGTGAATTAAATTAGTGAATTGTGTAAGAATTCTGTTGGTTCTGACATGTATACATTCCAACGTTCCAGACATTCAATCCTGATCGTGAGAAGGAGTGTTAAGAATTTCACATACATGTGGTTATAACTGAGAGCCACCTTACTAGTCGATTTTGTTGGGTTGAGATAAACTCAATCCGTTGAAATGATATTTTTTGATGTTCATACTAATAGATGGCGGTGAGTGTTTGTGGTTTACGGTGGTCAAAGTGATGGTTTTATGGTGGTCATGGTAGTAGTTAGTTGTGGTTAGAATTGTTGGTTTATATGCTGTTAAAGTGGTGGTCAAAGACTACAAGTGTTAGTTAGAGTATTGGTTTTAAGTAATCGAAACAGTGGTCATAGTGGTAGTTGGTGATAGTTGATGGTGGTCAGAGTGGTGATTTACTATGATCGGAGAGATGATTGCAGTAGTAGTCGATTTTGTCATAGTAATACTAGATGACTAAAAGTAGTAAAAGTGATGATAAGTAGTGGTGATCAAGGTTTTAAATTACGATTGTGATTGGGACACTATTGCGGTTAAGATTATTATAGTTGTGGGTTGTGATGTTGATTGCATTGGTTGCGTGCGGTGTGAATAAAATATTATATTTTAGGATTAAATGCATAATTTTTTTATAATACAGGTCAATTTTGTTTTATCTCCTTCAATTTATTTATTTTTTAATGTTCTCTGTAATAAAAAAAAATTGAATTACCCCCTAAACATGCATTTAACCCTATATTTTATTATTTATTTTATATTTCATATATCTTCTTCTATTTTTAAAATTTTCATATATATATATATATATATCATTAACAATTCGTCATCACTTTTTATATCTCTAATCCTTTTAAAATAATATTTTAAATCTATGATATAAATAAGAAGAAAGGTTGACCAAATAATTATTGCAAGCATTGTATAATCTCTTGCGACTTGATTTTCTCTTATGTGGACTGATGCGGCTGGTGTAATGTTAAAAAGTGGTCATGCGTTATTATAATATGATTTTTATTTTAATTTGTGATCACATTATAATTGCAGTTTGTAACAGACACAGAAACTACTGCAACCACAATATTATCAGTTTGATGCTGACGTAGAAACTTCTGCAATCTCTAATATTATGGTTGCATCACATGATATAGTTTGCAATTTAAAACCATGGTGGTGATACTTGCTAGTTTCTGGTAGACATAGTTGTGACAATAGTCGAATGTGGTGACATTGAGAGTAATGTTAGAATGATTGTTAGCGGTGGTGGATGTAGTGATGAGTAACAATTGACATTCAAATGAAACCTGTTTTAAAAATAAATAAAACCAATTACAAGCATGTTTTGATATAAACTAAAATATTTAGAGTTTATTTACTTCACATTTTTTTCTATTTTCATTTTATTTTCAACTAATAAATATTACAGAAAATATTCAGTATTATTCTCACTACTTTTCTTACAAGTGTCTAAAACATATTCAAAATTATGATATCTTTTTAAAAGGAAAATATTACACTTACACTTATACCCTCATAACACTAGCTTAATCATATCTACAAATTGTGGTTAGTTAAATTAATTAATTCGTAGATTCAAATTGTTAAAAAAAATATGGTTAATTCATATAATTGAATTTTGTTGGGAATTATTGCAGAAGGACACATGGAGTGAGGAGGAGGACAAAATATTGATCAAAGTTCATAGAGAAAGAGGAAACAAATGGTCTGAGATTGCTAAAAGATTACCCGGACGAACAGAGAACTCAATAAAAAACCATTGGAATTCAACAAAGAGAAGAGAATACTCGAAAAGAAAGTATCATTCAAAATATTCTACAAGCACTCTTCTACAAGAATATATCAAGAGCTTGAATTTAACTAATACTAATGTTGTGAAAAATGAAAGCACAGGTGAAGCTGATGAGTTCTGTCCCATTGAGTGTTTACCAAATTTTAATTTTGATGATTTCCCAGATTTTTGTTTTGATGAAAATTTGTTTCAAGATGGGTATAGTATTGATTCAAAACAACATTTTGATGTTGTGACAAAGATGCCACTAGAGAATATAGAATATTAGTTTATAATAGCATGCAATATACTATGTTTAGTTGTATAAGTTCAAATCAAGATTTTACTAGTTTACACTTTTATATACATGGGAATTTATATATCCATTGGTTTCAATTTATAGAAAAAATAAAGCATTCAAGTGATTTTTCTATCATGTTTGTATAGTGTGTGCTATATTTGCAATCAAGTATTCAAGTTATGCTAAAACAATTCCTTTGCAGCATGAGAAATCATCATTTAACTGCACAAACAATCATTAAGATAAAATTTTGGTTCAATATTCGTCTCAAAATAAATATCTTTTTAGCATAAATTTTTTGCAATGAGTATAATAGGAGAAACCTTTTCCGTGATTTTAGAGTTGTTCATGTTGGATTTAACAATCAACTTCTTGAAGCACAAGAATTGATGAAGATGAAGATGAAATAATTTTAGAGAATTTGCACACACAGAGTATAACTAACTTTTTCAAAACTCAAATTCAGAAATTTGTTACAATATTTAACTACCTTTTGGTTTTATACAATAACCTAAATTCAAATGTAAATGAAATGTAAACTGAAATGACATTCATATACAAATGAAATGAAAAATTGAAACTTAAAAAACTTGAATATTGAATTACATTTAAACACCATCTCTTAATTCATATTTAAGACTAAAAATCAACAACACCAATCTCATTCATCAAATTGACGAACTGTTTAGTTTTGATCGTCTTGGTCAACACATCTGCAAGTTGCTTCTAAGTGGTGACATGAAAACCTCAAGCATTCCATTATGAACTTGATTGTAGAGAAAATGATACTTAGTATCAATGTGCTTGCTTCTTCTATGCAACACTGGATTCTTAGCAAGATTTACGGCTCATTTGTTGTCTATCATCAACCTAATCGATTTAATCACCTTGAACTTCAGTTCATGCAGCAAATTCATCAGCCAAACAACTTAACATACTAACACGTACCAACTATTTATCCTGCTTCACAAGTTGATAGAGAAATCATTGGTTACTTCATGAAGAACCAAGAAATGGTAGCTCCTAGATACATAAACATGTATCATGTAATGCTTCTTTTGTCTACTTTGTCTCCACACCATTCAAATTCTAAATAGCATATCAGCTCGGCATCATCTGACACTTCATATGGAAACAAAATTCCATGCGTCAGAGTCCCTTTTACATACCTTAGAATCATGACTACAACTTGATAATGTGACCACTTTTGGTTTACTCATAAGCCTATTTACCATTCCAACCGCATAACATATGTTAGGCCTGGTGTTACACAGATATCTCAGACAGCCAACCAACTGCTTTAAGATTCTAGCATCTACATCCTCATCATTAACATCAGGATCCAACTTATGATTTGTCTTAGTAGGTGTGCCTGCTGACTTACAATTCATCAACTTAAATCTCTTCAGCAACTCAATTTCATACTTTAGTTGGTGCATAGTGATTCCCTTTTCAGAGTGTAAAATCTCAATCCCTAGAAAATATACCATACTTCTAAGGTCATTCATATTAAATACATTCATTGACACCATTTTGAACATGTTTATCTCATAAATACAACTCCCTATCAAAAGTATGTTATCTTCAATAAGAAACACCAAAATCAAATTGCTATCACAAGTATGTTGCACATACACACTATATTCCATTTCATATTTTTTGAATTCCAAATGCTTGAAAAATGAATCAATTTTCAAATTCCAAGCCCTTGGAGCTTGTTTTAGTCTGTACAAGGCTTTATGCAGCTTGTACATTATCCCTTCTTTATTCTCTTTCACAAATCTATGGGGTTGTAACATATAAACTTATTCTTGCAATGGACCATTTAGAAAATTTGATTTCACATCTAAATATATCAAAGGACAATTCCTATTTACAACTATAGCATTAACCACCCTTGTGATTGTCATAAATATGGGGTTGTGGTCCCCAATATAGACACAAGAAAATATTATAGAATATTTATTCTCTTTATATCTTATTTATCAACAATAGGCCTCGACTCTCACTCTTACACTTAGATTTCTTAAAGATGATAAGCATTATAATTCTTACAAATTCTCGTTATTTGTTGTCAAGCATTATAATTCTTACAAATTCTCGTTATTTGTTGTCTCGTTTGAAAAGATCTTAAAGATGATAAGCATTATAATTCTTACAAATTCTTGTTATTTGTTGTCTCGTTTGAAAAGATCTTTGATTTAATTTTAAATGGAACCATTTGTATGTCTAAGTATCTGATTTCATTGATAATTTGATATGGTGTGCTTGGTCCTTTCTTCATTGGTTAATTAGTGTCTGATTTGCTTATATCAAAATAATCAAATAATGTATATCATTCTTGTCACACTTGATAAGAAAAACAGCTGATTTGAAATTATTCTATCTCTCAATAGATATCATTTAAAGATGTATATGTTGCTAACTTTTCTTTTATTATATGTGTCGGACATTATTTTATTTTTATCAAAACATTGATTATTGTAAAATTATTCACAATATTTTCCTCACAAATGATAATCTCAAAATGAATAAACTCATTGTGGTGTCATGTTATAGCTATTGCAGCAATAAATTTATTCCATGAGTACATGTGTTTCATTAGATACGTTATTTAATATAAAATTATTCTTTCATGTTGACTTTAAATTGATAATCCAACCTAATATTATGAATTGTTTGTTCGAATAAAGAATTTATTTGTATCAAAAATCTCTCCAATATGAAGGTGGGTAGAAGAGATGTTCAATTGAAAATGTGTCAACGGTACTATAATTATACGTGGATGAAATAATTTCTGTTTGAGGAAAGGATATTGTCGACAAACTCAAATTTTAAGTGTAAGATAAAAGTTTCAAATTGATTAAAAAAATAATAATTAAACAATTTACATATAAGAGAACTCACAAATCTATTAATTTATAATTTTGATGAATTTGTTACGTGTTCTGATATGTAGCTAAAAAAACATATCTTAATATAAAAATGTTTCTAGAATCGATGATTCAACGATGATAACACCATACTCTTCTTTTTTATTTATTTATCATAGTATGTGTCTCATGCCACACCTTTCATATATGATGATAAAAGAGGTGTGGTGTGGTGTGGCCATGTGAGTCCCCTTTGCACGAAGTTGATTGAGGCTTTGTGGCACATGTAAATGAATCATTTTACAAATCATAGAAAACTACGCACGACACTGTTGAAGAATCTTGTAAAAGAGGTGATTCGCAAAGAATGGTTGTCTCTATCGTAAACCATTTAAGGAAACTCCAAGACACTGAAAAGTCTATGCCTAGCACTCAATCATCTTAATCTAGCATTTGGATTTGTCATGTCTTTAACTCCGACCAAACTACATTGAGATACGTGAATCAATTTGAACTGGCCCTGGGGTGTTCCACGTTTCAGCTTACTTATGGGGGAGTTATTTTTCCCATGGTGTTCCTCCCCTTCATGAAAAGTTACAACTCTTCTTAAAATTTTGATATAATTGTTGAGGCATTAGTTTTACACTCTATAAGTACAAATTAACAAATTATTATTTTTACAAATATATTGTTTCAAAAGTTTAAAATCATAAGTGTGTATAGTTTCTATCATTTATAAATAAATGCTCAAATCTCCATATTTATAATTAATATGAAATTTCAACTTAAACTTGAGGGAGAGTATTGAGAATAATAAATCAAATGATAGTTAAAGTATCACATTAATTATAAATATGAAGATCAGAGTATTTATATGTGGAAGAACATATACCTATCATCTTTACATTTTTGATGAATATGTGGTGTTCTTCATTTTTGTGTTGTTTTTTTGTCAAGAATGGTTCAAATATATGTTGACAAAAAGAGTTTTTACTTGAGGGAGTATTGTGGATTCACATTTGAGGGAGAATGTTAAGAATAATAAAGTTAGTGAGAGAATCCATACATATCACTTTAAGGTTTTGAATGAACATGTGATGTCTTTCTCACTTATATGTTACTCTTAATCTAATATTAATATTCCTCTTCATATGTGTGATTTAAAACTTTAATAAATGTGCGGTATAAAAATAAACTAAAATTTTAAGATATTATTGTAACATGTGGTCTAAAATATTTAATATATATATGGGTCTGTGTTTTTTTAACTGGGTCCTTTTTCGAAATTGTACCAAATATTAGACGGCAAAAGGTATATTAACCCATAAATATATTAACATTGTCTCATAACAAATTTATAAATGAAAAACTACATACTAAAAATATTTTTGTTCCAACGACCAAAAAGAAAAGGGATTACCTCTCCTACACTTAGTGGTAGAGAAACACCATATATAAATTCGAAAACGCCTCTCTAATTAAAGTATAAACGGGTCTATTAAGATAAAAATGTCATATATTGTCAAAAGAATAATCAAAATATAGTCAAAATAAAAAAAATGATAATACTATTTATAATCACTAATTCAAATATTATACTACTTTGAAAGTCCGAAACCACATTTCTTTTAAGGAAAATTAGCGATATAAACACAGCGGAGAATAAAAAATTTCCTTTAGAGATCCTTACGAAAGATTATGATCTATGATAGAAAAGTTATCTCTTGTGGCGATGAAACCTTTGAATCCAAAACGATGGAGGTTCACGAGCGTTGTACGATGAACAATGTATCTACTCAGTCCACACGAACAACTTCCTTCAGACATAGTGCTAGCTTATTAGATTGAAGTTTTAAAGTGAGGGAGAGGAAAAATAGAGTACGACCAGGGTTTCAACAACAACAACCTTTGATTTTCTGCAAAAAGGTTCTATTTATACAACTACTTGTGTGGGCTTCAAGCTAAAAGCCCAACTCAATAATAATAATAATAATAATAATAATAATAATAATAATAATAATAATAATAATAATAATATTATATTATTATAATAACTATTATTATAATAAACATAATTTTATTATTATTATTATATTTTATAACTATTATAAAATTAATAATAACTATTATTATATCATATGTTAATTAAGCATATGGTATCTTACCATATTCCGTATTCCATTCAAGTGCATCGTACTTTACGGTGTACCTTATTTATTCCACATCTTCTCTAACTGTCCTTATGTGTGTGATCCTGTAGGATTTCGCGACTTCGGCAATTATATTAAATCATGTATTTAACATAATAAACAGTGAGCGGTATCTTGCAACACATCACTGCTACCCAAGTCACAAAATTGTCATGTGATATGACAAAACCTTTTGTGATAGTATTTGTGTGTATAGTTACCATTTTCCCTTTATGTCTATATTGAACATAAGGCATATACAATGTCATCTTGTCCAGTTCAATATTGGGCCTTAGACATTTATCCTGTTATACAGGATGGTTAAATTCCATTTAGGCTACTCGTGTTCCTTAGCATGCTTTGTGAAGTACCCATCAATTGTCTTTATGATCACCCAGTTACGGATAATGTTTGATCAACAATAAAGTACTTAACTCTACATCTAGGGTCCATAGTAGTTTCAGGTCGAAGGGTGGTATACACCACTATTACCATGAGAGTAACTTATGACACTTTGCATAACATTCTATGTAGTACTCTCATAGTGAGTCAATCCAGTATAAATATGACTCATAATATTCATACCTATGTCAAGACTTGATAATCTTTATCCATGATCCATGAGATGTGATCATCAGTATATCTACATAATAGTCTTAATGCTTTAAGGCTATCTCATTTCACATTAAGGCTCGACTATGGATGCTTTAAGAATAGTGTCCTTATGTTTAATGGAATCTCATGATTAAGTCACACTTAATATTTCATTAAACGAACTAGCTATTCTAGGGACTTTATCATTTTTTGGAAAAACAAACATAATAAAGAAATGTCTTTTATTATTAAAAAATAATTCGATACAAGTACCAAAAGTATTGGCATCTATGGCTTACACCAACAATATCCCACTAGCACTAGAACCAATAATACATATCCCTAATACCCATAGATCTAGTATGCCCATCATGCTTTTGCTGCGCAAGAGGATTTGTTAGTAGGTCAACAAAATTGTCAAGGGTAGGTACTCTGCATATCTTCACATCTCCAGGATCTATTATCTCTCGAATGAGATGATAAATCCTAAGTATGTGTTTGGATCGTTGGTGAGATCTAGTGCAACACCCTTTCTACCCCATCACAATAATGTAAATTTTAATTATTTATCAGAGTAAAACTCAAGAAAGGATATCACATTACTTCTTAAATAAAAAATCATAAAACATCACATTGAGTCATGTCCCATAACACGGGTTAATAAAATCATCAAAGTATTTTTTTTTAAAACAATACGTAGCGGAAAAACAACCAAAACATCATAACATCTTTATAAAAAGGAAACTTCAATGTTTAATCCCAACATCATGGAAAATCAAAAGTAATATAAATAAATAAACATCTTAATTCTCTTAAACCATAAAACAAGCGAAACCCAATCCCGAATGTTACTGGACACAGAGCAGGACTCCACTTCTAACTAACTTGACAACTCGCTACCTCTGAGCTAAGCACGCACCGAGCTAACCTTGATTATCTACAGGATGGCATAGTAGACCATCACCAGAAGGCAGGCAGAATAAGTAAATTCACATTCAATAAAATAATATAGGAATAAGAATTTAAATTATAACAACAACATCACTCTATCATCCCTAGCTCAATTATACTAATCATCATTTTCATTTCATCATAATAACATTCACCATACTCAGGTATACTCAACATCAAATACATCTCATCATTATACAAAATCAATGCAACTCATGCTATTGTAGAAGCAAGCTTCTCAAATTATATTTTGATGATAACAACAAATCCATCAAGTCTTGAAAGCAAGCAAAAAGGATCATTCAAGCTTCATTCAAATAAAGTCTTCATAAAGAAATGTTTTTCTCGTCGGAAGGTATAATTCTATTTCTCATAAATCAATAATGTTTATTAAGTGTTCAACTTAGGATGCACTCACATTTGCTATTTCTAAACAAATCACTTTGCATGCCTTATGTTACTGATCATAAATTTAAAAGAAATTTTTCTGGTTTTTGATCAAGTAACCAGTTACCTGGTAGGTAGTAACCGGTTACTTCAGCCCAGATTTGAAAAATCCTTTTAACGTTACAGCAAGTAACCAGTTACCCATTGGGTAGTAACCGGTTATCATTGTTCAAATTTCCAGAAAATATTTCATTTGAATTTTTGAATTTGTCGTATAATTTTCAAATTGGATTGAGACATCCTTTCATTTTTTGTACCTTTTCTAAAAGGTGTCGTGTCTCTATTTAAAGTGCATTGTGCAGAATTTTTTGAGACACCTCCTACAATTTTCATAAAACATTTTCTTACTCAAAAAATTCTCAAACTTTCAAATCTATCAAGTGCACTAAATTCATTAAACTTTCATACACTTTAGTGGACACTTATATTCTTTGTTTTTAAGTTAGAAATATCAATCAAAGGAGAAGATCAACATTGCTTGATATTACAAGATTTCAACCTTTCTACATTTCATTTTATTCAAAGAATTATTTCTTGTATTGACTTGTTATCCAGGATTGTTGGACACAAAGGTTTGTTTGGCAAGTGGATTGTTCTTGCACACTTGATTGTTGTATAGTTGTTAGAACGTAGGCTTCACCGATTAATGTGATAGGCTGTACAATCTAAAACTATTATAAAATCTCTTACGAGGTGTAAGGGGACTGGATGTACCTTCGGTTTGTGAAGGGAACCCGGATAATTCTCCGTGTCTTTTTACTTTCCGCATTTACCGTCTTTTCAAAACAAAGAACCATAAAAAGAAATATACAATAATCGATAAAAATCCGGAAAAATATCTAAGTGCCTAATTCACCCCCCCTTCTTAGGCATATCTGATCTTACAATTGGCATCAGAGCAAGTTATAGGTAACTTGTTCCTAGAGATCCATCATGGCTTCCGCAAGCACAAATTCGGTTTTCAAAGATGGTGGAAGTAGCAACAAGCCCCCACTCTTCTCCGGGGAATATTTCGATTTCTGAAAAATCAGAATGAAGGCACATTTTGAAGCCCAAGGAGAAGGTATCTGGGAAGCAATTGAGAACGGTCCACATAATCCGGTGGATGTTATTAATGGTGTTGGAACCACAAAGTTGAAAAATATGTATGACGAAGACGATAAGAAAAAGATTCTAAATGAGAAGAAGGCAATCAACATACTCCAAAGCGCTCTTAATATGGACGAGTTTTTCCGTGTATCTCAATGTAAATCGGAAAAGGAGATTTTGGACACCTTGGTAGAAACACATGAAGGAACCACCGAAGTGAAGAGATCAAGGCTAAACACTTTAAGTAAATAATATGAGATGTTCCACATGCATCCCAGTGAATCTATAGTTGCCTTAGAAAAGAGATTCGTCCATCTAACAAATCACTTGATTGCTCTCGGTAAAACCTTCAACAATGATGATCTCAACCTGAAAGTCCTAAGATCTTTGACAAGAGAACGGCAACCGAAGGTGACCGCTATTTCGGAAAAGAAGATTCTCTCAATGATGACATTCGCGTCTCTATTTGGCAAACTTCAAGAACATGAATTGGAACTTGGAAGGCTCGAGAAGCACGAAAGTCAAGAAAAGAAGTCCAAGGGAATTACCTTGAAGGTTGATTCAAAAGATGACAAAGATAATGAGACGTCCGAAGATGAGAACTTTATGCTTCTTGTAAAGAAGCTTGGTAAGTTTTTTAATAAAAATAAAAATTCCTCTTATCCTAAAAAGAATAAACATTTCAAGAAAAAGGAAACATCCACGTCAATGCAAGACATCACTTGTTATGAATGTGGAAAGCAAGGTCACATAAAGCCGAATTTCCCGAAACTTGCAAAGAAAGGAGGATTCAAAGGCAAGAAGGAATTCAAGAACAAAAAGGCTTATGTTGCTTGGGACGATAATGAGATAAGTTCATCCTCAGAGTCAGAAAGCGATGAATGTTCGAACATGGCTCTTATGGCTTCATATCACTCCGATGAAGAAATCGATGAGGTATGCTTGAAGACAACTTCGAATCAATGGTATCTTGATAGCGGTTGTTCAAAGCATATGACGGGCGATTTCAAAAAAATTTCAAATCTATCTTTAAAGGCTAAAGGATATGTTACTTTCGGTGATGATAATAAAGGAAAGATTCTTGGAGTAGGAACTATTGGTAGACCTCCATTTACAATCATCGAAGACGTCCTTTACGTTGAATGCCTTAAACACAACCTATTTAGAATAAGTCAATTGTGTGACAAAGGGTTCTGAATCAACTTCACAAAGGATGAATGTTTGATAGAACATGAAGTCACCCATGACATCTTGCTAAAAGGTAAAAGATTTAATAATATTTTTATGATTTCTTTTTATGAATCTTCCTTGAAGGTAAAATGCCTATTGGAAAACAACAACGAGGCGTGGCTATGGCATAAAAGGTTCGCTCACATTCACATGGAGCACTTAAATAAGTTGATAAAGCATGAACTATTTGTTGGTCTACCAAAGATAAAGTTCATCAAGGATAAGTTATGTGACACATGTCAAAAGGGAAAGAAAACCAAGACAACTTTCAAATCCAAGAAAGTAGTGTCCATATCTAGGCCACTAAAATTGTTTCATATGGATCTCTTCGGTCCATTGAGAACGAAAAGCTTCGGAGGTAACATTTATGCTTTAGTTATTGTTGATGATTTCTCTCGATATACGTGGACATTGTTTTTAGTGCAGAAAAGTGATGCTTTCAAAGCATTCAAGAAGTATGCGAAGCAAATACAAAACGAGAAGTCACTCATTATGGCCTCCATTAGAAGCGACCATGGTGGAGAATTCCAAAACACATCTTTTGAAGAATTTTGCGAAGAGCATGAAATTTCTCACAACGTTTTCGCGCCAAGGACTCCTCAACAAAACAGTGTCGTAGAAAGGAAGAATAGGTCATTGGTGGAGCTTGTGATGGGCTAAAGACGTGTCTACTTATGCGTCTAGCGGTATCTTACTGCAAGTGCACAGCCTATCGAAGTAATATTTAAGATTATCGATCCACAGGGATTCTATGGTTACTTAGTGCTAGATGAACTTTCTAGTTTAGCTAAGGCGAATGGTTGTCACGATTTTTTGTTGGTTTTTTTTAAGACTATTAAAGGCGGAGTAAAATTTAAGTTTTAATTAAATAATTCTAAGGCGGTCGGTATGTAATTATATTAACTTAGGTGGGTCAATCTAACCTAGGCTTATTTAAGATGTTCACTTAATCTATTCGGTAGAGATTACTAGTTTAAATACCCTCAACTCACACTCTCGTGGTCTTATATCAGATCTTATCCCTAAAGCCCTATGCCTGCTCTCGCTAGCCCATAAGTGTTTAGAGGTAATTTTTGGAAACTAAGTAATTCTAATTTATCTTAAAGCGCTCTCGCTGTGTTTAATTTAAATGCCTAACTTTAGCTATCTGGTTAAAATCTCACACTCTCGTGGTCTTGACCTAACCTAATACTCTTTTCTTACTCTCGTAACGAAAAGGTCGAATTAAATTAAAAAGTATCAGCCAGAATGTTAAGTGATTAATTATTTTTAGCCTACGGTTATATTTTACCGGTTAAGTTTGTTCTAACTACATACCGCCCTAAAGTGTTTAGCTACTCATTTTTGTTGAACCAGACAGAGGCAGAGAAACAGTAAACAAAATATTCATGGCAGAAAAATAAATAAATAACATAATATTAAATTGCAAATAATAAAAACCTGGTTAACAATAAAATGGCAGACTCCTTCTTCCACAGACCGGAAAGCTCGGAGTAATTGGCGGAAATCGAAAATAATGCAAAATCTGAAGGTTTAGAAACAAGTAATTTTTGTAACAATTTCCTGATGTTGGAAATTGTTATAGGTTGGGTTTGGATACAATAAAAATAGAATACTGAAAATAATGCTGAAATAAAAGGGTTGCAAAATAATTCGGCAGAGCTTCCGCAGGAAATTGATAGAAAAATGCTCTGTCGTTTCTTCATAAAACTAATGCTATTTATAGAATCCTTAATGGGCTGAAATTTGGACTTTGTTGCATTGGGCCTTTGCTGAATTGGTGGAGGGAATGTAGGAACGTGGCAAAAAAGTAGGAGAAGAGTTCTTCACGTAACGCCTTGACGTGGTCTCAGTCAATAACCTATTTTTACCCTTGTCACGGTCGTGACAAGGTCTTCACGCTCGTAACTTGTGGTTTTTAAGTGTCACGGTCGTGACAATGTTGTGACGATCGTGAGGCCTTCTTTTGGGGTGTCACGGTCGTGATACCCTGGTGACGACCGTGACTGCTGCAAAATATGCAGTTTTGCAGGAAGCTTCATTTCTTCATCTTTTTATGACCGATTTTGTTCCTTTTTCTCTTGATTCATGATTTAGCTCCACATAATGGTGTACCTGCAAAACGGTAAGAAAAACTCGAGAAATCGAGTGTTAAAACGGTAATTATTCGATAAAACGCCAATGAAAACTAGCAATATAATCGATACGTTTTCTCGTTATCAAACTTCCCCAAACTTAAACCTTTGCTTGTCCTCAAGCAAATAGTCGGTTGAAAATCGGCGGACAAGATGTTATTCACGCATACTCCTAACAAATCAAACGAGGGATCGTTTTTGTCGGATGATCCGATACTTTGATAGAACATTACCGATACACTAGTGACACAAGCAACAAGCTATGTCGTCGACTTCCCGTTAAATGAGCCAATCGGCAATTACTTTACGATTTCACCTAAAGTTTTTCGATCTTATTTCGCCCGGTTTCATTCTAGCGCAATCACATTAAGCCCTTTGCCTTAGCACGCACGTAGTGGAGTAGCCGGTTAGCGACTTTGATCCTTTTTAAGTACGGGGTCTGGTACACGAGTGTGGTAACCCTACATTTTGTATCCGAATTGGAGGTTGTGGGGGATCGAGCCGTAGCACGCCCTACCGAGTTCAGAACCAGTACCTCTGAACCAACCCGCAATGGACTCCTTCTCATATTTCTCGTTTCTTATATGCGACCGTGTACTTTGGTGCAATTTCTTTTCATTTTGCATCGAGATATGAAGGATCATTATTGATTAGGCATCAAACGCTTATATTCATCGGCTCCCCACGTGGTTTGTGTTTAGACGGTGCTGACTGCTAGTATAAACTACTCGGGGTTACTTTCGAACTGAAACTAGAAGTGTACTCGTAATGGTAATCGGAGATGGAATCGCTTAAGTAGGAAGTCAAAGTTGTCAAGATTGTATTGGTCTTGTTTAATCGTTCTCGGTTTCCTATTTACGATTTCGTAGGTAAGTCGGGTAATGCGAATAATTAAAATTTTTCGGTTATGGCTAAGTAAGCGGGAAAATTCGAAACTAAAGAAAATATCATAAAGATTTTTGCACGCTTCATTAACTTGCTAAAGGGAAATACAATGGAATTGAAAATACAACGAAATGGAAAAATGCGAAAAGGGAAAAATACGGAAATGAAAGGTACCTCTCCCACACTATATCAGACATTGTCCTCAATGTTGTGATATAAATGCGGTCAAAGTACAGTACAAACGACAAAAACTAAAAACAAACATAGGAAAAACTAAAACTATGGCTACTGAGGACCGCGGGGTCGGCTTCTGGTACGGGAGCGGCGTCTGGAAGGAGTCGCTTCAGGATCAGAACCGGTGCTGGTGGTCCCAGTGATGTCGATACGCAATGCTGCTAACTCGCCAAAAATCGCGTCAAATTTCTCATTAGTAGTAGCCTGGTTCGCTGCAATAGTGCCGAGCAAAGCATCGTACTGCTCCTTATACCTACGCTCCAGTGCGGCATTCATCTGGTTTTGCTGATGAATCGCACGGAGGACGTCCTCAAGTGTGATGTCCTGTGCAGGAGGCTGTCGGGTAGATGTCTCTGGTATATCCTGGACAGGCTCACCTGCATCCATAGCGTCCTGCATCTCATCCGCAGGGAGATCTGCCTGATCATGGATAGGAGCGTGGTCAGCAGCATCAGGTAGAGCAAAGAGCCAGTTGGCTCGGCTGGATGGGTCGATGCGGTCGCGGGACGGCAGAGTGATATGGTGAAATATGGTGCCATGGACAACAGGGCTATACCTGCCATCCTCTCGCTGCGCAATCAGGTGAGCGGACCTGCAATAACTCTTGGTAAGGTATTCTGCGGCTAGATGAGGCTGATTAGCAATCGCGTCACCAAGCCCCAACTGAATGGCGAGGGTGGTGACGATGCCGCCTATGAAGAACGGAGTGGAGCCTCTGTGTGCAATGGCCTGGATGTGGTAAAGCATGAAAGGGGCAGCATTTATCGGCTCGTCATTAAGAGCACAATGCAAGAATAGAAGCTCCTTGGAGTTGAGCTTATGGTTGCTCTCTCGAGCGAAGATGGTGTTGCAGATGACTCTGTGGAAATAGTGGATGGCCGGATTGTGAATGTGAGTGGCGTTGAGGCTTTGGAAGGCTGATGCACGGGTGTTGGTTAAATCGTGCCATAAAGTGAAAGCTTGTTCACTAAAGTTATCGGGCACGCGACGATGAGCTTCAGTTCTGTGATGGAAGCCTAACAACTCGGCGATCCTGTCTTGCGAGAGGTTGAACTCTTGGCCATGCAATCTGAATTTTGCAAAACCGGTGAGCTGACTCAAAGAACCGGTGCCGGTGATGTAACTGAATGAACTTAAGAACTCCAGTGTCAGAAGTTCGAAGGTTGGCTGAGGTTGACTGCAAAGGTCCCAGAGCCCGACTTTTTGGAGCAGGTTCGTAACACTGGCTAGCATTCCGAGTTCCCTCAAACACACAGTGTCAATGTAACGCGTAGGTTGCACACCGCGGCTTTGGAATCGGAGAAATCGTTCTCTCTGAGTTTCTCCAGCATCACCTTCTCTAAAAGTGATAGAATCCATTGCATGCAAGAGCTTAGAGTTAAGAATGAAGATTTTTGAAGTTTTTGTGAAAAATTGATAAAATGAGAGAAAAAATTGATTCGGGATAAATGATGGAGAGTGAGAATGTAGTAGGTTGTGATAATGGGTGGTTAATGAGATTAAAAATGGTAAATGGGGGGTTATGGAGGTTAAGAAGAAGATGGGTAGTTTTTTAGGAAGTTATGGAGAAGAAGAAGGAGAGGCACGAAGAGAAACAGTTCTGTTTCTCACGAATTCTGGTATAAGGGTCGTCACGGTCGTGACAGGGGTACGACGGTCGTGACACTCAAAAAGAGCGTGTCACGATCGTGAAGGGCAGTGACGGCCGTGAGGCTTGCAAACTTGAAATATTTTCCAGAAAAACGCTTTCTCACTTGCTTCACATAATTTATATTAATGTATTTTCCTCACTAACTCTCATATTAATTTATAAACACCACATAGTATAAATGTTCAACACAGTACTTCAATAACTTGCAAGGCATGAGAGATTTGTATATATAATGAATAAATGCAAGCATAAGAGTGCATAGAATGAAAAATACATAAATTGCTAAAAATGGAGAAATTTTGGAATTAAAGATGCATTGCATAAAGTACTTGAAAATGAAATTACATAAATGGAAAAACGATAAGAAATTGTTGCGAAAAATAAATCTAACTAGAAACGAAAACAATGAGAAAATAAACTAAATCACTTATAACATTATCAAAAGCGTTTCTTCAAGTCTTCGATGGCGGAATTCAAGTGATAGAACTGTTCGCAGGTTATGTCAGTCAATCCTATAATATCCAATCGCATGCTTTTAATGTCTTCTTTAAATAAGTTAATGTCAGTTTGGTAGGCATTGAGAGTGTTCATGATGTTTTGTAAGTTGTTAGCATAATCTCCGTGATTCACTTCAGGGGTTTCATAAACTTCTTCAGTGTGGCCAATGTCATGGTAACCAGGAGGTGTCTCAGGGTCAGTTTCGACATCGGTCATTGTATCATCTTTTATCTTGTAAGACTGAGGTGTTTCAGGAGTGGGTGGATAATCAGGTGGGTTTAACTCATAAAGCCAGTTATCCTTATTATGAACACTTACTTTAGCATGGTTAGGCAATGTGAACAGGGTTACTACTTCGTTCCGGATTAGGTACTCAAAAGGTGGATGTCCTAAATTCCTTATGATATGTCTATTGAAGCAGAAGTTAAGATCCATAGGACGGATGCTACCTAAACGGTTGCACCTGTGCAATTGGTACCTAAGTCCTAAAGCATCAGCAATCATGGTTACAAGACCTCCTACTAAGATAGGTAATTCAGGTTCTTCTTGGATACGGGTGAAGGTTTGCATCATGAAAGGTACACCATTAACAGGCTGTCCATTAGTAAAACATGACATAATAAATATTTCATCTTTAGAAACTCCGGTAATGTTTTCTTCTTTTCCAAAGAATGTGTGGGCTAGGAATTTATGGAAGTAACGGAGGGCAGGATTATGGATCTCATCATTATTCATGCCATTTGGTTCAGGGTGGTAGTTTCCGGTTAAAGTCCCCCAAAAGAAATCTAGCTCAATATCCATCAATTCTACCTGTGTGGTAGTAAAAGCAAATGGTCCACTAGGGAATCCTAACAAGTCAGCTAGTTCTTTATGGTTAAAGTCATATTCTATTCCAAACAGGCGGAAACTAATAAATCCTTTCCTAAATCCGAAACCGCGCTCAGGTAAGTAAATTAAGGAGCTAAGGAACTCAAGAGTGAGCTCGCGGTAGGTCACAAACTTATGTTGGATCAATGAATTCTCCCATCCGAGTCGGTTAAGCAAGTACATAATGCTATCATGTATTCCTAAGGTTTCCATAGTCCGATCATCCGGGTACAGGGTCAAATCCATTTGCCTCTGTGATAACTCTTCAAATTTCATTCTTTGGTTCCTACCTCTAAATTTGGTTTCCATATGGTTAATTGGTTGGTTAGCCATGGTAAGTGCAAATATGGAGGAAACAAATCAGGAGAAGAAGGAAAGTGGAAAAGACTTTTAGAAAATCTGTAAAAAGTGATTTAAAGTAAAAATAAGAAAATGAAATGCATAATGTAATGGCAATAATAGTAATATAAAATAAACTATAAAATGACAAAAAAAATAGTAAAACAATAAATAATAAAAATGATAAAGAGAATAATTTAAATAATTTGATAAGTAAATGGGTTGCCTCCCACTAAGCGCTGTTTTTATCGTCTAAAGCCTGACGTAATGCTTAAGTTTAGATTAATCAGGGGAATTAGTGGACAACTCTAAAAGCTTTAGATTATTCGCATAATCTTTATTTTCAACTTTATGATAATGTTTTAAACGTTGTCCGTTTACTATGAATGGTTCACTATTCCTACCCTTAATTTCTATTGCTCCACTCGGGAATACTTTAATTATTTCAAAGGGTCCTGACCATCTAGATTTTAATTTTCCAGGAAAGAGCCTGAGTCTTGAATTAAAGAGGAGTACAACGTCTCCCACACTAAATTCTTTCCTAGATAGGCGTTTATCATGCCATCGCTTAGTTCTTTCTTTATATATCTTAGCATTCTCATAAGCATCTAACCTTAATTCTTCTAATTCGTTAATGTCTAGGATTCGCTTTTCTCCTACAGCATTATAGTTTATATTGAGAGTTCTAATCGCCCAATAAGCTTTGTGTTCTAGTTCTACTGGTAGGTGACAAGATTTTCCATAAACGAGTTTGAAAGGTGTAGTACCTATGGGTGTCTTGTAAGCGGTCCTATAAGCCCATAAAGCTTCATTAAGTTTAGATGACCAATCTTTCCGAGATATGGCGACAGTTTTTTCTAAGATTTGTTTAATTTCTCTGTTTGAGACTTCGACTTGTCCACTTGTTTGTGGGTGATATGGTGTAGCCACACGGTGTCTTACTCCATACTTAGATAGTAATTTGTCAAATATTTTTGAGATGAAGTGCGAGCCACCGTCACTTATGACGAGTCTGGGCACACCAAATCTGGGAAAGATTATATTTTTAAAAAGCTTTATTACTACTCGCGTATCGTTTGTAGGAGAAGCTATAGCTTCAATCCATTTCGAAACATAATCAACTGCTACGAGTATGTAATTATTACCGAAAGATGATGGGAATGGTCCCATGAAATCTATTCCCCAGACGTCAAAGATTTCTACTTCTAATATTCCTTTTTGAGGCATTTCATCTCTTCTTGAAATATTGCCAGTGCGTTGACACCGATCGCAATTTATAACAGCGATGTGGACATCCTTCCATAGATTAGGCCAGAATAAGCCGGTTTGCAAGATTTTTGCACAAGTTTTGGAAGTACTTGCATGTCCACCATAAGGAGATGAATGGCATTGAGCAATGACATCTTCTATTTCTTCTTCGGGAATACATCGGCGAAAGATTCCATCTGGTCCTCTTTTGAACAATAATGGTTCATCCCAATAGTAATGTTTCAGATTATGAAAGAATTTCTTTTTCTGCTGATAGGTTAGATCGGGTGGAAGAGCTCCTGCAACTAGGTAGTTGACAATGTCGGCGTACCATGGCAGTCCTACAGTTGTCTGGATTGTTTCCACGGATTCTGGTTCATTTATATCTAACTGAGCTAGGTCGCTTCCTAATTGTGCTATCAGCTGTTCATACGGAAAATCATCGTTAATCGGCACTTGTTCAGGTTTAATACCTTCTATTCTAGATAAATGGTCCGCTACGACGTTCTCAGTACCTTTCTTATCTTTTATTTCTAAATCAAACTCTTGTAAAAGTAAAATCCATCTTAAGAGTCTTGGTTTAGCATCTTTCTTAGTTAATAAATATCGGATAGCAGCATGGTCTGTGTAAATGATTATTTTCGCTCCAACAAGGTAAGAACGGAATTTGTCAAGCGCAAAGACAACTGCTAACAATTCTTTTTCGGTAGGGGCGTAGTTCATCTGGGCAGAATCCAAGGTTCTACTGGCATAGTAAATCGCATGAAGTTTCTTTTCCTTTCTCTGGCCTAGAACTGCGCCTACAGCATAGTCACTCGCATCGCACATGATTTCAAAAGGTAATCTCCAGTCAGGGGGTTGCATGATTGGTGCGGTGATGAGGGCTGTTTTTAGAGTTTCGAATGCTTTAAGACAATCTTCGTTGAATATGAACTCAGCGTCTTTCATTAATAAACCAGTAAGAGGTTTAGTGATTTTCGAGAAGTCTTTGATGAATCGTCGGTAGAAACCGGCGTGTCCTAAAAAGCTTCGTATTTCTCGAACGGTTTTAGGGGGTTGAAGATCTTTTATGACTTCAATCTTAGCTTTATCAACTTCAATTCCCTTGTCTGATATTACATGACCTAATACGATTCCTTCGTTGACCATAAAGTGACATTTCTCCCAGTTAAGCACGAGGTTTACTTTTACACATCTTTCTAATACCATTTCTAAGTTTGATAAACATCCTTCAAAACTTTGCCCGCATACAGAGAAGTCGTCCATGAACACTTCCATGATGTTGTCTATAAAATCTGCGAAGATTGACATCATACATCTTTGAAAGGTTGCAGGAGCGTTGCATAATCCAAAGGGCATTCGTCTATAAGCGAACGTTCCATAAGGGCATGTGAATGTAGTTTTCTCTTGATCATCTGGATGGATAGGGATTTGGAAAATCCTGAGTAACCGTCAAGATAACAGAAGTAAGAATGCTTGGCTAATCGTTCTAACATTTGATCTATAAAAGGTAGTGGGAAGTGATCTTTTCGAGTGGCTTTGTTTAGTTTACGATAGTCTATGCACACTCTATATCCCGTCACTACTCTTTGCGATATCGATTCGCCTTGAGCGTTCTTCACAACAGTGATACCTCCTTTCTTTGGCACTACATGTATTGGACTAACCCATTCACTATCAGAGATTGGATATATTATTCTGGCATCTAATAATTTCTTAACTTCCTCTTTTACTACAGTGCTAAGGGTTGGGTTAATTCTTCTTTGAGATTCTCTGGAGGTTCTGCAATCTTCTTCTAGCAGAATACGATGCATACAAACTGAAGGACATATTCCTTTGAGATCAGATATGTTATATCCTAATGCAGTCGGATATTTCTTCAAAACATCTAAAAGTTTCTTTGTTTCTATAGTTCCTAAACTGGAATTTACTATAACTGGTCTTTTACATTCAACGTCTAAGAATTCGTACCTTAGGTTATGAGGTAAAGTTTTTAATCCTAATGTAGGTTTATCCTTACTTGGCATAGGATCCGGTGTAAGTGCTAAACTTTCGCTTAGACTATCATCCTGATATGGTTTACGCCAATTATCATCTTCGAAAATCGGAGGGATTTGAATTTTCATTATTTCAGAATAAGTGGTCTCTTTTAGTTCCATTTCTCTTACACATTCGTCAATTACGTCCAATAGATAGCATGTATCCTCTATAGCTGGTGATTGTAAGAATTGTGTTAAAATAAATTCAACTTTCTCTTCACCCACTTCAAAGGTTAGCTTTCCTCTTTTTACGTCTATTATAGCTCCAGCAGTGGCTAAGAATGGTCTTCCTAGTATGATAGGTGTAATGGAGTCCTCAGAGATGTCCATGATTATAAAATCAGTAGGGATATAGAATTGTCCTATACGTACTGGGACGTTTTCTAGTATGCCTACAGGATATTTAACAGAGCGATCGGCTAGTTGAACAGACATTTTAGTTGGTCTTAGGTCTCCCATGTCTAGCCTTTTGCATATTGTTAAGGGCATAACACTGATACTGGCTCCTAAATCGCATAGAGCTTTGTCAATGACAAATTTTCCTATTACACAGGGTATAGAGAAACTTCCTGGATCTTTTAGCTTAGGAGGCATTTTATTCTGAATTATAGCGCTACACTCGGCAGTAAGTGTAACTGTTCCGTTATCCTCTATCTTTTTCTTATTGGATAAGATTTCTTTTAAAAACTTAGCATACGAGGGTATTTGAGTAATTGCTTCTGTAAACGGAATAGTAATATTCAACTGTTTCAGAAGTTCAACAAATTTCTTAAATTGACCCGTCGTCTTGGAATATATTAATCTTTGAGGGTACGGAATTGGTGGTTTATAGGGTGGTGGAGGCACATAAGGTTGTTCTTTCTCCACTACCTCTTGATTGTCAGCTTCCTTTTCTTCTGGATCATTCACCTCTTCAGTCGGTTTATCCGGTTGTTGGTACATGGCTGGATTGTCAAGTCTTGGATCGGTAGGTCCGTCAAGTTCCTTGCCACTTCTTAATATCACAGCGTTAGCATGTCCTTTCGGATTAGGTTGAGGTTGTCCAGGGAACACTCCAGCTGGTGCAGCAGTAGGTGCTTGTTGTTGAGCTACTTGTGAAATCTGAGTTTCCAGCATTTTGTTATGTGTAGCTAATGCATCTACTTTGCTCACTAATTGTTTAATCTGCTCATTAGTGTGAATGTTTTGGTTTAAGAAGTCCTTGTTTGTCTGAGATTGGTTAGCTATAAAGTTCTCCATCATCAACTTAAGGTTCGATTTTCTAGGGATACTAGGAGCAGTCTTTTGATATCCTGGTGATGTAGCTGGTGCTTGACCTGGCGCGTATAAAGCGTTGTTATTCTTATAGGAGAAGTTCGGATGATTCTTCCAACCTGGGTTATATGTGTTTGAGTAAGGGTTTCCTTGAGCATAATTCACTTGATCCGTGGGAGTTCCTGTCAATAGTTGACAATCAGAAACTTCGTGTCCTGAAACTCCACATAACTCACAGTTAGGTGTTACTGCAGCCACGTTGGCTGTTGGTGTTATGGCCAAGTTGTCGATCTTTTGGTTTAGTTGGTCAAACTTCGCATTGACTTGGTCCATACTACTTACTTCATACATACCTCCCTTTGTTGGTTTCTCAGTTGCGACTCTCTCGCTTCCCCAAAGGTAATGATTTTGAGCCATACTTTCGATAAGTGCATAGGCATCATTATATTCTTTGTCCATCAATGCACCGCCCGCGGCAGCGTCAATTGTCATTCTTATATTGTACAAGAGTCCATTATAGAAGGTATGGATGACCATCCATTCTATTAATCCATGATGTGGACAAAGTCTCAATAGATCTTTATAGCGTTCCCAAGCTTCGAATAATGATTCACTTTCTCTTTGCTTAAATCCGTTGATCTGAGCTCTCAGCATAGCTGTCTTGCTAGGTGGAAAATATCTGTTCAAGAAAACTCTCTTAAGCTCCTCCCACGTAGTTACTGAGTTCGAAGGCAGAGATTGAAGCCAAGCTCTTGCTCTGTCTCGAAGCGAAAAAGGAAATAAACGTAGTCTAATAGCTTCTTGGGTAACTCCATTGGCTTTTACGGTATCGGCATATTGCACAAAGATCGAAAGATGAAGAGTTGGATCCTCGGTAGGATTTCCGGCGAATTGATTTTGTTGCACGGCTGATATCAATGAAGGTTTTAGTTCGAAATCGTTTCGGTTGATAGCCGGCGCTGCAATGCTTGAATGCGGTTCAGCTTGCGAAGGACTTGCGTAATATTTGAGTGGATGAGTTTGTTCTTCAGCCATCTCTGCGTCCTTTGATGTTACGACTGGTTTAGGCGGATCTAATTGAAGATCTGGAATACTGTAATTTTTTTCGTAATCGAATATACGTCTTCTTACGTGTAAGAAGCATTCCGATTCAGGGATTAGAGGTTGCAAGTCTTCGCTTTTAGAGCGAGTACTTGGCATACACTCGGAAATTAAATTAAATTAAGTAGTTGATACCTTAGTCTAGACAATGCTACCTAAGTGCACTAGTAACTAAATTAAGGAATCCCCGGCAACGGCGCCAAAAACTTGATGGGCTAAAGACGTGTCTACTTATGCGTCTAGCGGTATCTTACTGCAAGTGCACAGCCTATCGAAGTAATATTTAAGATTATCGATCCACAGGGATTCTATGGTTACTTAGTGCTAGATGAACTTTCTAGTTTAGCTAAGGCGAATGGTTGTCACGATTTTTTGTTGGTTTTTTTTTAAGACTATTAAAGGCGGAGTAAAATTTAAGTTTTAATTAAATAATTCTAAGGCGGTCGGTATGTAATTATATTAACTTAGGTGGGTCAATCTAACCTAGGCTTATTTAAGATGTTCACTTAATCTATTCGGTAGAGATTACTAGTTTAAATACCCTCAACTCACACTCTCGTGGTCTTATATCAGATCTTATCCCTAAAGCCCTATGCCTGCTCTCGCTAGCCCATAAGTGTTTAGAGGTAATTTTTGGAAACTAAGTAATTCTAATTTATCTTAAAGCGCTCTCGCTGTGTTTAATTTAAATGCCTAACTTTAGCTATCTGGTTAAAATCTCACACTCTCGTGGTCTTGACCTAACCTAATACTCTTTTCTTACTCTCGTAACGAAAAGGTCGAATTAAATTAAAAAGTATCAGCCAGAATGTTAAGTGATTAATTATTTTTAGCCTACGGTTATATTTTACCGGTTAAGTTTGTTCTAACTACATACCGCCCTAAAGTGTTTAGCTACTCATTTTTGTTGAACCAGACAGAGGCAGAGAAACAGTAAACAAAATATTCATGGCAGAAAAATAAATAAATAACATAATATTAAATTGCAAATAATAAAAACCTGGTTAACAATAAAATGGCAGACTCCTTCTTCCACAGACCGGAAAGCTCGGAGTAATTGGCGGAAATCGAAAATAATGCAAAATCTGAAGGTTTAGAAACAAGTAATTTTTATAACAATTTCCTGATGTTGGAAATTGTTATAGGTTGGGTTTGGATACAATAAAAATAGAATACTGAAAATAATGCTGAAATAAAAGGGTTGCAAAATAATTCGGCAGAGCTTCCGCAGGAAATTGATAGAAAAATGCTCTGTCGTTTCTTCATAAAACTAATGCTATTTATAGAATCCTTAATGGGCTGAAATTTGGACTTTGTTGCATTGGGCCTTTGCTGAATTGGTGGAGGGAATGTAGGAACGTGGCAAAAAAGTAGGAGAAGAGTTCTTCACGTAACGCCTTGACGTGGTCTCAGTCAATAACCTATTTTTACCCTTGTCACGGTCGTGACAAGGTCTTCACGCTCGTAACTTGTGGTTTTTAAGTGTCACGGTCGTGACAATGTTGTGACGATCGTGAGGCCTTCTTTTGGGGTGTCACGGTCGTGATACCCTGGTGACGACCGTGACTGCTGCAAAATATGCAGTTTTGCAGGAAGCTTCATTTCTTCATCTTTTTATGACCGATTTTGTTCCTTTTTCTCTTGATTCATGATTTAGCTCCACATAATGGTGTACCTGCAAAACGGTAAGAAAAACTCGAGAAATCGAGTGTTAAAACGGTAATTATTCGATAAAACGCCAATGAAAACTAGCAATATAATCGATACGTTTTCTCGTTATCAGCTTGCAAGAACAATGCTTAGCGACTCAAATCTTCCTAAGTACTTTTGGGCGGATGCAGTTAGCACAACTTGTTTCGTAAGTAGCCGTGTCAACATTCGACCAATTCTCAAGAAGACTCCGTATGAGTTGTTCAAGGGTAGGAAATCAAACATATCATTATTTCACATTTTCGGATGCAAGTGTTTCGTTCTCAACAATAACAAGGAAAATCTTTGTAAGTTTGATGAGAAGTCCGACGAAGGTATATTCCTTGGTTATTCCCTTTTTAGTAAAGATTTTAGAATTTTTAATAAAAGAACTCTTACTATTGAAGAATCTATTCATGTTTCTTTTGATGAGACTAACCCCTCGAAAGAGGATAATATTATTGTGGATGATGATGATGATATAATAGATTCTTCACAACAACAAAAGGAGATGTTAAAGGATCAAGCAATACCACAAGAAGATGACACTCAAATCATTGAAGAACATCAAGATCTTCCGAAGGAATGGAGAACTCATAGAGATCACCCGATAGATAAAGTTATTGGTGATATTAGCCAAGGTGTTGCAACTAGACTAAATCTCATGGATGCTTGTCTCAACATGGCTTTTGTGTCTCAAATTGAACCAACCAAAGTCGATGAAGCCTTAGGCGACGATCAATGGATTGTAGCGATGCAAGAAGAACTCAATCAATTCGAAAGAAATCAAGTTTGGAAATCTAGGAACCATTCTTGATATATCATCTGAAGGATATGAGTTCAAAGTTGGTTTTATGTCTAACACTGACAAATGGAATAATTTTGACACACTAGCTTATTTTATTGAAATATCAAGAGGAACACATGATGATTTACTCGGTAGACAGGTTCAATCTTCCCGGGTCATAAAATATGCAAAATCATTAACTGTTAATGACTGCATGCTTCATTACATCTTGGCTTATGTGTTGGTGCCAAAAAGTTCAAACTTTTTCAGGTTAGTGAACTTGAGTTGATGTTGTTCCGTTCTTTGAAGGAGGATTGGCTAATCAATTGGGCCTATGTCATCTTTCATCATATGAAGCATCAAGTTTGTCTTGGTAGCGGTCTCCCGTACATCCGTTTTGTTTCAAAGATTTTGGAACATTTTGGTATCCATAGTTCAAGAGAACCTCACTTTGAGATGACGGTCAAGCAAAATGAAATCAACTTGGTCACGACTACTAAGAACACCGATATCATTTGTGGTCCAAATTGTTTATATGGATATAAGGAAGATTTTTCCGCTCAAGCCGCTCCGGAAGGTGGTTATACAAATGAATTCCTCTACAATGAAATTGTAAGTCTCAAAACCACCATGATCCATAATCACCAAAAGACCACCCGTAGCCTCGGAAAACTAATGAAGATGTTTCAGAAATTCTCTCCTTCCCAACCTTCAAATGCGAGGAATTCAGATGGTGACGAAGATGATATGGATGAAGATGGTCCCGGAAGTGACTAGGCTTTAATGCATGTTCTCTTTATGTTCTAGTTTTTTAGTTTAAGATTTACCTTTAAGTCTTTATGTTGTTAGTTTCTTTTTACCATTTCCTTACCGTGTTGCTTTTTAAAATTCAGTTATGTTTATGTTCGTCAAACTCATGTTTCATATAATTTATATTTGGTGTTTCTTTATAATTAATTTTTTAAAGTACTTTTCCCATCCTTTTTGTGGATGACAAAGGGGGAGAAGTCTCTAGTATGCTTTCTTGTTTCTCTCCTTATGCAGAATTTTTCACTCATACCTCCTAGTATCACATTGAGGGGGAGCACCTTCAAAGGGGGAGTTTTTGGAGAAACATAGAAGAAAACTTCATTTTCACTTTTGGTTGTCATCATCAGAAAAGGGGAGATTGTAGAAGCAAGCATCTCAAATTATATTTTGATGATAACAACAAATCCATCATGTCTTGAAAGCAAGCAAAAAAGATCATTCAAGCTTCATTCAAATAAAGTCTTCATAAGGAAATGTTTTTCTCGCCGGAAGGTATAATTCTATTTCTCACAAATCAATAATGTTTATTAAGTGTTCAACTTAAGATGCACTCACATTTGCTATTTCTAAACAAATCACTTTGCATGCCTTATGTTACTGAACATAAATTTAAAAGAAATTTTTCTGGTTTTTGATCAAGTAACCGGTTACCTTGTAGGTAGTAACCGGTTACTTCAGCCCAGATTTGAAAAATCCTTTTAACGTTACAGCAAGTAACTGGTTACCCATTGGGTAGTAACCGGTTACCACTGTTCAAATTTCCATAAAATATTTCATTTGAATTTTTGAATTTGTCTTATAATTTTCAAATTGGATTGAGACATCCTTTCATTTTTTGTACTGTCGCTCCCACTAAATGAAGCTAAGTCAGATAGGGTACAGACGCGAACGGTCGGCGAGAGGGACAATGAGAACACACAGCCGTGAACTCACCGGAGATGAATAGAGTCGCCAGCTAGGCATTTTTATCCCGGAGGAAAGGTAATGCTGCATAGACCTAGAAAAAGAATGGATAAGACGATTGCGAACCAGAGAGACTGAGAAAGGGGGTTGGTTACAACCTGGGAAGGTATTAGCACCCAGATTGTCCGTCGTACTCGACGGGATCCACGCTTGCAAGATTTGTGTTTCAAAGGGGTAGTGTCAGTGCAATTTGTGTATAAAGAGCTGGAAAAGGATGTACAGGTGTCAGTGTAGCAGAAGTGTGAAGTGTATAATATGCAGTGTCAGTGTAAGAACAAGAGTAAGATGCTCAAGATCATGAGGCTAAAGAATGAAGCTGGAAAGAGGGGGAATATACAGAGACTTTTGTTCGATAACTGTTAAGTTATGCCTACGTATCCTCTCGTGCAATGAGGAAGTCAGAACACCGTAGTTCGACCCAAAGAGACTGAAAGATGAATTGACTGATGAACTGCTTGCTTGTCTATGCTCAAGTGTATGACCTGTCTGGCTCAGGTGCTAACTGTCTTGCATTAGACGGAAGAAGCGAGTTCTCGCTTGTGAGTGAATGAGGTGAGAAAAGAATCCCGAAGGAGACGATTATTGTTTGTTTTTGTGTTTTCAGTCTTTTATTGCTTTTGAAAGTTTGTCATAAGTTAATGAGCTTAAGTCTAAACCAATGGATTTAGTAAACTCATCACATCTTCCCTCTGATTAGGGGTAATGAGAATACCTTAAGTGTGAAGTCAGATTCTCACACTTAATCACCTTTGGTGTAGGATTAAGATCATTAACCTACTTGTGATTATTTAGATGTTTTTTGTGGTTTTTTATTTAGTGTTGAGTAATGAGGTTAAGCCATAATCAGGGATTTAACAGACTCATTACACCATCCTAATAGAAGGATAATAGATGAGAATGTTTAAGCTGAGGAAAGCTCCTCAACTTAATCCATGATTAGGGATTAAACTCATGACAAAACAAAGCCTTTATTAGGTGGATTTCATTTAATGATATGATGATGAAGTGGATTTTATGATTTGTAAGACAACTTGAGGGGGACTTGTCCATTAACACTAGGGTTAGTCCTTCTTAACCAATTAAGGAAGAATTAGAACCCTAATGCAAGGCCCAAGTTACAAGTGTGATGTCTTGATGATTATTAGATGGATTGATTAAAGGAGTTAAACACATTAAGGGTTTAACACTTAGGATTAAAATTATACACTCCATCCTAAGAGAAGGATGCAGGCATAAGCTTAATCACAAAGCCTTAAAGCCTTTAGGGTTTAGTCCCTGATTATGAGGTGAGAAGAGAAGACTCAAAAGAGACACAAAGGTAAAACTAAGAGGGGAGACTAATCAAAACCCTAACCATTGTCATGCTTGGTTGTTCCTAAGGTTTGTGAGGTTTTCAAAAGAAGTCTTCAATGGAACCACCAGGAAGCAGATGAAAGGATCAAGAGAAGCAAAGCAACTTGCTTCATTCAAGAAGTCAAGTCACTTGAAGAAAGAAAGTAAGAAGAAGAGGAATGAGCAAGCTCAATCTCAAACACATACAAAAATGCAGCAAGGATGCATGAAAAGAAATGAAGAGAAGTTATGAGAAGTGAAGGCAAATTCACCTCTCAAAGTTACCTACCACCTGAAAGGTTAGAAAAGAAATGCAATGCAATGCAAAATGGGATGAGATGACATGATGAGAAACAAAACCAGAAGCATATACATGATGCTAAT
Organism: Lathyrus aphaca; assembly: GCA_963966055.1. Lineage (NCBI taxonomy): Eukaryota > Viridiplantae > Streptophyta > Magnoliopsida > Fabales > Fabaceae > Lathyrus > Lathyrus aphaca. Next base: position 283,202,435 of record OZ014523.1, read on the forward strand.
GATGCTATGAGATGCTACAAACATGAGGCAGCACATGGAAATGATCATACAAGTTCATGAATGCAAATGAAGCAAGTTAAGAAGCAAGGACATACATGAAAAGTTATGAAGTGCACATGGCATGCAACATGGCCAATACATGATGCAATGATCAAACATGCTTTCGATATGTCTTATGATGTTCAATGAATCAAATGGATGTTTGAAATGTCATGGCAAGTCATGTAAGGCAAGAGAATGCAAGATGGATGCATATGGAAGCCCAAATTAGGGTTCATGATCAATGCAATCTAACAAAAACCAAAACCAGAAGCAAACAACATTATAAAAAATTGAAAATGCACTCAAAGGACCCCTAAACCTATACTAACCCACTGCCCAAAGGAGAGGTCTCAACCCTTAACCAATTTCAAGTTATGGTTTTCTTAAGATTGCTAGGGTTTTAGGGTTCCTAAACAAGAAAATTACCAAAAAAATTGAAAATGAAAGATCAAATCATGGCCATTTAATCTCACAAACTACATGCTAAACACAATGCAATGCAAAAAGAATCAATGTCCAACTCTTCATGGATAGGCAGAAATGATTTTTGGAACTTTGGATCAAATTAATGCATAAAAATGATTTTAATTCAATGAAAAATTCTCAAAATGCATCAAGATCAAAAAATAAATTTGGTTTGAAGGTTGGAAAATGTTTCTAAATGTCTTAGAACATTTCATGAATTTTTTGGTGATTTTTAAATACCTAAAAGTATTTTTAATAAATTAATTTTCATTAATCAATTAAAAATAAACTTTTAAATATTTAAAAATACTTTTTTAATGCTAAAAATAAAAATAAAAATGTTTTTGTGTTTTTAAAAATTAATGAAACTCTTGACAGAAAATTTCATAATTTTTAAAGCATTTTTGCTATTTTAAATAAATTATGGAAATTAAATGAAAGAAAATGAAATAAAAATAAAAATAGACTGAAGTATGCAGGATGGAGGGCCAGGATTCACTCTGGATTTAAAATGGTTGACTGCGCGCGCCATCTGATGGCCCATATTCAAACTGAATTAATCTCATTTAATTAAATAAATAATGGTGATTAGGGTTTAATGACTGCATCTCAGCCATACACACGCGCGCGAAGTCAACAAAGTCCAAGCATCCAACGCTCCAGATTTAAACTTCATTTAATTAAAGGATTAAACCCTAATGATTTTCAGGTGACCGGAGAAGACCTCCGGTCGTCTTCTCCGGTGGGAACCCCACCTGAAAATCCCCAAAATCCACAAAACGCAACCAAAATGAAATCCAAACATACAGAAATGATTCCCACACTCCCCTGAATTAAAACCCTAAGCTAGAAATCATTTATATTTCCTCAAACTCTTGAATCGAACAAAACATTTTTTTGGTCAGGGAGTTTCAGAACACGATTATGTAAACACCCCAAATTTGCCCTCACTCATTCACACCATGGCTTGTGATCATTCTCATATGCATAAACACAATCATATCACCTCACATCTCATTTTTGATTCACTGCATAGCTTTCAAGGCATCTGCACATAGGGTTTGTGATCTGAGCAATCCCAAAGCTTCTTGAGGCACTCCAAAGGCAACCAATCAACTCAAAGGGGTCCATGTGTGTTCTTATATCATATTCCATCTCCTCAAAGTCAAAAATGCAGAGGAATCACAAGAGCTAGGGTTTGAGTGGATGCAGAGCCAGGCTTGACTGCACAGTTGACTGAAAATTAGGGTTTTGGTTTCAGAGGCCATAACCCCAAATTTTTTGGTCATTCTTGTTTCCATTGATCTCTATATGGTATAGGGAGTATGCATATCAATTTTCATGAAGAAATTCCATGGGGAAGTCATCTGATCAAGAGTTGACTTTCTGGACAAGTCAGTGCAAAATCAGGGCATCTGAGGCCCCCAATGACCCAACCAATGGGTGATCTTCATCATTTTGAGTGTATATGATCTTTATTTGATCATGGAAGAAGGTTGAAGTTCATAGAAATCAAGAATTTAGGGTTTTTGCAAAGGTTGACTTTTTGGGCATAGTTGACTTTTCAAGAATGCATCATTTTAGGTCATTTTTCAAGCCTTGATTCTTGATCCAAAAAGGCTTCAAATGGAAAAACTTTGGTCATGAAAGTTGTAGATCTCATCTTTCCCTTTTCAAAAAGTACAAGAACATGATCAAACTCTTCTTGGATCAAAAGTTATGGCAATGCAAAGTTGGCAAAAATCACTTATTTTCAAGATATGCACCAAGTGTGAAATTTTGCAAAGTCATGAACCAATGCATTATGTGACTTCTAATTCATGTCAAACCAGTACACAAACATTTCTCTAAGTCATAAAATCATAATTGGATCAAGTTTGCTCATGGTTTGGTTTGTGTAACAAGGCATTTTCTCATAGAATTCCATAAAGCAACAACTTGCAAAAACCATCATGATCACTTCACCAACTTGATGCATTGGCTGCTGAGCTTTGCTAGACCTCTCCCTCATCCTTGCTGCGCCATCCCATGCCTTGTACTTGCCTAGACCTTGAGCCATGCCTCACTTACACAAAAGTTGACCTTTATGCAAAAGCAAACTTACCTATCATAGCAGGCCATGTCACATCACAAAGCCAATCAGATTTGTTTATGTTATCCCTTTGCAAGCTAAACATAAGACTAAGCAAGGCTGAAACCAACACATTCACCACATACACAAAAACTCACCATCTTGCAACTTGCTTCGAATTCCTCTCCACAGCCACTAAACATTCAAGCCAACTTCATCAATCATCTCACCACACTTCATAGATCACCCAGCACCAAGAACACAAGCCTGATATAGCCAGAACACCCCATAGCCATTGCTCACCCTCAGTCTGCATTTCTCTTCGAAACTCTCACCACAGCTTGCAAACACACAAACAAACCTTGCAAAGCTTCTCCATACATCATTTGGACCTCAAACCTTCATTCACAATGGCCTGAAACCTCCAGAAACACCATTGCCATTTCTGAGCAAGCTTGAGCAGAAGCTGTCGAATCTCACTATCCAGCCAACTCAAACTCATTTTGAGCATTCAAACATCTTTGGGGGATCAAGTGGAGTGTTTTGCACAAGGAAAAGTGGCCAGAAAGTCCTCAAGTTGAAAGCTCCAAATCTCAGGTAGCTCGAAAATAAAATTTCCAGAAATCATTTTTCTTGTTACAAGCTTGTTCTTCATGATTTGCTGATCATCCTGGTACCATTGGTTTTGAAAATGGTTTTGAAATGAGCATTTAATTTGTTTCTGAAGCTTGCGTGACCTAGAACTTCTTCTCTTCGATTCAGCTTGTTTAGGAAATATAAATTTGTTTTGAGAGAGGGGTTTGATTCGTGAGAGGCTGGAGATCATTTCCCAATTCATAGATTTTGTTTTTGTTACGTTTTGAGAGGTTTTGAGGTTTCTCAGGTGAGGGCTGGCCGGAGAAGACGACCGGAAGTCTTCTCCGGCAGCCTGAAAGTCATTAATCACTAATTAGGGTTAGGGCACCAACTTTGAACCTGGGCCTTTAGATCCTGTTTCCCGCGCGTGAATGGAAGGCCTGGATCTTGTCATTAGTTTTAATTAGGTTTAATTTATTTAATTAATTAAGATTAACCTAGTTTGAATCTGAACCACAGGATCACGCGCGCAGTCAACACATTTGAACTCAGAATCAATCTCATCCTTCCATTCTGTTTACTTTTTATTTTATTTAATTTTATTCATTTTTCTTTCAATTAACTTGCATAATTATTTTAAAATAGCAAAAAATTCATAAAAATTATGAAACTTTTTCCTTAAAGTTTTAATAATTTTTATGACCCAAAAATATTTTTATTTTATTTTTATCATTAAAAAAGTATTTTTAAATATTTAAAAGATTATTTTTAATTGATTAATGAGAATTAATTAATTAAAAATACTTTTAGGTATTTAAAAATTACAAAAAAATTCATGAAATGTTCTAAGACATTTAGAAACATTGTCCAACCTTCAAACCAAATTTCTTTTTTGATCTTGATGCATTTTAAGAATTTTTCATTGAATTAAATCATTTTTTTATGCATTATTTTGATCATGGATTCAAAAATTCATTTCTGCCTATTGGTGAAGGTTGAGACATTGATTCTTTTTGCTTTGTCTTGTGTTTGGCATGTAGTTTCTAGGGTAAAAAGGCCATGATTTGATCTTTCATTTTTCAATTGTTTGGCATTTGTTTTGTTAAGAACCCTAAAAAACCCTAATAATTTAGAAAATTCATATCTTGAGTTTGGTTGAGAGTTGAGAGCTCCCCTTTGGGCAGTGGTTCATCATAGGCCTAGGGTTTCTTTGGGTGCCATTTTCCATTTTTTATCATGAGGTTTGCTTCTGTTTTTGGTTTGTGTTTGATGTTTGATCCATGAACCCTAATTTGGGCTCTCTCTTGCATCCTCCTTGCATTCCCTTGCATAACATGACTTGTCTTTGCATTTTGTGCATGCTTATGATTCATTTGACATCTTAAGACATATAGGAAGCATCTTTGATCATTGCATCTCATATTTGCCATGTCATTTGTCTTGTATGATTCATAACTTTTCATGCTTGTTCATGCTCCTTAGCTTGCATCATTTGCATTCATGATCTTGTATGAACATCCCCATTGCCTTGCCTCATGTTTGCAGCACCTCATAACATCATAATCATCATCAACATGCTTCTGGTCTTGCTTTGCATCATATCATTTCATCTCATCTTGCATTGCATTGCATTTCTTTCTAACATTTCAGGTGGTAAGTAAACTTGAGAAGTGGATTTGCCTTCACTTCTCATAACTTTTCTTTTCATCTCTCTTGCATCCATTGCTGCATCTCTATTTGTGTTTGAGTTTGAGCTTGCTCATTCTTGCTTCTCCCACTTTCTTTCTTCAAGTGACTTGACTTCTTGAATGAAGCAAGTCACTTTGCTTCTCTTGATCCTGTTCATCTGCTTCCTGGTGGTTCCATTGAAGATTGTCCTTGAAAACCTCACAAACCTTAGGACCAACCAAGTATGATAATGAATTAGGGTTTTGATTAGTCTCCCCCCATAGTTTTTACCTTTGTGTCTTTCTTTGAGTCTTCTCTTCTCACCTCATAATCAGGGACTAAACCCTAAAGGCTTTAAGACTTTGTGATTAAGCTTATGCCTGCATCCTTCTCTTAGGATGGAGTGTATAACTTTAATCCTAAGTGTTGAACCCTTTATGTGTTTAAATCTCTTAATCAATTCACTTAATAAGTATCAAGACATCACACTTGTAACTTGGGCCTTGCATTAGGGTTCTAATTCTTCCTTAAGTGGTTAAGAAGGACTAACCCTAGTGTTAATGGACAAGTCCCCCTCAAGTTGTCTTACAAACCATAAAATTCACTTCATCATCATACCATTAACTAAAATCCACTTAATAAAGGCTTGTTTTGTCATGGGTTTAATCCCTAATCATGGATTAAGTTGAGGAGTCTTCCTCAGCTTAAACATTCTCATCTATTATCCTTCTTTTAGGATGGTGTAATGAGTCTGTTTAATCCTTGATTATGGCTTAACCTCATTACTCAACACTAAACAAAAAACACCAAAAACATCTAAATAATCACAAGTAGGTTAATGATCTTAATCCTACACCGAAGGTGATTAAGTGTGTGAATCTGACTTCACACTTAAGGTATTCTCATTACCCCTAATCAGAGGGAAGATGTGATGAGTTTACTAAATCCATTGGTTTAGACTTAAGCTCATTATCTTATGACAAATCTTCAAAAAGCAATAAAAGACTGAAAACTCAAAAACAAACAATAATCGTCTCCTCCGGGATTCTTTTCTCATCACCTTCATTCATAAACGAGAACTTGCTTCTTCTGTCTAATGCAAGACAGTTCGCACCTGAGCCAGACAGGTCATACACTTGAGCATAGACAAGTAAGCAGTTCATCAGTCAGTTTCTTTCAGTCTCTTTGGGTCGAACTACGGTGTTCTGACTTCCTCATTGCACGAGAGGATACGTAGGCATAACTTAACAGTTATCGAACAAAAGTCTCTGTATATTCCCCCTCTTTCTAGCTTTGTTCCTTAGCCTCATTATCATGAGCATTTCATTCCTGGTCTCACACTGACACTGTACATTCATACACATCACATTTCTTTACACTGACACCTGTACATTCTTTTCCAGCTATTTTATACACAGATTGCACTGACACTACCCCTTTAAAACACAAATCTTTTAAGCGTGGATCCCGTCGAGTACGACGGACAATCTGGGTGCTAATACCTTCCCAGGTTGTAACCAACCCCCTTTCTCAGTCTCTCTGGTTCGCAACTGTCTTATCCATATCTTTCTAGGTCTATGCAGCATTGCCTTTCCTCCGGGATAAAAATGCCTAGCTGGCGACTCTATTCATCTCCAGTGAGTTCACGGCTGTGTGTTCTCATTGTCCCTCTCGCCGACCGTTCGCGTCTGTACCTTCATCTGATCCATTTTCATTTGTCGGGAGCGACAGCTTGGCGACTCTGCTGGGGATGCTTATACTGCAACCAGGGCTTCTGGTTCTTTTTGTGGGTTCCTCCTAGTGCTTGTTTGATTTGTGTTTACTGGGGTGTTATGTGCTTGTTTGTGCTTGTATTTATTTTTGTTTATTGCTTTATGTACAGTTGCTTTACTGCTTTCTTTACTGCATTTATATATCATACTGTCATTGTTGCTGGCTGGATCTGGTTTTTTCTTTGGTGGGTGGGTGTTTCATTGAGAGTTAAGGTCCTATACCTGGGACCTGAGTGACACCTAGGCTAGAGTGAATCATATTCTTTCCCATTCCATTTCGGTCTGGTGCGGGAATATGAAACACGGTTCAGATATGGGTTTCTGCTTGAGAACTCTGTGTTGCAGATTTCCTGCAATGCTAGGGCTATCTGGGAAACCTGCTAAGTCTGGATGACCTTTTAGTACTGACCTTCAGAAACTGAGGTGAATTAGAGGAGGAATTGTTATGGTTATTGTAAACACTGTACCTCCGGGTTAGAAGTGTTTACACTTCTCATAACTGATCCAAGTCTGAGGATCCTTGTTTTAGATCATCACCTGTGAGGGGGTTGGGCTGTTTACAGGTTTGCAGGTACCTTGACCTCAGAATACCCTGTTACTTTGACTTTGTTAAGAATGCTCCATGTTGGACAGTTCTTGTGATTCTAAACCCTGGACTTGTGGCTCTTTATTTGAGTCCCTCCACCTTGGTTACTGGATTTATAGACCTCCACCTGGATTCTTGAACACACATGGATCTATACCAAGGCAGTTAATCAGATCCAGCTCAGTCACAAACCCTTGCATTTCATTTGCATACATACTCATTGCATCATATTAACATTTGCTTATTTGTGTTTCAGGGTATCCACCTCCATCTGGTTTTGGTTTTGACCCCATCTGCAGTTTTGACCTGTCTCCATCAGCACTTGCATCAGTTTGTCAGCCATATACTTCAGTTACTTGCACTAGCCAGCCAGTGGCCCACTCCTCAGCATCTTCATCAGCACTTATCCTACTCAGTCCTCAGCATCATGGCTCCAAAGAAAAGCAACATCACCTATCATTTCTTCCAACCAGACTTGTCAGACATCAGGAGGATCCAAACCCTGATCACTCTAGATCACATACCCTTGTTCAGGGAGAGTTATGGAGATATACTGGACATGGTTATGGATCTGGACCCATCTCAGAGGAGCCTGATCCACACCTGCATTCAGTTTTATGATCCTCCATTGAGATGTTTCACCTTTCAAGACTTTCAGTTGGGGCCTCTTCTGGAAGAATACTCATCATTGACTGGTCTGCCCATCAAAAGAGAAATCCCATTCAACCCTGAAATGGTCTTTCCTAGCAATGGAGAGGTAGCAAAAGCTTTGTATCTGGAGCCTGTTTTGATTGAACAGCATATGACCTCTAAAGCTGGAATCCCTGGTTTTCATCTTGACTTCCTGATTTCTCAAGCTAGTCTGAAGGCCTCCTCGGGGGAGTGGAAAGCTGTTTGTGCTCTATTGGCCTTGAGTGTATATGGAATTGTATTGTTTGCAGATGAGCCTCGATTCATTAGCAAAAATGCAATCCATTTGTTCATCCTGAAGAACCCAGTGCCAACTTTACTGGGTGATCTCTATTACTCAGTACATCAGAGAAATGAGAAGCAGAGGGGAAGATTAGTGAGGATTTGTGCTCCATTATTCCATGCTTGGCTTCTCAGGCATCTACCCAGGACAGATGCATTTCTAAATCCTCATCAGCAAAGCAACTGGGCTAAGAGACTCACTGTCCTAACTTCAGCAGATATCAGATGGTGTACTCAGAGCACCAAGGGCGGAGATATGATCACCAGCTGTGGGCACTTTCCCAATGTGCCTTTGATAGGAGTTAAGGGAAGTATCAACTACAACCCTCTGCTGTTCAGGAGACAATTGGGCTATGCACTGGTTCATACTCCTAGGGAACAAGAGTTGGTTGAGACCCTCTACTGTGAGAACAAGATTAGTCTGGCAACTGTTAGGCAGGCTGCCTGGGCCTGGGATCATGTTCAAACCAAGGGAATCACCATTCTGGGGAAGTGCAATAATGTGGCATCAGTCCAATATCATGAGTGGTCCTATGCCAGGGCCCAATTCTCTGGATTGCCCTTTACCATAGAAGACATGCCTGAGTCATCTTCAGCACCACCCCCTGTCACTATCAATCTGGAGGAGTTTGAGAGCTTGAAGGAAAGAAATGAGAAGCTAACCCAGGCTTTGCAGAAGACCCTCCGGGAGAGGAGTGAAGGTGTGAGGGAGATTGAGAGATTGGAGAAGTTAAAAGTGGAACACTTGACTAAGATTGAGAAGTCTGGAGATTATATCAACAAGTCTAAGGCTGGTGAGCAGATTCTGAAGAATGCTTGTAAAGAAGCCCAGTTCCAGAGAGCAAGGACAGACTTGTACCTGAAGGAGAGTCAGGCCAGGTGGGTCCGGATCACTGAGGCCCGTACTCTAGAAGACAAGAGAGCTCAAGACAAGATGGAGCAGATGGAAAAAGCCCTGGCAGCAGCCCAGGAGGAAATATCAGAGCTGAAAATCAAAGCAGGAGTGAAGAGGTCTAAGGACCAAAGTCAGAACAGGAAGTTGACTGCAGCAGTTGCAACGAGAAACCTTCTCATCAGAAGTCTCACGGAGCATCCGGCTGATCCTGTGACCGAAGCACTTCTCAAGGAAGTTCGTGAGGATGAGTTTGGCCTTGGAGTTTGATCATTTGCTTGTTGTTGTTCCTTTTCCATGTACTTTTGCCTTTTTGTGATGTATTTTGACCCCTTTAAGGGCTTGTGTTGTAATTTGGACAAATTGTATTATTTCACCTTTGTAATATATTTGTGTTGGTTTCTATCTGGGCTACTTCAAAAGCACCTTCAACAGCATCATCTTCAAGGGTCTGGAAGGGTCAAAACTGAAGGCCAAACCGGATACCTTGAGAACAAATAAGCATAACTGCATGGCATGCTAACCCTTTTGTTTGTTTTGTAGGTTTTTGTTTTGTTGTTGCTAACCTCTGTTGTGATGTTCAGGAATTATTGCTCGCCGCCGGGTATTTCCTCTCAACAGGCCTCACAGGTACCCAACTAGAAACAACCTTCCGGGAATTCAGATGGATCAGATGCAGCAGGACCTTACGGAGGTCAGAAACCAGATGGCCAACGAAAGGTTGGATATGAGAACTCAGATAACACAATTCATGGAAGTGATGAACAATTTAGCTCAAAGCCAGGAGAGGCTCAGAGTTTTGGTAGAAGGAAGGAATCAAGAGGAGCCCCATGTGGGAACTGCTGGCACAAGTAACAACGAGAGGGTCCAACCTCATGTCAATCCCCCAGTTTTTGGACCCCATCTCCATCCAGAGGCCAACATCCCAGTCAACATTCAAGGGACAGCCACAGCAGCCAGAGTACTTCAAGAAGATCCTCAGGAAGACCAGTATACAGTAATGGGTGCCGGAGAGGAAACATATGATAGACGATTGGAAGAGATAGCTGAGAAGTTGAGGTCCTTAGAATCTCAAAATTCTTTGGGTTTCGACGTCATGGACATGGGGCTGGTAGACGGGGTCAGGATCCCCCATAAGTTCAAGCCTCCTTGTTTCGAAAAGTATAATGGGACTTCATGCCCCCGAACTCATTTGCAATCATTTCTGGGAAGGCTGAAGGCCTATACAATGGATGAGAAATTGTGGATGTTCTATTTTGAAGATAGCTTGACTGGAGCTTCGAGGGAGTGGTATTCCCATCTGACAAGAGCAACAATTAGATGCTGGAAGGACCTGGCAGAGGCCTTCATCAGACAGTATCAGTATAATCTAGACATGGCACCCAACAGGACTCTCCTGATGGGAATGTCACAGTCTTCGAGGGAGAGTTTCCGAGAATATGCCCAGAGATGGAGGCAATTGGCTGCTGCCGTTCAACCACCAATGTCTGAGAGAGAAATGGCAGACATGTTTATGAACACTCTCCAGGGAACGTATATTGACAGGTTAGCTGCTTTCTCTTCCACCAGCTTCGCAGATGTTGTCATAGCTGGGGAGAGAATTGAAAGCCTGTTAAAAATGGGAAAGATCTCAGACAACGGTGCAAGCTCGTCCAGTAGTACAAGAAAGCCTTTTGCAGGCCCGAGAAGAACTGGCGAGACCAATGCCATCCACACCAACAGGGGTAGGCCCCAATATGCTCAGAGGTCAATAGCAGCAGTCACTATCCCTGCTCCAGCTCATCCTCAGCCAGTCTATCAACCTCCTCAACAAAGCTTCCAACAACAACCTCAGTATCAGCAGAATCAGTATCCTCCAAGGAACTTCAACAACAACTCCAACAACAACAATCAACAGAGGCCATTCCAACAGAGGCCATCTCAAGCTAACAGAGTGATCGACCCGATCCCAATGCCGTATGCTGCCTTGCTGCCACAACTTCTGAAACTCAACCTAGTTGAGCTAAGAACGTTGGCACCTCCGGACCCCAACAGTCTACCAAGGAACTATGACTCCAATGCTAGGTGTGCTTTTCATTCCAACGCACCTGGTCACAGTACAGAAAAATGCAGGGCTCTGCATATGAAGGTACAAGACTTGGTAGACTCCAAGGCTCTGAATTTTGCACCTCCGCCCAATGTCAATAAAAACCCTATGCCAAACCATGGTGGTCCCCGAATTAACGCTATTGAAGAAGACCAACCGTCTTATTTAATAACCAGTGTGGATCAGATCAGGACACCATTGGTGGAAATCAAAGCTCAACTCCGTGAAAACCAAATATTTCCGGGATGTGAACTAGGGTGTCCCTATTGCAACATTTCATGGAATGGGTGTGAAGACTTGAGGAATGGCATTGACAGCCTTATTCAGAGTGGCCTGCTACAGATCACTACATCATTCCCAACAAATCCGGCAACTTCATCAACAACGGTTTCAGAACCTCCTACAAGTGCAACAACTATTGTTCCCGACAATTCATCAGCACCATCAGCAAGTACTTCATCTGTCCTCCCAAATGATCAGTTTTCAACAGTTTCTCCTGCTACAACTTCAGCTTCATTCCATTTCGAATCTCCGTCAGCAACAACAACAGTCCTTCCAACGGTACCTCCTACAACTCCAGCAATCAATCATGAAGATGTCTCTACTGTTACCATATTCTATGATCCTGAAAATAATTCCGCTTACCATTCAGAAGGTGCTGCTCCCACTAGAGCACCAGTTACAATCTTTTATGATCCACACACAATTACAGTCCCTTCAGCAGCATCAATCAGTCCAGTCACTGTCACGGTGCCTGGACCAGTACCATATGAAAGCAATAGGGCCATCCCTTGGCACTATGGCTCTGACTTGTATTGCGAAGGAAAAAGAATCACTCTGGAAACATCAACACCTGCACCACAAGTAGATAATGTGGGGGGAGGCGGAGGCTTCACTCGAAGCGGACGTCTCTTTGCTTCACAAGTTCAAAGACCTACAGCCGAAGCAGAAGCTGCTGCCAAGGCAAAGGGAAAAGGCCCGGTGCAGGAAGATCCAGCTGCCAAAGAAGCCCTGAAGACTCCATTCGATCAGGAAGTTGATGAGTTTATGCGAATCATCAAAAAGAGTGACTACAAAATTGTGGATCAACTTCACCAGACGCCATCCAAAATCTCCATCCTCTCGCTGCTTATGTGCTCCGAAGCCCATCGGAATGCACTACTTAAAGTCTTGCACGCAGCTTACGTGCCTGAGGAGATTACTGTCAACCAATTGGAAACCGTGGTTGGAAATGTTACTGCTAGCAATGGGCTAGGGTTTACCAATTCTGACTTGACAGCGGATGGCCGCAACCACAACAAAGCCTTGCACATAACCCTGGAATGCAAAGGAGCTGTCCTTTCTCATGTGCTGGTGGACACAGGTTCTTCCCTGAATGTCTTACCAAAGAAGGCTCTGGTGAAGCTTGAATATGATGGACTGGCATTGAGACCCAGCAACCTGGTGGTAAGAGCCTTTGATGGTTCTAAGAGATCGGTTCTGGGAGAGATTGAGCTGCCTGTGACAATTGGCCCGCAGACCTTTAAAACTATCTTTTATGTGATGGACATTCAGCCCGCCTACAGCTGTTTGTTAGGTAGACCCTGGATTCACGCCGCCGGCGCAATAACGTCTACCCTTCACCAAAAGTTAAAATTTGAGTGGGAAGGTCAAGTTGTCACAATCTGTGGGGAAGAGGATATTTTTGTTAGCCATCTGGCTACCTACAAGTACATTGAGATGGATGGAGAGATCCATGAAACAATGAGCCAAGGTTTTGAAGCCTTGAACGTCAATGAAGCATCTGCTGTATCTGGTACTCCAATGTCATCTTACCAACAAGCCCGGAAGGTTGTTGAAGAAGGAACTGCCCTAGTCTGGGGCAAGGTCTTAGCTGTGGAGGAGAAGAAGGACAAGTTTGGGTTGGGTTACAGACCAACTCAACATCAAGCAAAGGCTACTGCAGAGCCAGGTTTTGTCAGTGGGGGGATGCTTACCCCCGATGCTATCAACTGTTTGGAAGACGAGCTGGAAGAGGAGCGCAATCTGGAGAATTGGATTCGTCCGAAGATCCCGGGGAGCAGTGTCTCGAACTGGTCTTCCCAGGAAATTATAAGAGTTACTCATGCAGAGTAATTATTATTTCCTGTATTTTTTATAGCATGCATCCAAGTCTTGCATCTTGCCCAAGATGACAAGACTCATTTTGTAACCAGGGCCATCTGTACTTTTGTGCAAACAAGATTAAATTAATGAAATATCAGACATCTTTTTGCAAACGAGTCCTTTTCTTTTATGCTCACTGTTTTTCCATTTTTCTTTTTGTACAAAAATAAATGGCGGTGTTTTCAAAATGATAACTTCATTTCACCTTTTTCTAAAGCAAGATTAAAATCAATCACTAAAATGAACCAACTTAACCCTTGCAGAGAGTGCCTTCCAGACTGCACCGACAACAGCACGGCTATGACATCGTATGACTTTGACAATCCAATCAATCAAGCTGATGAAGGGGTTGATGAAGAATATGAGCTTCCTGAAGAGCTAGCCAGGTTGTTGAGACAGGAGGAAAAGGTTATTACTCCTCACCAGGAGGAGATTGAAGTGATTAATCTTGGTACTGACGAAGACGTGAAAGAAGTTAAAATCGGGGCCTGCCTGCAAGACTCAGTGAAGAGACAGCTGATGGATCTGCTTCAAGAGTATGTTGATGTGTTTGCTTGGTCGTATCAAGATATGCCAGGGTTGGATACCGATATAGTTGTGCACAAGCTGCCTCTGAGGGAAGAGTTCCCACCAGTGAAACAGAAGCTGCGCCGAACTCGCCCAGACATGGCTATGAAAATCAAGGAAGAGGTACAAAAGCAATGGGACGCCGGGTTCCTTGCTGTGACTAGCTACCCGCCGTGGGTTGCTAACATAGTACCTGTGCCTAAGAAGGACGGCAAAGTAAGAATGTGTGTTGATTACCGGGATCTGAACAGAGCCAGCCCGAAAGATGACTTCCCATTACCTCACATTGATGTATTGGTGGATAACACGGCTCAGTTCTCGGTATTCTCCTTCATGGACGGATTTTCAGGATACAATCAGATCAAAATGTCACCTGAAGACATGGAGAAGACAACATTCATTACACCTTGGGGCACGTTCTGTTACAAAGTGATGCCATTCGGACTGAAGAATGCTGGTGCCACATATCAACGGGCTATGGTGACATTGTTCCACGATATGATCCACAAGGAAATAGAATGTTATGTGGATGATATGATTGCCAAGTCCCTTACAGAGGAAGATCACCTGGTAAATCTGCTGAAGTTGTTCAAGCGCCTGAGGAAGTACCAACTAAAGTTGAACCCCAACAAATGCACATTCGGGGTGAGATCTGGTAAGCTGCTGGGCTTTATTGTAAGCGAGAAGGGGATTGAGGTTGACCCAGATAAAGTCAAAGCTATTCAAGAGATGCCTGCACCGAGAACTGAGAAAGAAGTTCGAGGGTTCTTAGGTCGATTGAACTACATTTCAAGGTTCATATCTCACCTTACAGCAACCTGTGAACCCTTGTTCAAGCTGTTAAGAAAGGAACAAACGGTCAGGTGGAACGAAGACTGCCAGAAGGCTTTTGACAAGATCAAGGAATATCTGCAAGAACCTCCAATCCTTATGCCGCCAGTTGAAGGAAGACCTCTGATCATGTACTTGACAGTATTAGAAGAGTCAATGGGGTGTGTACTAGGTCAGCATGACGAGTCTGGTCGAAAAGAGTATGCAATATACTACCTAAGCAAAAAGTTTACCGACTGTGAACAGCGTTATTCACTGCTCGAGAAAACTTGCTGTGCTTTAGCGTGGGCTGCTCGCCGACTGAGACAGTATATGTTGACCCACACTACCTTATTAATCTCAAAAATGGATCCAGTCAAGTACATATTTGAGAAGCCAGCTCTTACCGGACGGGTTGCAAGATGGCAGATGATTCTCACAGAATACGACATACAGTACACATCTCAGAAAGCCATCAAGGGCAGTGTACTATCTGAATATCTGGCTGAGCAACCTATTGATGACTACCAGCCTATGAGGTTTGACTTCCCTGATGAAGACATCATGTTCATTAAAGCAAAAGATCACGAAGAGCCTATTCACACTGAAGGGCCTGACCCGGAGGAAGAATGGACTATGATGTTTGATGGGGCTGTTAACATGAATGGCCGTGGTGTTGGTGCAGTACTCATTACACCAAAAGGAGTTCACATGCCTTTCTCGGCAAAACTCACTTTCAACTGCACTAACAACGAAGCTGAATACGAAGCTTGCATTATGGGTCTTGAGGAAGCCATTGACCTCAGGATCAAGACATTGACCGTATTCGGGGATTCAGCTTTGGTAGTCAATCAAACCAACGGGAAATGGTACACCCACCAGGATCATCTGATACCTTACAGGGATTATACAAGAAGGTTACTGACTTTCTTCACAACAGTCAAGCTTGAGTATATCCCTCGGGACGAGAATCAGTTTGCAGATGCCCTTGCTACCATTTCATCCATGATCAAAGTTCAAACGGCTAACTTTGTACCCCAGATTTCAGTATCAAGACTTGATAGACCAGCATATGTATTTGCAGCGGATGTTGTAAAAGATGATAAGCCTTGGTTCCATGACATTAAGTGCTTCTTGGAGGATCAAACATACCCACCTGGGGCATCTTCCAATGATAAGAAGACCTTGAGAAGGCTTGCTGGAAGTTTCTTTCTGAACACTGATGGGTCTTTATACAAAAGGAACTTTGATATGGTACTCCTCCGATGTGTTGACAAGACGGAAGCAGATTTGTTGATGCACGAAGTGCATGAAGGCTCTTTTGGTACCCATGCTGGAGGACATGCAATGGCTAAAAAGTTGTTAAGATCAGGCTATTATTGGATCACAATGGATGCAGACTGTTGTGCTTACGCCAGAAAATGCCATAAATGCCAGATCTATGCAGATAAGGTGCATGTGCCTCCTAATCCTTTGAACATCATGTCTTCACCATGGCCCTTTGCCATGTGGGGCATTGATATGATTGGCAAGATTGAGCCGACTGCTTCAAACGGCCACAGATTCATCCTGGTCGCCATTGACTATTTCACCAAGTGGGTTGAAGCAGCCTCATATGCTAATGTTACAAGGCAAGTGGTAGCCAGATTTCTGAAGAGAGATATCATCTGTCGGTATGGAGTGCCCGAGCGAATCATTACTGATAATGGTTCCAACTTGAACAACAAAATGATGGCAGAGCTGTGCCGGGACTTCAAGATCCAACATCACAATTCTTCTCCTTACAGGCCAAAGATGAATGGCGCTGTTGAGGCGGCAAATAAGAATATCAAGAAGATTGTGCAGAAGATGGTAGTCACATACAAAGACTGGCATGAAATGCTACCGTTTGCCTTGCATGGGTACCGCACATCAATCAGAACATCCACTGGGGCAACACCGTATCAGCTTGTATATGGTATGGAAGCAGTCCTACCTGTTGAAGTTGAATTACCCTCTCTACGGGTATTGATGGATGTTAAACTGAGTGAAGCAGAATGGGTTCGGTCCCGATACGAACAACTGAGTCTGATCGAAGAGAAAAGATTGGCTGCAATCTGCCATGGGCAGTTATATCAGAAGAGAATGAAGAAAGCCTTCGATCAGAAAGTCAGGCACCGAGAATACCAAGTAGGGGATCTTGTGCTGAAAAGAATCCTCCCTCCTCATACAGACCACAGGGGCAAATGGACTCCAAATTATGAAGGACCATTCGTTGTAAAGAAAGTTTTCTCTGGTGGAGCGCTGATGCTCAGCACCATGGATGGTGAAGATTTCCCGTCCCCTGTGAATTCAGATGCAGTTAAAAAATACTTCGCATAAAATGACCCGCTGGACATAAAAACAGAATGTAAGTCCAGGCAAAAATAGGGCATCCCGGCGAGTCAAAAAACAGAATAAAAGACTCGGGCAAAAATAAGGGAAAATAAACAAAAAAATGTACACCCGCTGAGTTGAAAAAGCCGCATTGGACAGCTCAGGCAAAAATGGGTATCCCGATGGATTGAAAACCCGAAAGGGCGATCCATGCAAAACAAGGGAATAAGCGAACAACTGCATTCTGAATTCGTCTGTATCACCTACAACTTGGTAAGCTTCAAAGGATCAAGCTTCAATCAGAATCAACTCTCTCCAGAAAGCGAGACGAGAAGAACGTCATTGTCATACGAGTCATAGCAGAAGAGGAAGCTCCTTGAAAGCGTCGTCAACATCGCCAGCATTTTGTTTCTCAATTTGTAACAATCTCTTCATTCCAGGAGATATGTTCTTTGACTGTATCTTGCCAATTCAGGGCACATGAATTAATAAAATCAGATTTTCAGTCATGTTTCGTCTTTTACATTTATGTTTTGCAAAGAGTCGTCTGATATCTCTAAAAATACAATTGCATAAGTACAGATGCCTTTCTCTAAAAATGAAAACACATGCTTACAGGGAATCTGATTATTCTCGAAAGTACTTAACTCCTATGACGGAATCCAGTAAGGGATACCTCGGGACCTTTTGTACGTTTCCTTACCTTTGCAGGATTGCAGGTATCCAGAACGCAACCTGGGGCATGCAAGTTACGTCTTAGCAAGTTGCTGAATCATTATCAACTCGGTCTATCTTCCACGTGGCACTGGAAGGTGCCCACTTCCCCAGCAAAGTTGCCAAATCGACATGCACTCAATCTCAGCATCTGAAATGCCCTATCCCCAGCTGAGTTGCCTCTTATTGCTCTCCCCAGCTGAGTTGCCTCTCACAATTCCCCATCCGAGTTGCCATTCTTCCTCAGCAGAATGCAGAAATCAGGGAATCATATCCCCACAGAATCTTCAGCCTCTATCCAGAAGAGCAAGGCATGAAGAGATCACAACAGAGTACAGGAAGCTTCTACAAACCCCAGCTGGGTCCCATATTATAAGGATATGTCAATCAGTGACATATATCCCCAAGCAGATGCATCATTAGATCTACCAGTGATCTCATACCCAGCTGGGATGTCCATTTCAAGCAGATCATCCAGAGATCTTCGCAGCAATGGGATCCGAATCCCGGATCCGTGCCCCTTTGCATAATCATGGCATTTGCATCATACTATCCCCCAGAGCGTAGCATTCCGTCTAATACGGAGCATTACGGCAAAAATCAAATGCATAGCATAATCATAAGTCATGTCGTGAATTGGACACTTGTGAATAATAAACCGTTCATCACCATTATACAGAAAAATCCCCATCAGAGTCCCAGCAAAAGCAGCTGCCCTTTCAAATCACAAACACCAGTATATACACCTTTTGGCACCCGTCCGTGTCATCTTTCCCCAGTAAAGTCGCCTGAACACCCTTTACAAACAAATCACCCTCATTACAGATACGTCCTGACACCCGTCCGTGTCATATCCCAGCAGAAAGCCAAAGACATCCTCTTTGCACTCACATGTACTTGTATATACACCCTTTTTGACACCCGTCCGTGTCATATCCCCAGCGCAGTCGCCTAGACTTTGTATAGCAGATACTTGTTAATATTATACTTTTCTCTCTTGACACTCGTCCGTGTCACTCTCCCCAGCAGTTAAAACACTCATCTATACAATACAATACTCACTACTCATGGTACACTTATACAGATACTCGTTCGTATCTTGTATACATCATCACTCATATCCCCACAGATTCGAGAGTAGTCCTTGTTCTTTGTTAACCAGTTGGTACTCGTCCGTACCATCATCTCAGAACATTGCGTCTAGTGTTTGTTTCTACATGGTACTCGTCCGTATCATAGTCTTAAGGATGCTCGTCCGCATCTTTAATCCATACACTGTGTCAAACACTTATGTCTTCTTGAATATAGATACTCGTCCGTGTCTATTATTCCCCAGAAGAATCCTTTCAGAATCAACACTCGTCCGTGTTCCTTGTTAACCAGTTGATACTCGTCCGTATCATCATCTCTGAACATGTGTCAGTTTGTTTCTACATGATACTCGTCCGTATCATAGTCTTAAGGATGCTCGTCCGCATCTTTAATCTATACACAATACCAAACACTTATACCTTTTGCTTCTCGGATGTAAACGCTCGTCCGTGTTTACTATCTCCCCAGTAGATCGCCAACAAAACAATTTTCTTTTTATCTAACACTCGTCCTGTGTTATGATACCTTTGAGAGCAGCCGTCCCCTGCTAGGTGGTCGTCCTCCACCTTTTGATGATCGTCCTTCATCAACTTTATCCAATGGCCGTCCCCATTGTTGATTTTGGTTATCTGACATTCGTCCTATGTCATGACAAACCTCGAGAGCAGCCGTCCCCTGCTGAGTGGTCGTCCTCCACTTCTTGATGGTCGTCCTCCATCTTGCTCGTCCGATGGCCGTCCCCATCGTTGACCTTTTCTACCCGATGGCCGTCCCCATCGTTGATATTTTCGGCAGCCGTACCCTGCCAGGTGGTCGTCCTCCACCTTTGATGGCCGTCCCCATCATTTTTCTTTTATACCCAACAGAGCAGCCGTCCCCTGCTAGGTGATCGTCCTTCACCTTTGATGGCCGTACCCCATCATCTGTTTATTTCATTCATTCTTTAACCCGATGGCCGTTCCCGTCGTGGTCCCTTTTCCTTTTTTAACCCGATGGCCGTCCCCATCGTTGGTTACTTTACCTTTATGAACTTGATGGCCGTCCCCGTCATGTTTCATTAATCCTCAGAAATTTTACAGTTTTATCGTGATGGCCGTCCCCATCATGATTTTATTTTCCCCAGCTAGTCGGCCGTCCCCGTCTTAGCTTTACCTTTTATCCCCAGCATGTCGGTCGTCCCCGTCATTGCTTTATTTTCCTGCACTTTCCCCAGCATGTCGGCCGTCCCCGTCATTGCTCCTTACCCAGCAGTCGTCCTCTGCTCGACGGTCGTCCTCCGTCGCCCATACTTTACAATATACTTTGTTTTGCTTTTACAATCTATATCCCTTTTCTTCTTCATTCTGTGAGTGCAAATTTTGGACTGTCTTTGGTATTCAACCACAAGTTATCTTGTTTGCCTGTTAAGCCGTCGCTTACACCCTGCACAGCTAACTCATGTTTGAATAGGGGCAGCTGTAAACACCCCAAATTTGCCCTCACTCATTCACACCATGGCTTGTGATCATTCTCATATGCATAAACACAATCATATCACCTCACATCTCATTTTTGATTCACTGCATAGCTTTCAAGGCATCTGCACATAGGGTTTGTGATCTGAGCAATCCCAAAGCTTCTTGAGGCACTCCAAAGGCAACCAATCAACTCAAAGGGGTCCATGTGTGTTCTTATATCATATTCCATCTCCTCAAAGTCAAAAATGCAGAGGAATCACAAGAGCTAGGGTTTGAGTGGATGCAGAGCCAGGCTTGACTGCACAGTTGACTGAAAATTAGGGTTTTGGTTTCAGAGGCCATAACCCCAAATTTTTTGGTCATTCTTGTTTCCATTGATCTCTATATGGTATAGGGAGTATGCATATCAATTTTCATGAAGAAATTCCATGGGGAAGTCATCTGATCAAGAGTTGACTTTCTGGACAAGTCAGTGCAAAATCAGGGCATCTGAGGCCCCCAATGACCCAACCAATGGGTGATCTTCATCATTTTGAGTGTATATGATCTTTATTTGATCATGGAAGAAGGTTGAAGTTCATAGAAATCAAGAATTTAGGGTTTTTGCAAAGGTTGACTTTTTGGGCATAGTTGACTTTTCAAGAATGCATCATTTTAGGTCATTTTTCAAGCCTTGATTCTTGATCCAAAAAGGCTTCAAATGGAAAAACTTTGGTCATGAAAGTTGTAGATCTCATCTTTCCCTTTTCAAAAAGTACAAGAACATGATCAAACTCTTCTTGGATCAAAAGTTATGGCAATGCAAAGTTGGCAAAAATCACTTATTTTCAAGATATGCACCAAGTGTGAAATTTTGCAAAGTCATGAACCAATGCATTATGTGACTTCTAATTCATATCAAACCAGTACACAAACATTTCTCTAAGTCATAAAATCAGAATTGGATCAAGTTTGCTCATGGTTTGGTTTGTGTAACAAGGCATTTTCTCATAGAATTCCATAAAGCAACAACTTGCAAAAACCATCATGATCACTTCACCAACTTGATGCATTGGCTGCTGAGCTTTGCTAGACCTCTCCCTCATCCTTGCTGCGCCAGCCCATGCCTTGTACTTGCCTAGACCTTGAGCCATGCCTCACTTACACAAAAGTTGACCTTTATGCAAAAGCAAACTTACCTATCATAGCAGGCCATGTCACATCACAAAGCCAATCAGATTTGTTTATGTTATCCCTTTGCAAGCTAAACATAAGACTAAGCAAGGCTGAAACCAACACATTCACCACATACACAAAAACTCACCATCTTGCAACTTTCTTCGAATTCCTCTCCACAGCCACTAAACATTCAAGCCAACTTCATCAATCATCTCACCACACTTCATAGATCACCCAGCACCAAGAACACAAGCCTGATATAGCCAGAACACCCCATAGCCATTGCTCACCCTCAGTCTGCATTTCTCTTCGAAACTCTCACCACAGCTTGCAAACACACAAACAAACCTTGCAAAGCTTCTCCATACATCATTTGGACCTCAAACCTTCATTCACAATGGCCTGAAACCTCCAGAAACACCATTGCCATTTCTGAGCAAGCTTGAGCAGAAGCTGTCGAATCTCACTATCCAGCCAACTCAAACTCATTTTGAGCATTCAAACATCTTTGGGGGATCAAGTGGAGTGTTTTGCACAAGGAAAAGTGGCCAGAAAGTCCTCAAGTTGAAAGCTCCAAATCTCAGGTAGCTCGAAAATAATTTTTCCAGAAATCATTTTTCTTGTTACAAGCTTGTTCTTCATGATTTGCTGATCATCCTGGTACCATTGGTTTTGAAAATGGTTTTGAAATGAGCATTTAATTTGTTTCTGAAGCTTGCGTGACCTAGAACTTCTTCTCTTCGATTCAGCTTGTTTAGGAAATATAAATTTGTTTTGAGAGAGGGGTTTGATTCGTGAGAGGCTGGAGATCATTTCCCAATTCATAGATTTTGTTTTTGTTACGTTTTGAGAGGTTTTGAGGTTTCTCAGGTGAGGGCTGGCCGGAGAAGACGACCGGAAGTCTTCTCCGGCAGCCTGAAAGTCATTAATCACTAATTAGGGTTAGGGCACCAACTTTGAACCTGGGCCTTTAGATCCTGTTTCCCGCGCGTGAATGGAAGGCCTGGATCTTGTCATTAGTTTTAATTAGGTTTAATTTATTTAATTAATTAAGATTAACCTAGTTTGAATCTGAACCACAGGATCACGCGCGCAGTCAACACATTTGAACTCAGAATCAATCTCATCCTTCCATTCTGTTTACTTTTTATTTTATTTAATTTTATTCATTTTTCTTTCAATTAACTTGCATAATTATTTTAAAATAGCAAAAAATTCATAAAAATTATGAAACTTTTTCCTTAAAGTTTTAATAATTTTTATGACCCAAAAATATTTTTATTTTATTTTTATCATTAAAAAAGTATTTTTAAATATTTAAAAGATTATTTTTAATTGATTAATGAGAATTAATTAATTAAAAATACTTTTAGGTATTTAAAAATTACAAAAAAATTCATGAAATGTTCTAAGACATTTAGAAACATTGTCCAACCTTCAAACCAAATTTCTTTTTTGATCTTGATGCATTTTAAGAATTTTTCATTGAATTAAATCATTTTTTTATGCATTATTTTGATCATGGATTCAAAAATTCATTTCTGCCTATTGGTGAAGGTTGAGACATTGATTCTTTTTGCTTTGTCTTGTGTTTGGCATGTAGTTTCTAGGGTAAAAAGGCCATGATTTGATCTTTCATTTTTCAATTGTTTGGCATTTGTTTTGTTAAGAACCCTAAAAAACCCTAATAATTTAGAAAATTCATATCTTGAGTTTGGTTGAGAGTTGAGAGCTCCCCTTTGGGCAGTGGTTCATCATAGGCCTAGGGTTTCTTTGGGTGCCATTTTCCATTTTTTATCATGAGGTTTGCTTCTGTTTTTGGTTTGTGTTTGATGTTTGATCCATGAACCCTAATTTGGGCTCTCTCTTGCATCCTCCTTGCATTCCCTTGCATAACATGACTTGTCTTTGCATTTTGTGCATGCTTATGATTCATTTGACATCTTAAGACATATAGGAAGCATCTTTGATCATTGCATCTCATATTTGCCATGTCATTTGTCTTGTATGATTCATAACTTTTCATGCTTGTTCATGCTCCTTAGCTTGCATCATTTGCATTCATGATCTTGTATGAACATCCCCATTGCCTTGCCTCATGTTTGCAGCACCTCATAACATCATAATCATCATCAACATGCTTCTGGTCTTGCTTTGCATCATATCATTTCATCTCATCTTGCATTGCATTGCATTTCTTTCTAACATTTCAGGTGGTAAGTAAACTTGAGAAGTGGATTTGCCTTCACTTCTCATAACTTTTCTTTTCATCTCTCTTGCATCCATTGCTGCATCTCTATTTGTGTTTGAGTTTGAGCTTGCTCATTCTTGCTTCTCCCACTTTCTTTCTTCAAGTGACTTGACTTCTTGAATGAAGCAAGTCACTTTGCTTCTCTTGATCCTGTTCATCTGCTTCCTGGTGGTTCCATTGAAGATTGTCCTTGAAAACCTCACAAACCTTAGGACCAACCAAGTATGATAATGAATTAGGGTTTTGATTAGTCTCCCCCCATAGTTTTTACCTTTGTGTCTTTCTTTGAGTCTTCTCTTCTCACCTCATAATCAGGGACTAAACCCTAAAGGCTTTAAGACTTTGTGATTAAGCTTATGCCTGCATCCTTCTCTTAGGATGGAGTGTATAACTTTAATCCTAAGTGTTGAACCCTTTATGTGTTTAAATCTCTTAATCAATTCACTTAATAAGTATCAAGACATCACACTTGTAACTTGGGCCTTGCATTAGGGTTCTAATTCTTCCTTAAGTGGTTAAGAAGGACTAACCCTAGTGTTAATGGACAAGTCCCCCTCAAGTTGTCTTAAAAACCATAAAATTCACTTCATCATCATACCATTAACTAAAATCCACTTAATAAAGGCTTGTTTTGTCATGGGTTTAATCCCTAATCATGGATTAAGTTGAGGAGTCTTCCTCAGCTTAAACATTCTCATCTATTATCCTTCTTTTAGGATGGTGTAATGAGTCTGTTTAATCCTTGATTATGGCTTAACCTCATTACTCAACACTAAACAAAAAACACCAAAAACATCTAAATAATCACAAGTAGGTTAATGATCTTAATCCTACACCGAAGGTGATTAAGTGTGTGAATCTGACTTCACACTTAAGGTATTCTCATTACCCCTAATCAAAGGGAAGATGTGATGAGTTTACTAAATCCATTGGTTTAGACTTAAGCTCATTATCTTATGACAAATCTTCAAAAAGCAATAAAAGACTGAAAACTCAAAAACAAACAATAATCGTCTCCTCCGGGATTCTTTTCTCATCACCTTCATTCATAAACGAGAACTTGCTTCTTCCATCTAATGCAAGACAGTTCGCACCTGAGCCAGACAGGTCATACACTTGAGCATAGACAAGTAAGCAGTTCATCAGTCAGTTTCTTTCAGTCTCTTTGGGTCGAACTACGGTGTTCTGACTTCCTCATTGCACGAGAGGATACGTAGGCATAACTTAACAGTTATCGAACAAAAGTCTCTGTATATTCCCCCTCTTTCTAGCTTTGTTCCTTAGCCTCATTATCATGAGCATTTCATTCCTGGTCTCACACTGACACTGTACATTCATACACATCACATTTCTTTACACTGACACCTGTACATTCTTTTCCAGCTATTTTATACACAGATTGCACTGACACTACCCCTTTAAAACACAAATCATTTAAGCGTGGATCCCGTAGAGTACGACGGACAATCTGGGTGCTAATACCTTCCCAGGTTGTAACCAACCCCCTTTCTCAGTCTCTCTGGTTCGCAACCGTCTTATCCATATCTTTCTAGGTCTATGCAGCATTGCCTTTCCTCCGGGATAAAAATGCCTAGCTGGCGACTCTATTCATCTCCAGTGAGTTCACGGCTGTGTGTTCTCATTGTCCCTCTCGCCGACCGTTCGCGTCTGTACCTTCATCTGATCCATTTTCATTTGTCGGGAGCGACAAATTACATCCTCATTTTCCAACCATTTTCAAAACCAATGACATAGTTATGATCAGGGAAGCATATAGAACAACTTAAGAACTTAAAAAATGATTTCTGGAAAAAAAAGTTCTTGAGCTACCTGAGTTTCGAAGCTTTCACTCTTGTAACTTTCTGACCCCTTCCTTTGGTGCAAACCACTCCTTGTGACCCTTAGATGATGTTTGAATGCTTGGAAGAAATTTATGCTGGCTGGTTAAGGAGTTTGAACAGCTTCTGCTCAAACTCAGGTGAAAATGGTATTGGTGATTCAGGCTGTTTCATGCAAAGGTGAAGGGTTCTTTATGACCAGGATGATGAATGGAGAAGGTTTATGAAGTTTGTTCAGGTGTTTGTGAGCTGTGGAATGAGATTCGAAAGTTCTGGCTTTGGGGGTGAAAAATGGAGAAGCTCAGTTCTTGCTTAGTTCAGGCCTGAGTCTTGCTGGTTTTGGCTCAGTGAAGCAAGGTGAGTTGATCAGTGGAGTTGGTTTTTGTGTTTTTGAGCTATGGAGACAAATTCGAAAGGTTTTGCTTGAGAGGGTGATTTTGTGAATGTGTTGTTAGGGCTTGTTTCAGGCTGGCTCCTTGTATGAAATGGCTAGCAAATGGATAGTATAAACAACTCCAATTGGTCAGATGATGTGACTTGTGCTTTTGTGATTGGTAAGTTAACTTTTGCAAAAAGTCCACTCTTGTGTAAGAGAAGCATGGGCCAAGTTCTAGGCTAGTACAAGTGCATGGGCTGGCGCAGCATGGTGTGAGTGAGAGGCTAGAGTGGTTCAGCATTGTAGGCAACAAGTGGATGAGGTGTGATGATGGTTTTTGCAAGTTGGTTCCCTTTAGTTCTCATGAAAAAATCTTGCTCCCAAGTCCATGAAACATGTGATCTTTTGGTTCAAATCTGATTTTTAGAACTTGTATGATGCTTGCATATTGGTTAGACATTAATTAGAAGTCACAAATGCCTTGGTACAAAGTTTTTGCAAGTTTCTCATTTGGTGCATATTTTGAAAATTAGTGATTTTTGCCAACTTTGACACACCATAACTTTTGATCCAAAATGAATTAGGTCATGTTCTTGTACTTTTTGAAAAGGGAAAGATCTAATCTACAACTTTCATGACCAAAGTTTTTCCATTTGAAGCTTTTTTGGATCAAAAAGTAAGGCTTGAAAAGTGGCATAAAATGACATATTCTTTAAAAGTCAACCATGCCCAAAAAAGTCAACTTTGCAAAAACTTCAAATTCTTGAATTTTGTGAACTTCAAACTTCTGATATGATCAAACAAAGATCATATACACTCAAAATGATGAAGATCACCCCTCGGTTGGGTCATTGGGGGCCTCAGATGCCCTGATTTTGCACTGACTTGTCTGAAAAGTCAACTCTTGATCAGATGACTTCCCCATGGAATTTCTTCATGAAAATTGATATGCATACTCCCTATACCATATAGAGAACAATGGAAACAAGAATGACCAAAAAATTTGGAGTTATGGCCTCTGAAACCAAAACCCTAATTTTAGGTCAACTGTGCAGTCAAACTTGGCTCTGCTTCCATACCAATCCCAGTTCTTGTGATTCTTTGGTATTCTTGACTTTGAGAGGATATAATATGATGCTTGAACACACATGGACCCCTTTGAAGTGATTGGTGACCCTTGGAGTGGCTCAAGAGGCTCTTGGATTGCTCAGATCACAAACCCTAGGTGCAGATGACTTTGAATCTATGCAGTGACACAAAATTGAGATATGAGGTGTTATGATTGTGTTTATGCATATGGAAAGATCACAAGCCATGGTGTGAATGGGTGAGGGCAAATTTGGGGTGTTTACAGCTGCCCCTATTCAAACATGAGTTAGCTGTGCAGGTTGTAAGCAACGGCTTAACAGGAAAACTTGATAACTTGTGGTTGAATACCAAAGACAGTCCAAAATTTGCACTCACAGAATGAAGAAGAAAAGGGATATAGATTGTAAAAGGAAAATAAAGTATATTGTAAAGTATGGGCGACGGAGGACGACCGTCGAGCAGAGGACGACTGCTGGGTAAGGAGCAATGACGGGGACGGCCGACATGCTGGGAAAAGTGCGGAAAATAAAGCAATGACGGGGACGGCCGACGTGCTGGGGATAAAAGAATTATAATGGGGACGGCCATCCAGATAAAGCTGTAAAATTCTCTGGAGATTAATGAAACATGACGGGGACGGCCATCAAGTTCATAAAGTAAAGTAACCAACGATGGGGACGGCCATCGGGCTAAACTGAAAGGAAAAGGGACCACGACGGGGACGGCCATCGGGTTAAAGAATAAATGAAATAAACAGATGATGAGGTACGGTCATCAAAGGTGAAGTACGATCACCTAGCAGGGGACGGCTGCTCTGTTGGGGATAAGATGAGGGACGATCATCTAAGGTGGAGGACGACCACCTGGCAGGGTACGGCTGCCGAAAATATCGCGACATAGGACGAATGCCGGATAGAAAATCAACGATGGGGACGGCCATCGGATGAGCATGATGGAGGACGACCATCAAGAGGTGGAGGACGACCACCTAGCAGGGGACGGCTGCTCTCAAGGTTTGTCATGACATAGGACGAATGTCAGATAACCAAAATCATCAATGGGGACGGCCATTGGATAACACGATGAAGGACGATCATCAAGAGGTGGAGGACGACCACCTAGCAGGGGACGGCTGCTAAAAATCAACGATGGGGACGGCCATCGGATGAGCATGATGGAGGACGACCATCAAGAGGTGGAGGACGATCACCTAGCAGGGTACGGCTGCTCTCAGGTTTTATCATAACACAGGACGAGTGTCAGATAAAAAGAAATTTGTTAGTTGGTGATGTACTGGGGAATAGTAAACACGGACGAGTATTTACATCCAAGAAACAAAAGGTATAAGTGTTTAGATGTTGTGTATAGATTAAAGATGCGGACGAGCATCCTCAAGACTACGATACGGACGAGTATCGGGTAGAAACAAATACTGACACGTGTTCAGAGATGATGATACGGACGAGTATCAACTGGTTAACAGGGAACACGGACGAGTGTTGAATCTGAAAGGACTCTTCTGGGGAATAGTAGACACAGGCGAGTGTCTATATTCAAGAAGACGAAAGTGTTTGACACGGTGTACGGATTAAAGATGCGGACGAGCATCCTTTAAGACTATGATATGGACGAGTATCATGTAGAAACAAACGCTTGACGCATGTTCTGAGATGATGGTACGGACGAGTACCAACTGGTTAACAAAAAACACGGGCAAATGTCGACTCTGAGGGGATTTGAGTGGTATATATAAGATACGGGCGAGTATCTGTATAAGGGTGATTGGTGTATAGATGAGTGTTTAACTGTTGGGGAGAGCGACACGGATGAGTGTCAAAAGGAGGAGAGTGTAATATAAATAAGTGTCTGATATACAAAGTATAGATGACTGTGCTGGGGATATGACACGGACGGGTGTCAAAGAGTTATATGTATAAGTACATGTGAGTGCAAAGAGGATGTCTTTGGCTTTCTGCTGGGAGTATGACACGGACGGGTGTCAGGAAGTATCTGTAATACGGGTGGTGTTGTTTGTAAAGAGTGTTCAGGCGACTTTACTGGGGAAAGATGGCACGGACGGGTGTCAAAATGAGTATATACTGGTGTTTGTGGATTGTGAGGCAACTGCTTTTGCCGGGGACTCTGGTGGGGATTTTTCTGTATGTTGATGAACTGTCATTATTCACAAGTGTTGGTTCAAGACATGGCTTATGATTATGCTATATGTTTGATTTTTGCCGTAATGCTCCGTATTAGACGGAATGCTACGCTTTGTGGGTGAATATGATGCGAATGCTATGATTATGCAAAGATACTAAACCCAGGGGTCCGGGTCCCGCTGCTACGAAGATCTTTGGATGATCTGCCTGAAATGGACATCCCAGCTGGGGATGAGATCACTGGTAGATCTGATGAGATATTTCTGCTCGGGAAATGGGTCAATGATAGACCTATTCCAATAAATGAGAAACCCAGCTGGGGTTTGTAGAAGCTTTCTTCACTCTGTTGTGATTCTTCATGCGTTGTTCTTCTAGATAGAGGCTGGAGCCCTGTGGGGAAATGGTTCCCTGACTTGTATTTGGCTGAGGATGAAATGGCAACTCGGCTGGGAGTAGTGAGTGGCAGCTCAGCTGGGGGAGTCATGAGAGGCAACTCAGCTGGGGAGAGAGCACTTCGGGTGCTAAAATTGAGTGTTGATTTGCCAGCTCGCTGGGACGAAGCTTACATGCCCCCAGTTGCATTCTAGATACCTGCAATCCTACAAAGATAGAGAAACGCACAAGTAATCCCGAGGTATCCTTTACTGGATTCCGTCATGGGAGTTTAGACACTTCTGAGAGTAAGTATATTTCCTGCAAGCACGTTTTTTATTTGAGGATAAGACATTTGTATTCTGTGCAATCAGTTTTTTAGACATCAGACATTTTTTGCAAATAAAATGTACAAAACGAGACATGACTGAAAATTTGATTTTATTAATTCAAATGCCCTGAATTGGCGAGATACAGTCAAAGAAACAAATCCCCTGAAATGAGGAGATCGTTATGAATTGAAAAACAAAATGCTGGCAGTGTTGATGACGCTTTAAGGAGCTTCCCCTTCACTATGACTCGTATGACTTTTGACGTTCTTCTCATCTTGCTTTCTGAAGAATGTTGATTCTGATTGAGGCTTGATCCTTTCGAAGCTTACCAAGCTGTAAGTGATACAGACAAATTCAGAATGCAGTTGTTCGCTTATTCCCTTATTTTGCATGGATCGCCCTTTCGGGTTTTCAATCCATCGGGATACCCATTTTTGCCTGAGCTGTCCAATGCGGCTTTTCAACTCAGCGGGTGTACATTCTTTTGTTTATTTTCCCTTATTTTTGCCCGAGTCCTTTATTCTGTTTTTGACTCGCCGGGATGCCCTATTTTTGCCTGGACTTACATTCTGTTTTTGTGTCCAGCGGGTCATTTTTATGCGAAGTATTTTTTAACTGCATCTGAATTCACAGGGGACGGGAAGTCTTCACCATCCATGGTGCTGAGCATCAGTGCTCCACCAGAGAAAACTTTCTTCACCACGAATGGTCCTTCATAATTTGGAGTCCACTTGCCTCTGTGGTCTGTATGCGGAGGGAGGATTCTTTTCAGCACCAGATCTCCTACTTGGTACTCTCGGTGCCTGACTTTCTGATCGAAGGCTCTCTTCATTCTCTTCTGATACAACTGCCCATGACAGATTGCAGCCAACCTCTTTTCTTCAATCAGACTCAGTTGTTCGTACCGGGCCCGAACCCATTCTGCTTCACTCAGTTTAACATCCATTAGTACCCGTAGAGAGGGTAATTCAACTTCGACCGGTAGGACTGCCTCCATACCGTACACAAGCTGATACGGCGTTGCCCCAGTTGATGTTCTGATTGACGTGCGGTACCCATGCAAGGCAAACGGTAGCATCTCATGCCAATCTTTGTAAGTGACTACCATCTTCTGCACAATCTTCTTGATATTCTTGTTAGCTGCCTCAACAGCGCCATTCATCTTTGGCCTGTAAGGAGAAGAATTGTGGTGTTGAATCTTGAAGTCCCGGCACAGTTCTGCCATCATTTTGTTGTTTAGATTGGAACCATTATCAGTAATGATTCGCTCGGGCACTCCATACCGACAGATGATGTCTCGTTTCAGAAACCTGGCTACCACTTGTCTTGTAACATTGGCATAGGAAGCTGCTTCGACCCACTTGGTGAAGTAATCAATGGCAACCAGGATGAATCTGTGGCCATTCGAAGCAGTCGGCTCAATCTTGCCAATCATGTCGATGCCCCACATAGCAAAGGGCCAAGGTGAAGACATCACATTCAAAGGATTGGGAGGCACATGCACCTTATCTGCATAAATCTGGCATTTATGGCATTTCCTGGCGTAGGCACAACAGTCGGCATCCATTGTGATCCAGTAATAACCTGATCTTAGCAACTTCTTGGCCATCGCATGTCCTCCTGCATGGGTACCAAAGGATCCTTCGTGCACTTCATGCATCAACAAGTCTGCTTCTGTCTTATCAACACATCTGAGGAGTACCATATCAAAGTTCCTTTTGTATAAAGACCCATCAGTGTTCAGAAAGAAACTACCAGCAAGCCTTCTCAAAGTCTTCTTATCATTGGAAGATGCCCCAGGTGGGTATGTTTGATCCTCCAAGAAGCATTTAATGTCATGGAACCAAGGCTTATCATCTTTAACAACATCTGCTGCGAACACATATGCTGGTCTGTCAAGTCTGGACACTGAAATCTGAGGTACAAAGTTGGCAGCCTGAACTTTGATCATGGACGAAATGGTAGCCAGGGCATCTGCAAACTGATTCTCGTCCCGAGGGATGTACTCAAGCTTGACTGTTGTGAAGAAAGTCAATAACCTCCTTGTATAATTCCTGTAAGGTATCAGATGATCCTGGTGGGTGTACCATTTGCCATTGGTTTGATTGATTACCAAAGCTGAATCTCCGAATACGGTTAATGTCTTGATCCTGAGGTCAATGGCTTCCTCAAGACCCATAATGCAAGCTTCGTATTCAGCTTCGTTGTTAGTGCAGTTGAAAGTGAGTTTTGCCGAGAAAGGCATGTGAACTCCCTTAGGTGTAATGAGTACTGCACCAACACCACGACCATTCATGTTAACATCCCCATCAAACATCATAGTCCATTCTTCTTCCGGGTCAGGCCCTTCAGTGTGAATAGGCTCTTCATGATCTTTTGATTTTATGAACATGATGTCTTCATCAGGGAAGTCAAACCTCATGGGCTGGTAATCATCAATGGGTTGCTCAGCAAGATATTCAGACAATACACTGCCCTTGATGGCTTTCTGCGAAGTTTACTGAATGTCATATTCTGTGAGGATCATTTGCCATCTTGCAACCCGTCCGGTAAGAGCTGGCTTCTCAAATATGTACTTAACTGGGTCCATCTTTGAGATCAACAAAGTAGTGTGGGTCAGCATATACTGTCTCAATCGGCGAGCAGCCCACGCTAAAGCACATCAAGTTTTCTCGAGCAGTGAATAACGCTGTTCACAGTCGGTAAACTTTTTGCTTAGGTAGTATATTGCATACTCTTTTCGACCAGACTCGTCATGCTGGCCCAGCACACACCCCATTGACTCTTCTAATACTGTCAAGTACATTATCAAAGGTCTTCCTTCAACTGGAGGCATAAGGATTGGAGGCTCTTGTAAGTATTCCTTGATCTTGTCAAATGCCTTCTGGCAGTCTTCATTCCACCTGACCGTCTGTTCTTTTCTCAACAATTTGAACAAGGGCTCACAGGTTGCTGTAAGGTGAGATATGAACCTTGAGATGTAGTTCAATCGACCTAAGAACCCTCGAACTTCTCTCTCTGTCTTCGGTACAGGCATCTCTTGGATGGCTTTGACTTTATCAGGGCCAACTTCGATCCCTTTCTCACTTACAATAAATCCCAACAGCTTACCGGATCGCACCCCGAATGTGCATTTGTTGGGGTTCAACTTCAGTTGGTATTTCCTCAGACGCTTGAACAATTTCAGCAGATTTACCAGGTGATCTTCTTCAGTGAGGGACTTGGCAATCATGTCATCCACATAACATTCGATTTCCTTATGGATCATGTCGTGGAATAATGTCACCATAGCCCGTTGATACGTTGCACCAGCATTCTTGAGCCCAAATGGCATTACCTTGTAGCAGAACGTGCCCCAGGGTGTGATGAAGGTTGTCTTCTCCATGTCTTCAGGTGACATTTTGATCTGATTATATCCTGAAAATCCATCCATGAAGGAGAATACCGAGAACTGAGCCGTATTATCAACCAATACATCAATGTGAGGTAATGGGAAATCATCCTTCGGGCTGGCTCTGTTCAGATCCCGGTAGTCAACACACATTCTTACTTTGCCGTCTTTCTTAGGCACAGGTACTATATTAGCGACCCACGGCGGATAGCTGGTTACAGCAAGGAACCCGGCGTCCCATTGCTTTTGTACCTCTTCCTTGATCTTCATCGCCATGTCTGGACGAGTACGGCGCAGTTTCTGTTTAACCGGCGGGCATTCTTCTCTCAAAGGCAGCTTGTGCACAACAATGTCGGTGTCCAACCCTTGCATATCTTGATAAGACCAAGCAAACACGTCCACATACTCTCGAAGCAGGTCAATCAGTTGTCTCTTCACTGAGTCTTGCAGGCAGGCCCCGATTTTAACCTCTTTCACATCTTCATCTGTACCAAGATTAATCGTTTTAACCTCCTCATGGTGAGGAGTGATAACCTTCTCCTCTTGTCTCAACAATCTGGCTAGCTCTTCAGGAAGCTCATAATCTTCTTCAACCCCTTCATCAGCTTGATTGATCGGATTGTCAGAGTCATACGAAGTCATAGCCGTGCTTTTGTCGGTGCTGTCTGGAAGGCACTCTCTGCAAGGGTTCAGTTTGTTCATTTTAGTGATTTGATTTTAATCTTGTTTTAGAAAAGTGAAATAGAGTTGTCATTTTGGAAACACTGCCATTTATTTTTTGTACAAAAAGAAAAATGGAAAAACAGTGAACGGAAAAGAAAAAGACTCATTTGCAAAAAGATGTCTGATATTTCATTGATTAATCTTGTTGCACAAAAAGTACAGATGGCCCGATTACAAAATGAGTCTTGTCATCTTGGGCAAGATGCAAGACTTTGATGCATGCTATAAAAATACAGGAAATAATAATTACTCTGCATGAGTAACTCTTATAATTTCCTGGGAAGACCAGTTTGAGATACTGCTCCCCGGGATCTTTGGACGAATCCAGCTTTCCAGGTTGCGTTCTTCTTCCAGCTCGTCTTCCAGACAGTTGACAGCATCAGGGGTGAGCATCCCCCCACTGACAAAACCGGGCTTCTCCGCAGCCTCTGCTTGATTTTGTTGAGTTGGTCTGTAACCCAACCCAAATCTGTCCTCTTTCTTTTCCACCGATAACAATTTGCCCCAGCCTTGGGCGTTTCCTTCCTCAACAACCCTCCGGGCTTGTTGATATGATGTCATTGAAGTTCCAGGTACAGCAGATGTCTCATTGATGTTCAAGGCTTCGAAACCTTGGCTCATTGTTTCATGGATCTCCCCATCCATCTCAATATACTTATAAGTAGCCAGGTGGCTGACAAAAATATCCTCCTCTCCACAAATTGTAACGATTTGACCCTCCCACTCGTATTTTAACTTCTGGTGAAGGGTAGAGGTCACGGCGCCAGCGGCGTGAATCCATGGCCTACCCAATAGACAGCTGTAGGCAGGCTGTATATCCATCACGTAGAAGGTCGTTTTGAAAGTTTGCGGGCCAATCGTTATGGGCAACTCAATCTCTCCCAGAACCGATCTCTTTGAACCATCAAAGGCTCTCACCACCAGGTTGCTGGGTTGCAACGCCAATCCGTCATACTCTAGCTTCACAAGAGCTTTTTTAGGTAAGACATTGAGGGATGACCCCGTGTCTACCAGCACATGGGAAAGGACTGCACCTTTACATTCCATGGTTATGTGCAAGGCTTTGTTATGGTTGCGGCCTTCCGTGGTCAAATCAGTGTTGGTGAACCCTAGTCCATGACTAGCATTAACATTTCCAACTACAGCTTCCAACTGATTGACAGTGATCTCTTCAGGCACATAAGCTGCGTGCAAAACTTTGAGTAGTGCGTTCCGATGGGCTTCGGAGCACATAAGCAATGATAGGATTGAGATCTTGGAAGGCGTCTGATGAAGCTGATCCACTACTTTATAATCACTCTTTTTGATGATTCGCATGAACTCATCAACCTCTTGATCGAATGGTGTTTTCAAAGCTTCTTTAACAGCTTGATCTTCCTGCACCAAGCTCTTTCCTTTTGCCTTGGCAGCAGCTTCTGCTTCGGCAGTGGGTCTTTGAATTTGTGGAGCAAAGAGACGTCCGCTTCGAGTGAAGCCTCCGCCTCCTCCCACATTATCTACTTGTGGTGCAGGGGTTGATGATTCGAAAGTGATTCTTTGTCCTTCGCAGTACAGGTCAGAGCCGTAATGCCAGGGGATGGCGTTACTGCTTTCATAAGGTACTGGTCCAGGCACCGTGATAGTGACTGGATTGATTGCAGCTGCGGAAGGAATTGTGATAGTCTGTGGATCGTAGAATATCGTGACTGGTGCTCTGATGGGAGCAACACTTTGTGAGTTGTAAGCAGAGTTATTTTCTGGATCGTAATAAATGGTAACGGTTGAGACATCTTCATGATTTGTTGCTGATGTTGTAGGAGACATTGTTGGGAGGATGGATGTTGTTGTTGTAGGAGTTGCTGGAACTGTTGCTGGTGAGATTGCTGGATTAGTAGGAAATGATGTGGTGATTTGAAGCTGGCCACTCTGAATGAGACCATCTATGCCATTCCTCAGGTTATCGCACCCATTTACTGAGATATTGCAGTAAGCACACCCCAACTCACACCCCAGGAACATTTGACATTCGAGGAGTTGAGCCTTAATTTCTACCAACGGTGTCCGGATCTGACCCACACTGGTTATTAAATAAGACGGCTTGTCTTCTTCAATAGCGTTAATTCTGGGACCACCGTGGTTTGGCATTGGGTTCTTATTGACATTGGGTGGTGGTGCGAAATTCAGAGCTTTTGAGTCTACCAGGTCTTGTACCTTCATGTGCAAGGCTCTGCACTTTTCTGTACTGTGGCCAGGTGCATTTGAATGAAAAGCACATCTGGCGTTGGAGTCATAATTCCTGGGTAGACTGTTGGGATCTGGAGGTGCCAGCGTCCTTAGCTCAACTAGGTTGAGTTTCAGGAGTTGTGGCAGCAATGTAGCATATGGCATAGGGATCGGATCGATCACCCTATTGGCTTGAGATGGCCTCTGCTGAAATGGCCTTTGCTGGTTGTTGTTGTTGGTGTTGTTGTAGTTCCTTGGAGGATGCTGAGCTTGTTGATGGTACTGAGGTTGTTGCTGATAGTTTTGCTGCGGAGGTTGATAAACTGGTTGAGGATGAGCTGGAGCGGGAATGGTGACTGCTGCCACTGACCTGTGAACATATTGGGGTCTGCCCCTGTTGGTGTGGATGGCATTGGTCTCGCCAGTTCTTCTCGGTCCTGCAAAAGGCTTCCTTGCATTGCTGGACGAGCTGGCACCATTGTCAGAAATCTTGCCCATCTTTAGCAGGCTCTCAATTCTCTCTCCAGCTATGACAACATCTGCAAAGCTAGTGGAAGAGAAAGCAGCCAGCCTGTCAATATATGTTCCCTGGAGGGTGTTCATAAACATATCTGCCATTTCCCTCTCAGACATAGGTGGCTGAACAGCAGCAGCCAGTTGCCTCCATCTCTGGGCATATTCTCGGAAACTTTCTCTTGACGACTGTGACATTCCCATTAGGAGGGTCCTGTTGGGTGCCATGTCTAAGTTGTACTGATATTGTCTAATGAAAGCTTCTGCCAAATCCTTCCAACATCTGATGGTTGCCCTTGTCAGGTGAGAGTACCATTCTCTTGAGGCTCCCGTCAAGCTGTCCTCAAAATAGAACATCCAAAGCTTCTCATCCATGGTATAGGCCTTCAGCCTTCCCAGAAATGATTGTAAATGAGTCCGGGGGCATGAAGTCCCGTTGTATTTCTCGAAACAAGGAGGCTTAAACTAATGGGGAATCCTGACCCCGTCTACCAAGCCCATGTCCATGACATCGAAACCCAAAGAGTTTTGAGATTCTAAGGACCTCAACTTCTCAGCTATCTCATCCATCCTTCTATCATAAGCTTCTTCCCCAGCACCCATTACTGTGAACTGATCCTCTTGGGGGTCCTCTTGCAGTACCCTGGCTGCAGTGGCAGTCCCTTGAACATTTGCAGGAATATTGACCTCTGGATGAAGATGGGGGCCAAATACAGGGGGGTTAACATGAGGTTGGACCCTTTCATTGTTGCTGGTGCCGGCAGTCCCTATATGTGGATCTTCCTGATTTTGCCTTTCCACCATGGCCCTCAATCTTTCCTGGCTTTGAGCCATGTTGTTCATCACTTCCATAAACTGAGTCATCTGCGTTCTCATTTCCAATCTTTCGTTTGCCATTTGATTTCTAACCTCTGCAAGGTCCTGCTGTACCTGATCCATTTGTATGCCCGGAAGATTGTTACGGGTTGGATAACGGTGCGGACGGTTGAGGGGAAATACCCGGCGTCGAGCAATAGTTCCTGAGTATCACAACAGAGTTAGCAACAATAAAACAAAAGCCTGCAAAACAAAACAAAAGGTTAGCATGCAATGCAGTATGCTTATTTGTTTTCAAGGTATCCGGCTTGGCACTCAGTTTTGACCCTTCCAGACCCTTGAAGATGCTGTTGATGTTGCTTTCGAAGTAAACTCGGATGGAACAAACTAATACATATATTACAAAAGGCAAATGGTACATAGTTTGTTTACAAATACAAGCCCTCTGAGGGGTCAAAATATATTACAGGAAAACAAAAGTACATGGAATGAAAGCAACAACAAACAAATGGTCAAACACCAAGACCAAACTCATCCTCCCGAACTTCCTTGAGAAGTGCTTCGGTCATAGGATCAGCTGGACGCTCCGTGAGATTTCTGATAAGGAGATTCTGGGTCGTAACAGCTGCGGTTAGCTTCTTGTGCTGACCTTGGTCCTTTGACCTCTTCACTCCAGCTTTGATCTTCAGCTCTGATATCTCCCTCTGGGCTGCTGCCAGGGCTTCCTGCTGTTCTTTTGCACTAGCTTCCAGTTGCTCTATCTTGTCTTGGACCCTCTTATCTTCTAGAGTACGAGCTTCGGTGATCCTGACCCACCTAGCTTGACTCTCCTTCAGATACAAGTCTGTCCTTGCTTTCTGGAACTGGGCTTCTTTGCAAGCATTCTTCAGAATTTGTTCTCCAGCCCTAGACTTCTTGATGTAATCCTCAGACTTCTCAATTTTGGCCAGATGCTCCACTATCAACTTCTCTAACCTCTCAATATCCAACCTGCCATCACTCCTCTCCCGGAGGGTCTTCTGCAAAGCCTGAGTCAACTTCTCATTTCTTTCCTTCAAGCTCTCAAACTCCTCCAAACTGACAGTGGCATGGGGTGGTGCTGAGGATGGTCCAGGCATATCCTCCATGGTAAAGGGCATTCCAGAGAATTGAGCCCTGGCATGGGACCACTCATAATACTGTGCTGATGCCACATTGTTGCACTTTCCCAGAATGGTTACTCCCTTGGTTTGAACATTATCCCAGGCCCAGGCTGCCTGCCTAACAATAGCCAGATTAGGCTTGTTCTCACAATAAAGAGTCTCAACCAAGTCCTGTGCCTTAGGAGTGTGGACCAGTGCATAGCCCAGTTGTCTTCTGAACAGCAGAGGGTTGTAATTAATACTACCTTTAACTCCTATTAGGGGCACATTGGGAAAATGCCCACAGCTGGTGATGATATCCCTACCCTTGGTGCTTTGAGTGCACCATCTGATATCGGCTGAAGTTAGAGCAGTGAGTCTCTTAGCCCAGTTTCTCTGCTGATGAGGATTCAAAAATGCATCTGTCCTGGGTAGATGCCTGAGAAGCCAAGTATGGAACAAAGGAGCACAACACCTCACTAATCTTCCCCTCTGCTTTTCATTCCTCTGATGCACTGAATAGTAGAGATCCCCCAATAAGGTTGGCACTGGGTTCCTTAGAATGAAAAGATGGATTGCATTCTTGCTCACAAACTTAGGCTCATCTGCAAATAAAATAATCCCATATATGCTCAAAGCCAACAAAGCACAGACAGCTTTCCACTCTCCTAAGGAAGCTTTCAGGGTAGCTTGAGAGATTAAGAAATCTAGATGGAAGCCAGGGATTCCAGCCTTAGAAGTCATATGCTGCCCAATCGGAACAGGTTCCAGATACAAAGCCTTTGCTACTTCTTCATTACCAGGAAAGACCATCTCAGGGCTGAAAGGGATTCCACCCCTGATAGGTATACCAACCAATGATGAGTATTCTTCCAATAAGGGGCCCAACTGAAAGTCTTGGAAAGTGAAACACCTCAGTGGGGGATCATAAAACTGAATACAAGTGTGGATCAGGCTCCTCTGTGAAGGGTCCAGATCCATAACCATATCAAGTATATCTCCATAATGTTCCCTGAACAATGGTATGTGATATGGAGTGATCAGGGTCTGAATCCTCCTGATGTCAGATAGCTCTGGCTGGAAGAAGTGATAGGTGATGTTACTCTTTTTAGGTGCCATGATGTTGAAGATGAGTAGAGACAGGTGCTGATGATAACACTGAAGAAATGGGCCACTGATTGGCTGGTGCAGGTAACTGATAACTGAAGCAGATGCTGATGAAGATGGGTCAATACTGAAGATAGGGTCAAAACCAAACCAAAAATGAAGATGGATACCCTGAAACACAAATAAGCAAATGTCAATATGATGCAATGATTATGTATGCAAATGATATGCAAGGGTTTGTGACTGAGCTGGATCTGATCAAGTGCCCTGATATAGGTCCAAATATGTCCAAGAAATCCAGATGGAGGTCTATAAATCCAGTAACCAAGGTGGGGGGCTCAAACAAAGAGCCACATGTCCAGGGTTTAGAATCACAAGAACTGTTCCAACATGGAGTATTCTTAATCAAATCAAAGTAACAAGGGTAAGTTGGAGTCAAGGGTACCTGCAAACCTGTAAACAGCCCAACCCCCTCACAGGTGGTGTTCTAAAACAAGGATCCTCAGACTTGGATCAGTTATGAGAAGTGTAAGCACTTCTAACCCGGAGGTACAGTGTTTACAATAACCATAAAAGTTCCTCCTCTAATTCACCTCAGTTTCTGAAGGTCAATACTAAAAGGTCATCCAGACTTAGCAGGCTTCCCAGATAGCCCTAGCATTGCAGGAAATCTGCAACACAGAGTTCTCAAGAAGAAACCCATATCTGAACCGTGTTTCATATTCCCGCACCAGACCGAGATGGAATGAGAAAGAATATGATTCACTCTAGCCTAGGTGTCACTCAGGTCCCAGGTATAGGACCTTAACTCTCAATAGAACCCCACCCACCAAAGTAAAACCAGATCCAGCCAGACAGCATGACAGTATGATATATGTAAAGCTATAAATAAAGAAAATAAACAACTGTACATAAAGCAAAAACAAAAACAAACATACAAACACAAATAAGCACATAACACCCCAGTAAACACAAATCAATCAAGCGCTAGGAGGAACCCACAAAAAGAACCAGAAGCCCTGGTTGCAGTATAAGGTTCCCCAGCAGAGTCGCCAAGCTGTCGCTCCCACTAAATGAAGCTAAGTCAGATAGGGTACAGACGCGAACGGTCGGCGAGAGGGACAATGAGAACACACAGCCGTGAACTCACCGGAGATGAATAGAGTCGCCAGCTAGGCATTTTTATCCCGGAGGAAAGGTAATGCTGCATAGACCTAGAAAAAGAATGGATAAGACGGTTGCGAACCAGAGAGACTGAGAAAGGGGGTTGGTTACAACCTGGGAAGGTATTAGCACCCAGATTGTCCGTCGTACTCGACGGGATCCACGCTTGCAAGATTTGTGTTTCAAAGGGGTAGTGTCAGTGCAATTTGTGTATAAAGAGCTGGAAAAGGATGTACAGGTGTCAGTGTAGCAGAAGTGTGAAGTGTATAATATGCAGTGTCAGTGTAAGAACAAGAGTAAGATGCTCAAGATCATGAGGCTAAAGAATGAAGCTGGAAAGAGGGGGAATATACAGAGACTTTTGTTCGATAACTGTTAAGTTATGCCTACGTATCCTCTCGTGCAATGAGGAAGTCAGAACACCGTAGTTCGACCCAAAGAGACTGAAAGATGAATTGACTGATGAACTGCTTGCTTGTCTATGCTCAAGTGTATGACCTGTCTGGCTCAGGTGCTAACTGTCTTGCATTAGACGGAAGAAGCGAGTTCTCGCTTGTGAGTGAATGAGGTGAGAAAAGAATCCCGAAGGAGACGATTATTGTTTGTTTTTGTGTTTTCAGTCTTTTATTGCTTTTGAAAGTTTGTCATAAGTTAATGAGCTTAAGTCTAAACCAATGGATTTAGTAAACTCATCACATCTTCCCTCTGATTAGGGGTAATGAGAATACCTTAAGTGTGAAGTCAGATTCTCACACTTAATCACCTTTGGTGTAGGATTAAGATCATTAACCTACTTGTGATTATTTAGATGTTTTTTGTGGTTTTTTATTTAGTGTTGAGTAATGAGGTTAAGCCATAATCAGGGATTTAACAGACTCATTACACCATCCTAATAGAAGGATAATAGATGAGAATGTTTAAGCTGAGGAAAGCTCCTCAACTTAATCCATGATTAGGGATTAAACTCATGACAAAACAAAGCCTTTATTAGGTGGATTTCATTTAATGATATGATGATGAAGTGGATTTTATGATTTGTAAGACAACTTGAGGGGGACTTGTCCATTAACACTAGGGTTAGTCCTTCTTAACCAATTAAGGAAGAATTAGAACCCTAATGCAAGGCCCAAGTTACAAGTGTGATGTCTTGATGATTATTAGATGGATTGATTAAAGGAGTTAAACACATTAAGGGTTTAACACTTAGGATTAAAATTATACACTCCATCCTAAGAGAAGGATGCAGGCATAAGCTTAATCACAAAGCCTTAAAGCCTTTAGGGTTTAGTCCCTGATTATGAGGTGAGAAGAGAAGACTCAAAAGAGACACAAAGTTAAAACTAAGAGGGGAGACTAATCAAAACCCTAACCATTGTCATGCTTGGTTGTTCCTAAGGTTTGTGAGGTTTTCAAAAGAAGTCTTCAATGGAACCACCAGGAAGCAGATGAAAGGATCAAGAGAAGCAAAGCAACTTGCTTCATTCAAGAAGTCAAGTCACTTGAAGAAAGAAAGTAAGAAGAAGAGGAATGAGCAAGCTCAATCTCAAACACATACAAAAATGCAGCAAGGATGCATGAAAAGAAATGAAGAGAAGTTATGAGAAGTGAAGGCAAATTCACCTCTCAAAGTTACCTACCACCTGAAAGGTTAGAAAAGAAATGCAATGCAATGCAAAATGGGATGAGATGACATGATGAGAAACAAAACCAGAAGCATATACATGATGCTAATGATGCTATGAGATGCTACAAACATGAGGCAGCACATGGAAATGATCATACAAGTTCATGAATGCAAATGAAGCAAGTTAAGAAGCAAGGACATACATGAAAAGTTATGAAGTGCACATGGCATGCAACATGGCCAATACATGATGCAATGATCAAACATGCTTTCGATATGTCTTATGATGTTCAATGAATCAAATGGATGTTTGAAATGTCATGGCAAGTCATGTGAGGCAAGAGAATGCAAGATGGATGCATATGGAAGCCCAAATTAGGGTTCATGATCAATGCAATCTAACAAAAACCAAAACCAGAAGCAAACAACATTATAAAAAATTGAAAATGCACTCAAAGGACCCCTAAACCTATACTAACCCACTGCCCAAAGGAGAGGTCTCAACCCTTAACCAATTGCAAGTTATGGTTTTCTTAAGATTGCTAGGGTTTTAGGGTTCCTAAACAAGAAAATTACCAAACAAATTGAAAATGAAAGATCAAATCATGGCCATTTAATCTCACAAACTACATGCTAAACACAATGCAATGCAAAAAGAATCAATGTCCAACTCTTCATGGATATGCAGAAATGATTTTTGGAACTTTGGATCAAATTAATGCATAAAAATGATTTTAATTCAATGAAAAATTCTCAAAATGCATCAAGATCAAAAAATAAATTTGGTTTGAAGGTTGGACAATGTTTCTAAATGTCTTAGAACATTTCATGAATTTTTTGGTGATTTTTAAATACCTAAAAGTATTTTTAATAAATTAATTTTCATTAATCAATTAAAAATAAACTTTTAAATATTTAAAAATACTTTTTTAATGCTAAAAATAAAAATAAAAATGTTTTTGTGTTTTTAAAAATTAATGAAACTCTTGACAGAAAATTTCATAATTTTTAAAGCATTTTTGCTATTTTAAATAAATTATGGAAATTAAATGAAATTAAATGAAATAAAAATAAAAATAGACTGAAGTATGCAGGATGGAGGGCCAGGATTCACTCTGGATTTAAAATGGTTGACTGCGCGCGCCATCTGATGGCCCATATTCAAACTGAATTAATCTCATTTAATTAAATAAATAATGGTGATTAGGGTTTAAT
Source organism: Lathyrus aphaca (assembly GCA_963966055.1). Classification (NCBI taxonomy): domain Eukaryota; kingdom Viridiplantae; phylum Streptophyta; class Magnoliopsida; order Fabales; family Fabaceae; genus Lathyrus; species Lathyrus aphaca. The sequence goes on from OZ014523.1 coordinate 283,246,156, forward strand.
GACTGCATCTCAGCCATACACACGCGCGCGAAGTCAACAAAGTCCAAGCATCCAACGCTCCAGATTTAAACTTCATTTAATTACAGGATTAAACCCTAATGATTTTCAGGTGACCGGAGAAGACCTCCGGTCGTCTTCTCCGGTGGGAACCCCACCTGAAAATCCCCAAAATCCACAAAACGCAACCAAAATGAAATCCAAACATACATAAATGATTCCCACACTCCCCTGAATCAAAACCCTAAGCTAGAAATCATTTATATTTCCTCAAACTCTTGAATCGAACAAAACATTTTTTAGGTCAGGGAGTTTCAGAACACGATTACATCCTCATTTTCCAACCATTTTCAAAACCAATGACATAGTTATGATCAGGGAAGCATATAGAACAACTTAAGAACTTAAAAAATGATTTCTGGAAAAAAAGTTCTTGAGCTACCTGAGTTTCGAAGCTTTCACTCTTGTAACTTTCTGACCCCTTCCTTTGGTGCAAACCACTCCTCGTGACCCTTAGATGATGTTTGAATGCTTGGAAGAAATTTATGCTGGCTGGTTAAGGAGTTTGAACAGCTTCTGCTCAAACTCAGGTGAAAATGGTATTGGTGATTCAGGCTGTTTCAGGCAAAGGTGAAGGGTTCTTTATGACCAGGATGATGAATGGAGAAGGTTTATGAAGTTTGTTCAGGTGTTTGTGAGCTGTGGAATGAGATTCGAAAGTTCTGGCTTTGGGGGTGAAAAATGGAGAAGCTCAGTTCTTGCTTAGTTCAGGCCTGAGTCTTGCTGGTTTTGGCTCAGTGAAGCAAGGTGAGTTGATCAGTGGAGTTGGTTTTTGTGTTTTTGAGCTATGGAGACAAATTCGAAAGGTTTTGCTTGAGAGGGTGATTTTGTGAATGTGTTGTTAGGGCTTGTTTCAGGCTGGCTCCTTGTATGAAATGGCTAGCAAATGGATAGTATAAACAACTCCAATTGGTCAGATGATGTGACTTGTGCTTTTGTGATTGGTAAGTTAACTTTTGCAAAAAGTCCACTCTTGTGTAAGAGAAGCATGGGCCAAGTTCTAGGCTAGTACAAGTGCATGGGCTGGCGCAGCATGGTGTGAGTGAGAGGCTAGAGTGGTTCAGCATTGTAGGCAACAAGTGGATGAGGTGTGATGATGGTTTTTGCAAGTTGGTCCCCTTTAGTTCTCATGAAAAAATCTTGCTCCCAAGTCCATGAAACATGTGATCTTTTGGTTCAAATCTGATTTTTAGAACTTGTATGATGCTTGCATATTGGTTAGACATGAATTAGAAGTCACAAATGCCTTGGTACAAAGTTTTTGCAAGTTTCTCATTTGGTGCATATTTTGAAAATTAGTGATTTTTGCCAACTTTGACACACCATAACTTTTGATCCAAAATGAATTAGGTCATGTTCTTGTACTTTTTGAAAAGGGAAAGATCTAATCTACAACTTTCATGACCAAAGTTTTTCCATTTGAAGCTTTTTTGGATCAAAAAGTAAGGCTTGAAAAGTGGCATAAAATGACATATTCTTTAAAAGTCAACCATGCCCAAAAAAGTCAACTTTGCAAAAACTTCAAATTCTTGAATTTTGTGAACTTCAAACTTCTGCTATGATCAAAAAAAGATCATATACACTCAAAATGATGAAGATCACCCCTCGGTTGGGTCATTGGGGGCCTCAGATGCCCTGATTTTGCACTGACTTGTCTGAAAAGTCAACTCTTGATCAAATGACTTCCCCATGGAATTTCTTCATGAAAATTGATATGCATACTCCCTATACCATATAGAGAACAATGGAAACAAGAATGACCAAAAAATTTTGAGTTATGGCCTCTGAAACCAAAACCCTAATTTTAGGTCAACTGTGTAGTCAAACTTGGCTCTGCTTCCATACCAATCCCAGTTCTTGTGATTCTTTGGTATTCTTGACTTTGAGAGGATATAATATGATGCTTGAACACACATGGACCCCTTTGAAGTGATTGGTGACCCTTGGAGTGGCTCAAGAGGCTCTTGGATTGCTCAGATCACAAACCCTAGGTGCAGATGACTTTGAATCTATGCAGTGACTCAAAATTGAGATGTGAGATGTTATGATTGTGTTTATGCATATGGAAAGATCACAAGCCATGGTGTGAATGGGTGAGGGCAAATTTGGGGTGTTTACATGTACCTTTTCTAAAAGGTGTCTTGTCCCTATTTAAAGTGCATTGTGCAAAAAATTTTGAGACACCTCCTACAATTTTTATAAATCATTTTCTTACTCAAAAATTTATCAAACTTTCAAATCTATCAAGTACACTAAATTCATTAAACTTTCATACACTTTAGTGGACACTTATATTCATTGTTTTTGATTGAGAAATATCAATTAAAGGAGAAGATCAACATTGCTTGATATACAAGATTTCAACATTTCCACATTTCATTTTATTCAAAGAATTATTACTTGTATTGACTTGTGATCCAGGATTGTTGGACACAAGGGTTTGTGTGGCAAGAGGATTGTTCTTGCACAATTGATTGTTGTATAGTTATTAGAACGTAGGTGTAACACGGTGGGAGAACTGACTTTTAGTTAAATGTTGCGGATAGCAATGTTAGAACAATTATGGTTCTGAACCTCCAAGTGTTTTGATGATAACAATGCTTTTTATAGAATAGAAGTTCTAATAAATATCTTTATTCGTGTGTAGAAGATCAATTCATTTAAGTAAAACGTACTTGATTAGAAGATTCATTAAGCCACATACAGAAGATACTCTCAAAGGAAAATCCATCATTTAATAACATATTTATTAGCTGCGCATCAAATATTTATTATCTCTGATCTCCGCTTAGAAGATGTTGATATTCATAATGAAGACATTAATTAAAGAATATTTTAATTAATGGTCAAGACAAGTATCTCTGTTTATGGAAGGAATTTATGGTATTAACTTATATCCTAAATTTAGCTCAAGATGTCTCCAACGGCTACATTCATTCAAGGACTATATAAAGGACTTCATTTGAAGAATTGAAGAGGACACTACAATACACTCACGCAAAAAGACTGAATCAACTTGTGCTTATATACTGTAACTTTCACCTAGTGATCCTTGCTTATCAAGAAGCATTTTTAAGTTACTTCATTATTATCATTGTAATAGTTATTTTATTCCTTGAGTGACTAAGTTTAGTCAGAAGACTCAAGAGGACATTGACTATAGGTCTTTGTGTGTATTCAAACTGAATAGTGGATTAAGACCTCAGTAGAGGCAAAATCACCTTGGCGGGTGGACTGGACGTAGTTTGAGTTCAAACGAACCAGGATAAATTAATGTGTAATTAGAAGTTATTTTTAGTTGTTAAAGAAAACCCAATTCCAACCCCCCCTTCCTTGTGTTTTGCGCACCTTCAAGCAAGAGTCGCCACCGACTTTTATTTTATCCAAAGGAAAGGCATAAAAGAACAGGAAAGACCTTTAAAGATTTTTGGGTTCGGGGGGTAGGTTATGTAAAGGGAAGGTGTTAGCACCCTTTACATCCATGGTTATCCATGGGCTCTTAGTTACTTAGCTCACTTTAAAATGTTTTTGAAATGTGTAGTGTGTGATTAGAAATTTTCTTAAGTACTTTATAATGATCCATGTACGGATATATATAAAGCCTTTGTTTTGAAAATTGTTTGAAATGTGATGTGTATTTGAAATGTTTTGAAGAGTGAGCAAGTACATAAGAGGAACCTACCCTAAGTTAAGTCTTTTCTGTTCTTAAATATCCTTTAAATGGTAAGACTATCCCTATTATTAAGGAATGGGTAGTCATTACCTTGGATGTATGAGGGACAAATGAAGGGACAACTGTGATTTAGGCAACTGTAAGGTGTATTTAGCAATTCAAAGGGACTTATCATCTTTATTCGAAAGGGACAAGATCATTTACGAAGGTAACATTTGAAGGGACTTGATTTTATTACCTTTTAAGGGACTAGATGATATGAGAGAAGGGACTTTGCTTTACACCTTACTTGACCTTTTTTGTTTAGGCAACATGAGAGGTATCCTTAACAATGTGAGATGGTGATCCAAGATCGACTTACGTGTGTGAGTGTACCAATTCAAATATTTATCTTGAGATTAATGATCTAAATTCAATTTTACATACAAACACGTTTTACACTCCCTATTTTACTAACCATAGCAATTAAAAATAAATAATAAAAATTATTCTACAACTATTACATATTGGATACAATTACATTATGATTAAAATAATTAAAATAAGCAAATAAATAATTAAATGGATTAGTAGTAATAAACAAAAATGAATAAATATAAGAGGGTTAGTAATAATAAACAAATATAAATATAAGAAGAAGAAATTAGCATAATAATATAATAATAAATTAAAAATTCAATTTTAAATAAATGATTATTTTTTAAGAATTTTAAGAAAAGAAATAAAAAAAGAGATAAATAATAAATATTATATACTAATAAATATGACTAATAATTTTAATAGTTTTATTTTATATACATATTATAAAAATATCTAATTATAATTAATTAAATTCATAAAATAAAGTTAGGGTTTTCTTTTAATTATTAGGAAAAATAAATTAGGATTTACTACTTAATTAGATTATTTAAATTATAAAACTACATGTAATATGAACAAATTAAAATAAACAAATAAATTAATTATTTACAATGTAATTAGGGTTCATAAAAAGAAAATTCGGGTTTATCAAAAATAAATTAGGGTTTATGAGTTTAGAAAATAGAATTATGGTTTTATTTATTAATTTACCAAATAAATCAATTTATTTACAACAATATACATATTATAAAAAATAAATATAAACAATTTAGATCTTTTTGAAGAAAATAAATTATAATATTTCAAGAATATAAAGAAAAGCATTTTAATGGTATTAGAGAATATTTTTTATAATTTATACTTACCAATTTAAATAAAATAGAAGTAATATAATGAAATAAATTTAAATAAGAAAAAACATAAGAAAATTGCCCAAAAAGAAAGGACCTGGGATTTGAACCCAGGTCCCCTACCTCATATGCGTAGCACAAAACCAATCAGGCCAGCGCGCGCTGGTGACATCTATGTGACTTCCAATCCTTAAATAACAAGCCTGCAAAATAAATAATAAAGCACAAAAATTTCCTTCAGCCAGGTTCGAACCTAGGTACTTTGCTTCCCAAATGCGATGCCTTACCACTAGACCAAACGTTATTAACTGAAATTATAATGAAACAAAATTGTAAAAATATTAAAACATATTTTTGAAATTACAGATGGTGCCAAAAGCCACCGTCTTCTACCTCTAGCCCTGTGAAATTTCCTGCGAAATTTCATAGGAGTTTTGCTACGAATTTATTCGCAGGAAATCCTATGTCCTTGCCAACCTGTAAAACATGCAAAATTCGTCCAAATTGATTGTTTCAACAGCTTACCCAGGTCTTATACGACTTAATTATGTAAATTAACATCATTTATATGACTTAGATCGTAAATCCCTAAAACGGATTCTAAAACCCTAACTATGGTGAAATACAGTTGCGGCCATGAAACTTAAAACAAACCATACAAATTTCTTCTATGCTTCAAAACAAACAAGAATTGATGATTAGTTTCAGGTTTTAACAAGCAATCATATGAAAACGATAAATCAAAAAAATGAAGAAAAATTCATTCGGTTAGCATGATATGTCATAATTTTGATGGAATAGAAGATTGGCTTCGACTCAGGGATGTCCAGGGAACCTCTTTGTGTCTTTAAAATACCTTAGAACTCCTTGTAATGAGAAACCCGAAAATTGGATTTGGATGAGATTTTTGAAGTTTGGAGATGATGTGAGAGGATGCAAAATTCGTCCCTTGTGCTTGTGATGAGTTTGTGTACATATAGTGGATTAAATTAGGTCAAGAAACTTTGGATTTATGGGCTTTGTCTTGGTTGCTTGATCATGAAGATACAACTTGCTTTTTTTGGTCAAAAAATCACATAAATCTTTTCCTCTTTGGTCTAGCACGAATTTAAACCTTTCAATCAACTTTAAAACATGTATATGAGCTTCTAGAATAAAAATCAAATCAAATATTTAACTTTTAATATTTTATTTTGATTTAAAATGAATAAAATCAAAATAAATAAAATAAAAATAATAAAAATCTGAATAAATGATTTTTGGCTCGTGCATGATGTCATGTTAAAGTTTGGATCACAAAATTGCAAGCCCATTTGGAGGAATTTGGTTTTAAGGCCCTATTTGCTTCATAAACCTCCTAAACATTTCCCAACTTTGCAAGGGCACAAATCCTTCAATTTTAATGCTATGAGGGTGTTCTTGGACATTTTGGAAAGCTTAAAGAGTCCTATAACTAACCCCATTTGTTTCATGTCCATATCTTTTACCATTCTCAAGTTATGCTCTTTTGAAGTTGTTGACTTTTTGTTGACTTTCAAAAGGACCTATAATGTCTTAGCTCATACCTTCCAAATGAAGCATTTTTGGGCTTGGCTTGTGAGACACAAAGTTGTAAAGAATTCAATTTCATTCAAAATGAGATTTGGATGGGAAAAATTTGATGAAGCATGTGAAAGTTATGGCTGGTCAAAGTTCAGTTGACTTTTCCTGAGGAAACCCTAATTTAGAAACTCCTGATTCTTGATGATCTGAAATCTCCTTGATGAATCATGATCAACCCTTTATAAAATGATGAATTTTACTTCATATACTTGATGTTGGCAAAAAATCATGAAGTTTGACTTTGATTTGACCACAGTTGACCTCAGTTTGACTTTTTAACTGCTTTGACTGATTTTGACCTATCTGATCATCTGACTAAGCAAACCTTTGAGAAAAGTCTTGAAACTTGTCATGGGGATTCTTAAACACATATAATATGTTATGAAGCTCACTTGAAGTCTTGGAAGTCCATTTAGCCTGATTAAAGTCAAAACCCTAGTTTAGGATGCATTGCTTAGGATGATGCATTGTCTGAGGAAAATGTCAAATCTTCTGATTAATTGTGAACTTTGTGAACCTTGTGAACATCATGAGAGGTCTTGTGAACCTTGTAAGATGTCTTGTGAACCTTATTAACCTTGTGAACCTCATAAGATGTTTTGTGAACCTTGTAAACCTCATAAGATGTCTTGTGAGCCTTGTGAGCTTCTTAGTACACAAAGTCTTGTCTTGTGAGGGCAAATTTTGGGGTGCAACAATAGGCTTCATCGGTTTATGGTGTGATAGGATGTACAATCTAAAACTATAATAAAATCTCTTACGAGGTGTAAGGGGATTGGATGTACCTTCGGTTTGTGAAGGGAACCAGGATAATTCTTCGTGTCTTTTTACTTTCCGCATTTACCGTCTTTTCATAACATAGAACCATAAAAATAAATATTCAATAATCGATAAAACACATCATGTGACAACTCTACAACATCATAGCAATCTAGGACATACCACCCCAAAAACAGTTTTCAGAAATAAAAAAAAACATTTTTTTCAAAGTTTCTCAGGGCTCGCTAAGCGAGACATCCTGCTCGCCTAGCTCCCAACTCACTGACTGTGCTCGCTAAGCGAGCTTCACAATTTTTGCAAATTTATTCTGCGATTCCCAACATCCCTTTTCTACGATAAACTCAGTAAGAACCCTCAATTATTATCAGCATAGCAGCAAAATCACACCCAACATCAACATTACTTATAATATCATCAAATACATCATTTAACATCATTATATTCCTCAAATCATGAGAAAATCATCATCAAAACACAAAAGCATCAATTAAACCCTATACCCTAAAACTATACCACAAAACCCCCAATTCTATTTCCAACATTATAATACCGAAAGAAAAATACTCCTCATACCTTAAGTTCCGTAGGCTTTTCCACAATCTCTTAGAAAATCCTTCCTACCTTCAAGTCATAGTTTCTCCTCTTCTTCAGAGCTTTTCTCTTTCTCTCCCAAAATACGATCGTTTCCTATTGAACGTTCACAAAACTCTCTTTTACTCTTTATGCCACTCTTGCCCCTTGGACCTCTTTAGTCTTTCCCCATAAGACCCCCACTAATTCCCATTAAAAAACATCTTACCCTTATCCTCTAATTCCTTTTATTTTATTTTATTTAATCTCAAATATTAACTAAACCCACTAAACCTAATATTTCTAATATTCATAATTGTAACACCCCAAGATTTGCCCTCTCATTTTCATGTCATTTAGCATATCCTTTCATACACTGCATTGCATTTAGATCATAATTGCATCATAAACACATGTGAACATACATCTCCATTGAGCTTTCACAGGTTGCGACGAACCTTTATTTCTTCATGTGGCACGTGCACAAGAATCTCCGAAGAAGCCAAAGTTTTCGGTTGATTCAAAGCAGTTTAAGCGTAATATCAGTTTTACGGTGCAATTTGCAAAGGTTGTAACTCTCGCCCAAAAAATTGTTTTGGCCTGAAATTCAATGGTAAGAACCTTTTCGGTATTCTCTACAACTTTTGTGTTTGGCTCGGAGGCCAATTCATCAAGGAAAGTGGCGGGAGTTATTTGTTTCTAAAATTTCGGTTTCGTCGATTAACTGTGCTAGCGGTATTCAAGAGTTCGTAACTTCTGATTGGATCAAGATTTTTGAGAGATTCATATTCCAAAATTTCCGTCTTGATATCCTTTCCAACTTTCGGGTTTTGGCCGAGAACTAATTCTTTGAAGAAGATCTCCGAATGTGCGAGTTTTCAGAGTTGATATAGTGAAAAACAGTGCTGAACCGGTGAGTTTTAGACACTAAAAAATTCATTACTCTCAGCTCGTTCATCGGATTGACGTAGTTTCGGTGCCTAAAACTCTGTTTATATGTTACATTTATTCCGTGAATTCAGTTTGGGTTAGGTCCGAGTGGAAGGATCCCGAAAATGCAAATTACCAGTGGGGTTCTTTGGTGTCGTGCACTGTCTGTCAGATTTTGTAAAATTCATTACTCGGTCAATTTTCATCGGATTGCGTCTGTTCTTGAACGCTGGTTCACAAATTTTATCCTCTTCAAGTTCAAAGACAAACGCGAGTTCGAACGGTGCTCCGAAGATTGTCGTTTTGATTTATTTCACAAAACTGAAGTGTTGAACCAAAGAAAAAGGCTGAAAGTGGTTTCACAAGAAAATTCATATCTCCCTCGTCGTTTGTCCGGTTGAGCTAACATTTTAACACGAGGTCACTGAATCATATATCTACAACTTTGCTGACAAAGTCGAGTCGAGATTATGCTCCGAAAAGGTTGACCTCGTCACGTTTTCAAGTAGCGGACACCAAATAAGAAAAAAAAACTTATTCAGTGAGGTCTTGCAGCTTAAACGTATCGATCACACTCGATTTTGATCTTATGACATCCGTTCTTTTTGCGTTGCAACCTTGATTCAGAGGCGGACGATATTGTGGAAGGCTCAGAGTCAAAAAAGTTTGTCGAAGACAATGTTATTTTCACTTAAGCCGGAATTCTACCTTTTGCCTTTCATTTTACATTCCACTATATATTCTTTTAACCCACAATTTGTCTCATAACTTCAATCACAATTTACAAACACCAAAAAATCTCAAAAACTCTCTCTAAATAATCAAAGTTCATTCTCTCAACTTTTTCTCAAGAACACAACAACAACTTCATCAAGAACTCAAGAACACAACAATTCTGATCAAGCTTCCGGTAGCCGAACCACCGTGAACCACCACCTCCGGTCAAATACGCCACCGTGCGACCACCATTTTCCGCCGCCGGCAGCCATGCGACCTCTCCCCCATCCTCCGTTCACGACCGCGTCTCACTTCCTCCGGATTCACAATTTCTTCGTCGATTCTTCATTCGGTAAGCTTCTTAAACTTTAATTCATGAATAATTGTTGAATTGCTTATTGAATTGAACTGTCAAGTTGATTTAATCTTGTGGAGATTATGTGCATTTATTCTTGATTTGATTGTTGATTGATGCTTGATTAATTGATCCGAATAATTGTTATGGTGAATAAGTGGAAATGCTTGTTAAAATTGACATAGAATAATCGGTGCATGTAAGATGTTTGAAAAAATTCCTAGGAGAGCTAATTATTGTGACTTGATATTGATTAAAGTGCTTGACTTTTAAAATCATGCTTGTTTCAATGTGTAAATTCGGAATAGGATCGGTTGAGGCTTAATTGTTGATGTTGTTCATGTGTCGCGTGTCGAGAATATGTTTTGGTCATAACTCCCTGCAGTAGCGTGTTTTCGCGAATGTAAATAGTGTAAATTGACTTTGTTGATGATTCCAGAACCATTGGTGAACTTTTTAGTTGATTTCAGACAGTTTTTTCCGGCTATTTCGCTACTGCCAGCCGACGAAATCGGCCAAAAAAGTCCCACTTCCGAGCGGAATTTTCAAAAACCGATTGCATATTTGAATTAGTTGGCACGTTTCCAAGTTACCATGTGATTTTCGTTCAATTCCGAGTCGGTGATTTTTGACGCATTTTTTCCGTTTTAAGACTTTTTAAGTCCGGTTTGGTGTAATTTTGATGCATTGATCTTTATTTGACTTGTACTTATGTTTGTTGATCATTTGGCATTCATTGCATGTAAATTTTCTTGATTCCGGTTTGAGTTTGCATGTTGTTTATATTAGTGCATAGGTGCTGCCCCGTTTTGAAACATACATTTTAATGCATGTCCACGACTCGTATGCTCATCTTTCTACTTGATTTCTAATACGTTTGTTGAGTTCATGTAAGGTTCTCGCAAGGATCTTGACTACGGTCGCTTGGTTGGTATTCCACTTTATTTGTGGGATACCGTTTGGTTTCAAATGATATTTTGTGTCGTTGTTTTGTCTGGATTGTGTTGTGTGCAGGGCATTTGTATGGTCGCATCCTATTTTCACATATTTGAGTGATTTATTTTCACTCCGATGACTTGAGCTTATATGGGAAATGCGATGTCCGACTTGCTTTGTTTGTGGATGCTAGCTTGTTCGAGTGAACCTTTGGGTTTCTATTTTCTGTTTAGCTTGTTGGCACTTCGGATTTACATCCTCGCGGTATAGTTTCTTATCCGATTTACTATTTCCGCACTTTATCGCTTACATAGGCTGGAGTCCCGACAGTTTCTTTTTGGTGGGCATTTTATGGAAGTCCTCCTTCAGAGGCTCTGTATGTGTTTGTTTACATTTGTGTAAAGACCTCAAAAGAGGCGCCCCATCCCCATTCCCCTTGATAAGACCTCGAAGAAGGCAATCGAAAAAGGCTCGTAATCAGCCCCGCACTATCATTGAGTCTTTCATTAGCTCGCACTCCATGTTGATGCTTTTGGATAAAGTCCATCTTGCTCTTGTCCGGTCAGTCTGTGGAAGAGGATCTCACTTTCTGGATCCCCATGCTTTGTGTAGCTCACGTCCGTTGATGTTGACGCTTTGTGCTCGTACACACATGATATTTCCCCCATTCTGTTCTTACTTGGTGATATGATACCATGTATAGACATACTCCTTTCCCGAAGTCACGAGCTCGAGGAGATCTCCTTGCTTCGTGTATCCATCCTGCCCGATCCTCGATATCGTGGTTAGGTGTCACCCCTACTATTGTCCTGCTTCGATCCTCCATATCATTGCTAGGCCCTCTCTTTTCCACTGTGAAGACATAATCCACATGTGGTTGTTTGCTACTCGAGTGGTGTGGATACTCTTCGGGCTTGTTTTCTTATTTGTGTGATGTGATCGTCTCCCCATAGAATTGCTAGGCTTTGTATAGTCTCTCGTTTGCATGTTAACTTAGGTAGCACGGTTCCTTCATCTAGGAATACCTTTTTTTCATTAGCATTCCTAAAACACAAATCAAACTCTTTGTTTTCTTTTCATAAGAGCCTTTTAATTCCTTCTACTCCAAGTGCGTGAGTCTCCAAAGGTCGAGCAGCCGGTAGAACGTGAATTTAACATTGTTCAACTAAAAAATCCAAAACAAACAAAAGTAGTTAGTCGAACTACGTTACCTCTGATTCCTCAAGAGGGATACGTAGGCAGTGGGGTAGGGCCCATCCGAGCATAACACTTTCTTTTCCCTACGCTATTTTCCCTTTCCTTGACCATTACTTTTCTTTTTGCTTTCCATATGCTTTCAATGTTCAATTGTTTAGATAATCTTTGTTTTGTAGGGGGTTATGGTAAGTCATGTGTGTGAGAGGGTATCCCATATACAACTTCTTCCTTCATCTCTTTATGCTTTCACGTTGTGATTACTTTAGCATTGTGCTTTGTTTGCTTAACATCACCACTCCCGCTTTAGAAATAACTTAGCTTCTTTAGAGAAGTAAGTTGTCTTCTATGTCTGTCTTCTTCTCCTTTTCTTCTTCTTCTTTTCTTTTCTTTCCTTCTTCTTCATTAGGATAGACTTCAAGCCACACTAACCTAGGTTCATCCATGCATGATAACATTAGGATTTGTTAGTCCCCCTTTAGTTATTTTACCTTTGCTCCTTTTGTTTCTTTCCTTTCTCATCTCTAAACAAAAACCATAAAAACACCTTAATAAAGAAGTAAGTGACCTCTTGTGTATAGCCTTATTCCATGGGGCATATGTATTCATTCCATCTTGGAATAGTACACTTGTCTAGCATGATGCACAAGTCTGATGATGAAGTCATCTTCATCAAGAAAACCATAAAAAATACTTCTTCATTCTTAATCACTAAAACATCTAATAAGTTCAACAAGTTAGTGAGCTTAGGCCCTTGCCCTTGGAAACAAGTCTTGGATAAATTCTCCTTACTTGGTGTGCTTGTTCTATTATTCCATCTTGGAATGTAGTAGCAAGTACACATTCCATGGAAAAGAGCTTGAGTTCACTTCCTTGTGTCACACTCATAAAAACTCATAAAAAAACACTGGACAAACAATAAGCGTCTCTCCTTTAGGACTTCTTTTCTCATCCCACTCACTCCTTACGTACGAACTTGCTACTACTTGTCACTTTGCAAGACGGTAACACACTCGTCTTCCGAGCCTGCAACACCTGAGCATTGATATAGGCATTTCAAGCCTTAAGACACATGCAATCCTTTCCACCCCTAGTTAGGGGAACTACAACGACTCTGATCCTCATGTCCAGTGAGGTACGTAGACAGCGGGGTAGGGCCCATTCAAGCACTCTTTATTTTCCCTACATTTTCCCCCCTTCTTTCCTTTTTATCCAGTTCAGTTCCTTTTCTTTGCAGCAACTTTCATTTCTTCACCCTTTGAAACAGTTTCTTTGCAAGCGTGGATCCCGTCGGGTACGACAGATGATCTGGGGTGCTAATACCTTCCCAGGTCGTAACCGACTCCCGAACCCAGATTATTTGGTTCGCAGGACCTGTGTCCTTCCTTTTCTTTTCTTCGGTTTGTGCAGCATTACCATTCCCGTTCTTTCGGGATACAAATGCCTGGCTGGCGACTCTACCTTTTCCGCGCCACTTTCACGTTTGTACCAGAATGGAAATCCAGGGAGCGACAGATGGCGACTCTGCTGGGATCGAACCCAGAATCTCTGGTTTCCCCTTTGAGAGTCAATCCTAGTGCTTGTGTGTTTTTGTTTCTTTGGGTGTTGATTGTTTGTTGTTGCGTGTTTATTTTACTGTTGTTTATTTACAGCTTTATTTACAGTTTTCAGTATTTATTTTCATGCATCATATATTATTACTGGACTGTCTGGTTGTGCTGGTTTCCTTTTTTCTGTGGGATGGGGTTACTGTGAGATGAGCTCGTAACCGGGGCTCGAGTGCACCCTAGGACTTAGAGTGGTTCCACTTTGGCTTCATGGCATCTTTCTATGTTGGTAGTAGTGAGTTCCACACCCAGACTTGCGACCTTCTTGGAAATGTATTGATACCAGAATCTTTCTGAGGCAATACACAACCTTGATAGTTATGTGCATCTGGGGACCGATCATTGAGAACCTTTGTGGAAACAACCTTCTCTAGTGGTGATAGTGGTATACCACATTCGGTGGCAAACCCATTCGCACCTGAGGGTTCACTGGGGACTCGCATAGGATGGCCTGGTTCTCTTATAGGAACTCAGTCAAAGCATCTGGTCGTATGACGATAGTACTGTATCCTACAGGCTGAATGTACTGTTGTTTCTCGATCTCAGCGCATGAAGCTGGGGACTTATAAGGGATGCTTGTTTTTCCCGGACTCACACTGAGACCTCCCTGAGTAGTACATAATGCTAAACCGATTCTCTGATCCGGTCATGAGCCATTTCTCGGAAATGGTGAACGTATTATTGTTATTCGGCTTTGAGAGTCCGTGATGTTTGACCCGTAGCATACCCGTGAGATTGGGAGGGGTTTACAGGTTTGCAGGAACCCTTGACCTTAACATACCCTTCATCATCAGTGTGATCTTATGTTTTGATCCGGTTACTATGGTTCTGGAGTTCTGGATTTATGATTCTGAGTTCTTATCTGGGAGTTATTATTCAGAGGACCTTTGGTTTCAGACACTTGGTTCTTAGCTTAGTGTTCCGTATCCAGATAAACCCGTGTCCCTGATCACTTGCCAGTTGCATACATGCCATCATAGCATTCTAGCATACATGTTCAGTTATTTCTAAGGATCTCATACCTGAATTATGTTGTTGGATTTTCTATATCAAAATGTGAATCAAAGCAGATAGATTCTTTGGAAGTAACCAAACATGGCATCTCATAGAATTTGCATTGAATTTTTGTTTCACAGGCAGGGCTCATCCGTTCTTTGTTCACCTTTCATAGTTGAGATTCTAGCTCTTGTATCAGACTTGAAGCAACTTTTGGACAGATCATGGACCCTGGAGAGCAAAGCTAGTTTGCAAGTGTCGGGTTGACGAGAGATCAGTGGGACTAACTTGTGGAGGCTATGACGACTTTGGCAAGGCAAGATGGCCGCAATTCCGCCCAAGCTCAGCCTGCACAGATTCCTATTGAGAATCTAGATGTTCGAGAGCGTCAGGTCGCCCGAAGTGGAAATTCTTCTTCTGTTGATGCTGCAGATTATCACATTTTTGCTCTCACTATGCCAAGTTCCCAGGAGGCAATCCCTGTGGTGAGAATCCAAGATCCACGAGTTGTAGAGAGGGAAGAAAGATTTTGTGTGTTGGAGGAGGAGATTAAAGCCCTGCAAAGTCATAATGTCATTGAGCTAAGTGTTGCGAACATGTGTCTGGTACATGGCCTTGTAATACCTCCAGAGTTCAAAGTACCGAAGTTTTAAAAGTACAAAGGGGATAGTTGTCCAAGGCAACATTTGGTGAGGTTTTGTAGAAGGATGACCTCATAGGAGCATAATGACAAATTGATGATTCATTGCTTGCAATAGAGTTTGAGTGGGGCATCATCGAGTTGGTACATGCAGTTAGAGAGTAATCGTATCCAATCATGGCTAGACTTGGCCAATGCTTTTCTGAAACAGTACGACTACAATCTTGACAGGGCTCTTAACCGCATGGATTTTCAATTTTTATCCCAAGAAGATGGCGAATCTTTCAGAGAGTATGCCCAGAGGTGGAGAGATGTAGATGCTCGTGTTCAACCCCCGCTATCAGACATAGAATTGGTTGATCTTTTCATAGAGACCTTTCAGGGACCGTACTTGGAGAGGTTGAGTGGCAGTGGAACGTCAAGTTTCTATGACTTGGTGGTAGTTGGAGAACGCATTAAGAGCTTTATCAAGATGGGAAAGATCCAAGGCATTTCAAATGGCTCAGCTGAAGAGAATGAATCTTTTGTCAGTTCACAAGAAAGGGATGTAATTGATGCAATCTAGGAAGATCCTCAAACTCCATTGACGTATCAACAGTACCCTTGCATCTCAACTATTCGGAGTCAACAAGCTTCTTAATTTGTATGTCAGATGTCTGTTAATAGTGAATATCCTCAATATCAACAGCAGCCATGCCAACAGAAGCGTACTCCGCAAAGGCGTCGTTACTACACTAAGAGACCGAAAATGTATTTTGATCCATTGTCAGTGCCATACAGTCAGATACTTTCACGCCTGATCGATAGTGGATTGATAATGCCGAAGAAACCGGGTCCGGTACCTTTTCCATACCCACCCAGTTTTGATCCAAATGTTCGATGTGGATTCCATAGCAATGCACCAGGACATTCAGCTGAAGAATGCAAGCCTCTCATGGATAAGGTTCAGGATTTGATTGAGTCTGGGTTAATTTCAGTGATGCCTCAGGGCATTCGAATTAACAAGTCTTCGCTTGGTCATGTGAGTTCATCAGCTCATGTTATGGAGGAAATTATTGAGGATATATGTGAAGGTGATTCTCAGATTGATTCTGAAGAGCGGCTATGAGAATGGTTAGTTTATGTACTGCATTTTCATCCCTATTGATGGGAACTACGTCGCTCTGATTCTTCATTGGTCTTTGGTCAATGAAGATACGTAGGCAGAAGACCGTCAGGTCTTTCCGAGCAACCTTATGTGACAATTTCATTTTTGTGTCACTCTTTTCTTCAGACGTCTCGTGTCAATGTTTGAACATCGAAAGATTCAGGTCAGAATAATTGGGAATGAAGTATGGTGCTGACACGTGGTCATTTGATTGAAGACTGCAAATTCCATTAGGAAAAGGCTGCTGACTACTGAAAGTATTCAAGATCGACAAGTTTAGACGGAGTCAAGTCTCCTCAATGATGGCAATGTTCAGTTTCTTTACTGCATTCTTATTTGTAATTTTTATTGTTTGTCTAAACATTTGTATGCACACATGAATTTTTTCTGTTCTTGAATGTTAATTAATTAAATGCACATGTTTTTCTTGAAGTAATTCATTTGTTTTACTTATAATTTTGTGAAAGTGCATTGCAATACCAACTGTCTCTCTTAAACTCTGTGATGGAGGATGACGAATGAAAACGCAAAAATCTTCAATTGTGTGATCTTGAATAATACCCTGTTGACGATGTACAGGCTTTGTTTCAAATCCCCAAACACCGGAGATATAAGGGAGATAGACCCTCGCTAACCCTTTTGAACCTTGAAGTAGGAGTTTCTTTTCGCATGAAAAAACCCTTACATTTAACCCGGGGCAGGGTAGACGTCAGCTAGTTGGACCGAGCGTTCAATCTTTCACAAAGGAATGTATCTGAGGATCCCTAACACTTCATTGTACCAAATCAAGAGGTCCAAAGATTAGAAACCACAATGGTTATCCTTCATCAACTGAAAAGTGAGACAATCACAACCCTTTCAAAGCAATCAAGACAAGAAGTGTCACATGATTTGTTAAAAAAAAATCGAAAAAAAAGAATATGAAAAGCCCGCTAAGTCAAAACTTGAAACTAAGCGACTTAGGCAAAAATTAGGGCATCCCGCTGGACTTCAAAGTAAAAAAATTCAAAAGAATCCGTCCAGGAAAAAGTTAGGGATAAGAAAAAGAATGAAAAAGCGAAAGACGAAAAGGATTGCACAAGAAAAGTCCTTAAGCAAAAAAAAAAGTTGTGTGATACAGACATAAAAGACAAAGACAATAGGGGTGACTGTTACTCCGAAAACCTCAGTGGTGCTTAAAACCGTTAGTAGCAATGGTTCCTTAACCAACACGAAACCCTTTTGAGAGGTCTGCGCTTGTGAAAACTAGTTGAACATAGGAATGGAAGGATATCACGAAGAGGGGTGGGCACAAAATAAACTTCGAGCCTTAATCTTTGTTTCTATAACCGTGAAACAGGCCACGATACAACCCTTAAAAAGTCTTAACTGAAACAGGGTTAATTCGAGAGTGTACTACCACAAGATAACATTCCTGACTCCTATGAGTTATGCTAAAAGATCTTTGTTGGTATTGAGTGTGCATGTTTTCTTTATAAAAAAATAAATAATAATACATGTCGTATCTTAACCAGTGAGTCGCTCACAAAGGTTTGAGACATCTTTTCAATAAAAGCTTCGGGATTAACATGTGTTGCATTAGAATTTTCATTCTCAGAATAAAACATTTTCTGCTTGCATACATTTGTTTGGCATCAAATAACTTCACATATGGAACCTCAGTCTAGAAGCTTAATCTTGCCAAGTTGAGAAGGCGGAAACTTCTTAAGGACATTCATGTCAATGGGCTTTTTTCCAAGAAACTCCGTTGAATAGGGACTTTTCCAACCATTTGGATTAAATTCAACCAATCCGGGGAGATAACATCGATCAATCTCTTCAAGTTCCAGCCAAACTGGGGAAATCACTTCGAGATTTAAATCTCTCACAGAGCAGTTAGCCTGGGTGTTTTCTCCAAAGCAAGGCTCGTACTGGGGAAGGTCACCCTAGAAGTTACTCTCTCCAGAAGAAGGTTAATCAGATGCACCTACCCAAGGTTCAGAATACTGGGGAAGAACACCTCATGATGATGCATGATCTTGGGGAAAATTCCTTTATGGAACATACAGACTGATGTGGTTACTTGGAGATATTCAAGAGTTTGAAAACACTGAAGCATTTCGGTTACTGGGTTTTCTGTAAAATCCTCTTGAGACAATCTTGCACTATGCAAGGCAGTTCCCAGAATGAGCGTCTGATGATTGATCCCAATAGGGAGCGGGAAGCGTGTTTCCCTAATCATAGAATTTCTCCTTAGTTGTTATGGTTTCTTCATCTGGTCATCATACACGGCTAAAGTCCAGTACATTGGCATTTTCAAGGTTAAAGTTCAATCTGTGTTGGCATCTTCTCAACCATGACCAGTTGGCATCTATATGCGTCCAACCTCTCACTTCAGTTGAGTGTGGTAGTCTTCGCTTTGGTTTTCTTTGACCCTTGAGTCGATATCGGTGTTTTCTTCGGCCCTTGAGTCGATATCATCGCTTCTGTTTCTCGACCCTTGAGTCGATACCGTCACCCTTGTTTCTCGACCTTTGAGTCGATATCATTGCTTTCATTACCTCCGCCCTCGAGTCGATATTGCTGCCTTCGTTCCCTCGACCCTCGAGTCGATGTTGCTTCCTGATTCCCTCGACCCTCGAGTAGATATTATCACTTTGTTTCCTCGACCCTTGAGTCGATGTTGTTACCTCTTTCCCTCGACCCTTGAGTCAATGTTGTTACTTCTTTCCCTCGACCCTCGAGTCGATGTTGTTACCTTATCTCCTCGACCCTTGAGTCGATATTGTAATTCAGTTACCTCGATCCTTGAGTTGATATTTCCGTTTCTTACGACCTCTGAGTCGATGGCATAGTCTTCACTTCTTCGACCCTTGAGTTGATACCCAGTGAGTCTGTCGTAAAAACAAAAATCAATAAGTCATATCATCCTGGCTCAACCATACTTGGTTCATTTCTGCCCAAGGCATATGTGCATATCCTTTTGCTTATAGATAACAGTCTATAACTGAGCTCAAAAGCAAGATTGAAGTTTCTTTAGGGTTATGAGACATCTTTCCCTCTTGACAATTGATAGACCTATCTATGGTTCATAATACCGGGGCATGGTATTTTGTAGTGATACTAGGTTTTTCAGGAATCCTTGTGACGAATTCTTTCACAATCCATGCAATATGGGGAAATTATGTCAAGATTCGAAGAATCTCTCCAAGAATTTGAAGATGTGGGGCATTTTGGATGTCATTTCTTCTATAAAATCCTCTTAAATTGATCTTCAAGAAGTCAGCTGGACCAGAAGGATGTTACAAGGTGACATTCCCCAAGCATATATTTTTCTCCTCACTGAGAGACACTTTGCAATTCCTATCTCTAGCAGAAAGGATGATCCCTAGTAAATTCTAAGATAGAACCTTTCCACAGCTGAGTTAGAGCAGATGATATCCCCAACATAACTTCAAAGTAATGGAGCAACTCTTATCCCCAAGCAGATTATTTTTCCGCAAGTGAAGTATTCCCGGCAGGCAGCTGAACGCCTGATTTCCCCACAGAGTTCATGTTTGGGATTTACTCTCGTCATTGAAATATTCCCAAGAGAAGTCGCCAATTTATTTTTGGCTAATATGAGGACACAGACAGTTGTTCATCCCCCCAACCAGAGTTAAGTGTCAAAGCATCTTTAACACAAAAACCACGACTGCTAACTCTAAGTCATGGGTAGGATATTTCCTCTCATGAACATATAGCTGTCTAGAAGCATAGGCAACCACTTGACCATTTTGCATCAAAACAACACCAAGACCCATCTTCGAAGCATCACAATACACCACAAAAGATTCACTCGGATTCGGAAAAATCAAAACTAGAGTAGTAGTTAACCTCTTCTTCAAATCAACAAAAATCTTCTCGCAAGCAACATCCCATACATAAGCCTGACTTTTCGAGTCAACTATGTCAGAGGCAATGCCAACATAGAGAAACCCTCTATAAACTTTCGGTAGTAACCGACCAAACTAAGGAAACTTCTGATCTCTGTAGCAGACTTCAGAGTTTCCCAATTCAATAATGCATAAATCTTCAAAGGATCCACTGAAATCCCACCACTAGAAATCACATGGCCCAGGAAACTAACTTCCTTCAACAAGAACTCACACTTTGACAATTTATCATAAAGCTTATTCTCTCTTAACACTTGTAATACAATACTCAAATGTCCTTCATGTTCTTCTTCCGACTTTGAATAAATTAGAATGTCATCAATAAAAACCACTACAAACTTATCCAAATACTAATGAAAAGTCTGATTCATATATTCAATGAATACACCAGGTGCATTGGACACACCAAAAGGCATCACGGTATACTCATAATGACCATACCTCGTTCTGAATGTTATCTTCGGAATAACCCCCGCTTTAACTCGAATCTGATGATAACCCGACCTCAAATCAATCTTTCTAAAAACGCAAGCTCCCACCAACTGATCCATCAAATCATCAATCCTCGAAAGTGGATATTTATTCTTGATAGTCACCTTATTCAATTGGCGATAATCGACACACAACCTCATGCTACCATCCTTTTTCTTAACCAATAACATAGGAGCACCCCACGGAGAAACACTTAGACAAAAAAATTTCTTCTCAAGAAGCTTTTCAAGTTGTTTCTTCAACTCACTCAGCTCTGAAGCTGACATCAAATAAGGAGCCATCGACACTGGACTAGTACCCGGTACTAAATCCACAACAAACTTTACCTCATGCTCCGATTGTAAATCACTTATGTCATCTGGAAACACATCAAGAAATTCTCGAACAACATGTAACTCAACACCCACTTGTTCACTTGTAACGCCGTAAACAAAGCAAACATCTGGGTTTCATTTGCTAGAAGTCCATCCACTTGCTTCGCAGATAGAAACATCATTTCCCCACCATCGCCAAACTCTGGAAACTCTACCGTCTTTGCATAGCAGTTGATATGCACGAAGTTAAATTCTAACCAATTCATTCCTAGTACAACATCCATATGGCGCAAAGGAAAACACACTAAATCCATCAGGAAATCCTTACAGTAGATGGTAAAAGGTCATTTCAAACACACACGGTTAGTTGTAACTGAACCGTCAGCAGGCATTTCAATCAACATATTACCATTCATAACAGTCAAAGGCAAATTCAACCTGGTCATGCACTCAATCAAAATAAACAAATGAGTAGCTCTAGTATCAATTATAGCAACCAATTCAACATCATTAATAAAATAAACACCTCTAATCAAGTTGTCTTTCTTCCGAGCATCTTAGCCACTCAAGGTAAACACTCTACCAGTAGTCTGGGCCGCAGTAGCAACCTTCTTCGGTTTCTGGAACTGAGTACTAATATGTCCTGCTTCACCATAATTGAAACAAGTCGGTTCAACATTCGTACACTCATTCTTCATGTTACCCTTCTTACCACATCTATAGCATCTTATCACAGTAGAAGTGCACACATCAGATTTGTGACCTGCTTCGCCACACTTATAGCACTTGAGAGGAGTAGAACCCGCTCCCTCACTTGGCTTCTTCCCATCTGTAATACCCATATATAAAAGACATACATCAAAGAATATTTTTCATATATAAATTCAAGTTTGGTACTGAAATACAATAAGTTATTAGAAACACATTGCATAAATATAGCCACTACAAAATAAGGTACTAATACAAAAAGGCTATAAATAATACAAGATGTTCACAAAATAAAAAGTCTAAGAACTAGATCCGAAGATCTCAAAAGTCCACAGCGGAAGAAAGCCATCAAACAAGCAAAGATAATCAAGTTGCCTTATCTTTACCCTTTACGGAACCTGAAGTACCTGAAATAAGAATATCAATATGGGGTGAGATAAAACATCTCAGTGAGTTCCCTATCTTAGAGTTCTCTCGACTCTAAAGGGTTCGAATCTTAACACTACTCAAGTCGGGGGAAAACCTTGACTTCGAGTTCACATAACAACTAGAGACATCAATGTCAAATAAAAACGGAGCACACAAGGTGCTTTAAGGCATCTTTCCCAGCCCAACCATCTCTTATGGAAAGCAAGTACGGGTCACTCAATCCATAATGTGTAGATAACTTTCCCCGCCCAACCATCTCTTATGACAAGCAAGCACATGTCACTTATCATCTACCAAAGGTACTTTCCCTGCCCAACCATCTCTTATGGCAAGCAAGCACGGGTCATGGTCATCCATTAAGGGATTTGAATCCACAGATTAATTATATCCCCCCATCCGTCCGTCACATGGGACCCCGACACGAGCTAAACATAATTAAATTAGGATTATAACGCAATGGGAACACGACTTCCATCTGTTCACAACTACTTAACACGGGGATACTATTCGGGTATAGGTGTCTAAGCATTGTCAAGTCTCTAAAACAGTTCCATATCAACCTAGGTAAACCTAACTACCTCACAAGTTATACCTTTTATTTCCTTTAGTTCACAAATTCCCTAACTTAACATAATTTCGGTTCATTTGAAAAGTTGGGTAAAACTCGGGTAAAAATAACATTTTTCGGCATCATGTGATAATACATATTTTTAGCTTCAAATCGGTATAAAGAACACTTAAATCGGATAACCGAGGAAAACGTTATGAATTTTCAAAGTTTGGAACAAAATAATTTTCCCCCAATAGCTACAACATTAACCCGTTAACGCCTGGGGTTAACCAGTTAACCAAATCAGAAATAGAAACACAATAGCACACAAACATCTACGTTAGCCGGTTAACACCCTGGATTAACCGGTTAACCAGAAACCAGAAGCTAAAAAACACGTTTTCAAAATGGTAGAACCTACCAAAATCAATTCAAACCTCAAAACAATTCATAATAATGTTCCTATACCTAATGTCAGCATGTTCAAGCCTTTTTATCGATTTCTAACCGTTTAAACTATCGACTCTAAGATTTTTCCATAACAACCCTAAAACTCAATCAAAATCTAAAACAAAATTTCTAACTATGAACCCACCTCTAGCAAGATGATTGGAGAAGATTGAGTGATGAAATGGGTGATGGGAACTTCAAGGATCAAGAGCTCTCTTCTTCTTTTTCAAGACTTCCTCTTCTTCTTTTTTCTATATTTCTAATTTTAGAAAACATAAAGAAAAGAAAACTTAGGTCTTAAAGGAAAATTTTTTTTTTCCTACCAACGGGTCGAAAAAGAGAGTATCCAAAAATGTCTCTTAAGCCACAATTTTATAAAACCTCTGAGTCAGCTAATATTAGTTAATATAAATAAGTCCTGCTAACTGCTCTAATTATATTTGTTAAAATCTCTCAGAGCATCCCAGAACATTATAGATATCAAATAATATTATTCAGAGCATTAAATAAATTACGGGGTATTACACCATCATTACTCGTCGGCTTCCCCTTGTCATTTAGAGTCGCATAAGGTATTCCTCGAAACTGACCCTTGTCTCTCTTCTCACTCACCTTCTTATAATGAGCAGATCGAGCTCGACTATCCTCGTTATAGATCCTACTCTTATCCACAAGCTCAGCATACCTGCGGATCTGCTGATAACCAATCGCTTGCTTGATTTCTGGTCTCAGCCCATTCTCAAACTTCAAACACTTTGACAACTGAGCATCATCACTGTTGTAGTGAGGATAGAACTTCACTAACCTCTCGAACTTGGCAGCATATTATGCCACCATCATATTCCCCTACTTCAGCTCTAAGAACTCAACATCTTTCTTATCACGAGCGTCTTCAGGAAAATACTTACTCAAAAATTCCCTCCTGAACACATTCCAAGTTATCACTGCCCCAACTCCCTTTAATCTCTGACAGGTATTATCCCACCAATCTTCAGCCTCTTCATCTTGAATATGGGTGCCAAACTGCACCTTTAGAGCATCAAAGCACGCCATAGTCTTGAAAATCTTCTCAATTGCCTTCAGCCAATTATGCGAGTTCTCTGGTTCATGGGAACCCTCAAACTTAGGCGGATTATTCATCTGAAAAACCCCCCAAAGCATTAAACTCTTCACGAACATTGTTCTGCGCTGTAGCCTGAGCAAGTGCAGCTACTGCATTCGCAAGAGCGCAATTTGAAGCAATTCTACAAATCAGCAACAACATCAGAAAACAACTCAATCCTCAAAACACTCAAACGCAAAAACCGACACGACAAACAACGACATGACACGACTAGACATACCGACCTGTGTAATACCCACTTTTCCCGGTTATAAAATAACATCTTTAAAGTTAT
Organism: Lathyrus aphaca; assembly: GCA_963966055.1. Lineage (NCBI taxonomy): Eukaryota > Viridiplantae > Streptophyta > Magnoliopsida > Fabales > Fabaceae > Lathyrus > Lathyrus aphaca. The sequence goes on from OZ014523.1 coordinate 283,270,825, forward strand.
AAATCAGAGTTTCAATTAAAAGTGGAATGCTACTGTTTCAACATAAAGCACAAATAAAGTTTTTCATTAAACAACAGAAGTAGATAATTCATCAGTACTCATGCTCATTGGCATAAAACATTTCAAAACCAAAATATATCTTTAGTGTATTACATGGATACGTAACTAACAACTTCATAAAAAATAGAAATAACACAAAACAACAAAAGTCACCATTCCCATGTTATGTATAAGAGCGCCCTATGACTCGAATAAGCAACACCACACCAAAACGCTCTCAAGTACCTGAGCTATCTGTACTCCCCAAGAAGTACAGACACAACATCAAAAACAAAGGGGTGAGAAAACGACTCAATATATTAGCGGTGCAAATAACATTTTGAAAGAGTAATCTCATACAATTCATTCACACATATCATAAATCATTCATTCAATCATATGCAAAGTGACTCCATGACTGTAAACACCCCAAATTTTCCCTCACTAGGTTCACACCATGGCTTGTGATCTTTCATATTTGCACTAGTTCAAGCATATCATATCATATTTCATTTTTGTTTCACTGCATTAGTTCAAGTTCATCTGCATCTAGGGTTTGTAATCTGAGCAATCCAAGGATTCATCTGAGCCACTCCAAAGGTCTCCAATCATTTCAAGAGGGTCCACGTATGTTCAATCATCATTTTATATCCCTCAAATGTCAAGGAAGTCAATAAATCACAAGAACTTGGAAGGCATGGAAGCAGAGCTAGGGTTTCACTACATAGATGACCTGAAATTAGGGTTTTGGTTTCAGAGGCCATAACTCCAAATTTTTTGGTCATTATTGTTTCTAATGGTCTTAATATGTTATAAGGATCATGTGTACCAACTTTGATGAAGAAATTCATTGTGGAAGTCATTTGTTCACTGGGTAACTTCTTGAGCAAGTCAGAGCAAAATCAGGGCATTTGAGGCCCCCAACATGGGAACCAAAGTGGATTTTTCATCAAATTGAAGTTATATGATCTTTATTTGATCATTGGAGTGCTTGGAAGTTCACAAAATTGAATAAAATTGAGCTAAACCAAAAGTTGCCAAAAATGGAAATGACTTGTAATGTAAACTTTCCATTTTGGGAAAGTTTTTCAACCTCCTCTTTGTCAACGAAAAATGCTTCAAATGAAAAATTGTTGGTCATGAAAGTTGTAGATTGGATCATTCCCTTTTCAAAAAGTACAATAACAAGTCCTAATTCATTATGGAACTCAAGTTATGATCTTGCAAAATTGGCAAAAATCCTATAATTTTCAAGAATGCACCAAAGAGGGATTTTTGCAAAACCACATGCCAAGCCATTTTGTGACTTCAAACACACTTCTATGTATCATAACATCATAGTGCATTGCCTTTAGATCAGAATTGCCCAAAGAATTGAAAGATTTCATGCCTTGAACATCAAGAATTCTCAAAGGGGCCAAAACTTCACATAATTGCAAAAGGTCCCATAACTTTGCTCCCACTTGCTGAATTGCCTCAAGATTGATTTTGTGGACCTCCTTGAACTCAGCTGCACATGGACAAGCCAATGAGCCAACTACACCATTGCCCATACCTCAAGTACACAAGTTGGTGACTTTTTGCAAGAAGCCCATACCAATCACCATAGGCCACAACCACTTCTCTGACCTATCACAACTTGATATGTGGACCAAAGGAAGATCATAACACACAACATTGCAAGCTGAAACCTAAGATTGATCAAGTTTCCAAAATCTCTCCCTCTTTCATTTTCCTTCGAAACTCTCAGCTCACTTACTCAAACTCAAAACCAATTCCATCATTCATCTCAAAATCACTCACTGATCACAAAGCAACCACAAAAACAGCCAAGAACACACCATACACAAAACACGATTCTCAGCCAGTTGAAGTGTAAACTCACAAACCAACCATTCTCAAAGCCTTTGAAGCATTCCATTAGCCTCAGGAGGTCAAAGGGAGTCATTTTGCACAAATGAAGATGCCAGAAAGCTCAAGTTTGGAAAGCTCCATCTCAGGTAGTCATCTGAATTCATTTTTCCAGAACTCCTATTTTATGTTACAATAAGAAAGAGCACGCTTCACTGATCACTCTGAGCTTTGAATTTTCGAAAATGGTGTAGAAATAAGTATGTACTAAATCTCTGAAATTTTTGCCATTTTTATGTTTCTCTTCGAATCTTAGGATTGAGCCATAAGAAATTTGTTTTGAAGGTGGATTTGGATTCAGGGAGGTGAGAGGAGTTAATCTGGAGCTTTAGAGCTCCAAAATAACCTAGGGAGAGAGTTGGAGATTTTCAGGTGAGGGTGTCACCGGAGAAGACGACCGGAGCTCTTCTCCGGTGACATGAAAGTGATTAGTTTGATAATTAGGGTTAGGGTTTTGGTTTAAATGTGAACCATTAGATTTTCATCTCCCGCGTGTGTTGTGTGGCTGAGATCATTTCATTAGTTTTTAATTAGGGTTTAATAATTAATTAATTAGGATTAATGAAATTTGAATACTGGCCATAGGATCTGGCGCGCAGTCAACCCAGGAAACCCCCAAATTCAATCTCAGCCCTTCACTGCGTTTACTTCTGTTTATTTCATTTTTTATTTCAATTTTTCTTATTTGTTTTGTACATTTTATTAAAAATAGTTAGAAAATTCCAAAAATAATTTCATTCTGCATTTTCACTTCAAATAATTTTCTCAACCCAAAAATATTTTTATTTTTATTTTTTGCATTAAAAAATCATTTTTAAAACATTTAAATGTTTATTTTAATTAATTAATGAGAATTAATTAATTAAAATATCATTTAGGTTTCTAAAACTCCCAAACAAATTCATATTGCATCTTTAAACATTTAGAGACATTGTCATACCATCCATACAAATTTCTTTTTTGGTTTTGAATCACCTTTGATAATTTTCTTGAATTTAGGGTTCATAAAATTCACATTTTAGAACCCTAACTTCAAGAATTCTTTTCTGCCTAACCAAGAATGGTATGACAATGGTTCTTTTTGCATTGATCTTCATTTGACATGTAGTTTCTAGCATAATTTTTTCACAAATTTCTTCTGCATTTTTGATTTGATTTGCATTTTTTCCCTTTAGGTACCTTAAAACCCTAGATAACTTAGAAAAATCATAACTTTCATTAGGTTAAGAGTTAGGTCTTCTCCTTTGGGGTATGATATCATATAGGGTTAGGGTTCATTTGATTCCATTTTCATTTTTTTATCTTATCATTTGCTTATGTTTTTGGTTTTTGCATCTCATGTTGTATGAAAACCCTAATTTCCCATCTTCCTTTGCATACATCTTGCATAAGCATTCATATAAGAACTTGACATGACATTTATTACATCCACATGACATATAAGACATCATAGGACACATTAGAATCATGCTTGATCATTTCTTCATCCATTTTCCATGTTATGCATTCATTACATTCCATGAACTTTCATGTTCTTTCATGCTTCTTCCATGCTTCATTTGCATTCTCATCACTTGTATGATCATTCATTGCATTTGACATGCCTTTGCATCATCTCTTAACATCATTTGCATCATGAACATGCTTCTGGTTTTGGTTTGCATCCTTGCATACATCTCATTTTCACTTCATTCTTTCTTTTATGCTAACCATTTCAGGTGGTAAGTACTTTGAGAAGTGAATTTGCCTTCACTTCTCACATTCTCTTCTCTTTTATCTTATGCATTCATTGCTGCATTTTGCTTTTGCCTTAGAGTGATCTTGCTCATTCATGTTCCTCCTTCACTTTCTTTCATCAAGTAGCTTATCTTCTTAAGTGAAGTAAGTTAGCTTGTTTCTTCTGCTTCTCCTCCTTTCATTTGCTTCTTCCTTGGTGGCTTTTCTTGAAGATCTCTTGCAAGCCTCATAAACCTAGGAACACCCAAGCATGATAACAATTAGGGTTTTGATTAGTCCCCCATTAGTTTACCTTTGTGTCTTCTTTTGTGTCTCTCTTCTCATCTCATAATCAAAGACTAAACCTTTAAGGTTTTAAGGCTTTGTGATTAAAGGTATGCCTGCATCCTTCTCTTAGGATAGAGTGTATAACTTTAATCCTAAGTGTTAAACCCTTAATGTGTTTAAATCTTTTAATCAATCCATCTAATAATCACTAAGACAATAATCTTGTAACTTGGGCCTTGCATGAGGGTTCTAATTCTTCCTTAATTGGTCAAGAAGGACTAACCCTAGTGTTAATGGACAAGTCCCCCTCAAGTTGTCTTACAGACCATAAAATCCATTTCTTAATTTTACCATTAACTAAAATCCACTTTAATAAAGGTTTTTTTTTGTCATGAGGTTAATCCCTAATCATGGATTAAGTTGAGGTATCTTCCTCAGCTTAAATGTTCTCATCTATTATCCTTCTATTAGGATGGTGTAATGGGTCCATTAAATCCTTGATTATGGCTTAAACTCATTACTTAACACTAAACAAAAACTCAAAAAAACATCTAAATAATCACAAGTAGGTTAATGATCTTAATCCTACATCATGGTAATTAAGTTTGAGGTGTTTACTTCATACTTAAGGTATTCTCATTACCCATACTCAAAGGGAGGATGTGATGAGTTTACTGACCTTTGGTTTGGGCTTAAGCTCATTAACTTATGACAAACACAAAAAGCAATAAAAGATTGAAAACACCAAAAACAAACAATAATCGTCTCTTTCGGGATTCTTTTCTCATCACATTCATTCGTAAACGAGAACTTGCTTCTTCTGTTTAATGCAAGACAGTTATCACCTGAGCCAGACAGGTCATACACTTGAGCATAGGCAAGCAAGCAGTTCACCAGTCAATTTAAGCACCCAGTCTCTTTGAGTCGAACTACGGTGTTCTGACTTCCTCATTGCACGAGAGGATACATAGGCATAACTTAACTGTTATTGAACAAAAGTCTCTGTATATTCCCCCTTTCTTCCAGCATTATTCTTTAAGCCTCATTCCTGAGCATTTCATTTCACATACCTTTTGCACTGACACCTGTACATTCTTTTCCAGCTTTTGCACACAGATAACACTGACACTACCCATTTAAACACAAACTTTTAAGCGTGGATCCCGTCGAGTATGACGGACAATCAGGGTGCTAATACCTTCCCAGGTTGTAACCAACCCCCTTTCTCAGTTTCTCTGGTTCGCGACCGTCTTATCCATCCTTTCTAGGTTTATGCAGCATTACCTTTCCTTCGGGATAAAAATGCCTAGCTGGCGACTCTTTTCAATTCATCTTCATGTTCCCTCTTTCGCCAATCGTTCGCGTCTGTACCCATTCTGACCCGGTGTCATTTGGTGGGAGCGACAGCTTGGCGACTCTGCTGGGGAGAGAAAATCACTACAACCAGGGCTTTTGGTTCTTTCTGTGGGTTCCTCCTAGCGCTTGTTTGATTTGTGTTTACAAGGGTGTTATGTGCTAATTGTGCTTTGTATATTTGCTTTATTTTATTGCTTTATGTACAGTTTCATTTACCGCTCTCTTTATAGTTTTTTATACATCATACTGTCATTATCGTTGCTGGATCTGGTTTTCCTTGGTGGGTGGGGTTTTCACTGAGAGATTAAGGTCTTATACCTGGGACCTGAGTGACACCTAGGCTAGAGTGGTTCATATTCTTTCCCATTCCATTTCGGTCTGGTGCGGGAATATGAAACACGGTTCAGATGTGGGTTTCTTCTTGAGAACTCTGTGCTACAGATTTCCTATAGTGCTAGGGCTATCTGGGAAGCCTGCTAAGTCTGGATGACCTTTATTATGACCTTTAGAATCTGGGATGAATTAGAGGAGGATCTTTTATGGTTATTGTAAACACTGTATCTCCGGGTTAGAAGTGTTTACACTTCTCATAACTGATCCAAGTCTGACGATCCTTGTTCTAGAACACTACATGTGAGGGGGTTGGGTTATTTACAGGTTTTGCAGGAACCCTTGACCACATCATACCCTATTACTGTATTGTTTAAGAATACCCCATTTTGGACAGCTCTTGTGATTACCTCGAACATGTGACTCTTTATTTGAGTCCCCCACCCCGGTTACTGGATTTCTGAGCCTCCATCCAAACTTTTGAACATACATGGACTTATACCAAGGCAGATAATCGGATCCAGCTCTCGATCACAAACCCTTTCATATCATTTTCATACATCATCATTGCATCATTTAACATTTGCTTATTTGTTTTTCAGGGTATCCATCATTTCATATTTGGTTTGGTTTTGACCCCTCTGTTGCTTAGACCTCTGCTTCAGCTATCTTCTTCAGCATCTCCATCATCCTGTCAGAGACCCACCTCCAGCACCTGCATCAGTCTGTCAGAGACTCACCTCCAGCTTCTCAACCTGTGATCTTCATCAACAGCTTATTTTCAGCTTCTTCATCAGCACTCATGGATACTCCAAGGAAGAGCAACATATCTTACCATTTCTTTGAGCCCATCTTGACTGGTATCAGGCAAGTCCAGTCCCTTATCACACCTGACCACATCCCACTATTCAGAGAGCACTATGGGGGTATTTTGGACATAGTCGTGGATCTTGATTCATCTCAGAGGAGCATGATTCACACATGCTTGCAATTTTATGATCCTCCTCTTAGATGCTTCACCTTTCCTGATTTCCAGATGGGACCACTGCTAGAAGAGTTTTCCTTGTTGATTGGAGTTCCTATTAGAAGAGGGATCCCCTTCAACCCGGAGATGACTACTCCCAGAGGTGAAGAGATAGCTAGGGCATTGCATTTGGAGCCTGCCCTCATTGAGCAAAACATGACAACCAAAGCTGGGATTCCTGGCTTACATCTGGACTTCTTGATTTCTCAGGCCACCCTGAAGGCTGCAGTGGGAGAATGGAAGGTAGTCTGTGCACTTCTAGCCCTCAGTATATATGGGGTTATATTGTTTGCAAATGAGCCCAAGTTTGTAAGTAAGAATGCCATCCACTTGTTCCTGCTGAGGAACCCAATGCCTACATTACTGGGAGACTTCTACTACTCCATCCACCAGAGAAATGAAAAGCAAAGGGGGAAGTTGGTCAGATGTTGTGCTCCTATGTTCTACTCTTGGCTGCTCAGACACTTGCCTAAGTCAGATTCCTTCTTGAACCCCCATCAGCAAAAGAATTGGGCTAAGAGGTTCATTGCCTTGACTTCAGATGACATCAGGTGGTGCACCCAGAGCACCAAAGGCAAGGATATAATTACCAGCTGTGGGCAGTACCCTAATGTGCCTCTGATAGGAGTAAAAGGTTGCATCAATTACAACCCTTTACTGTTTAAGAGGCAATTGGGATATGCCTTGGTTCATCCTCCCAGAGGACAGGATTTGGATGAGACTCTCTACTGTGAAGTTCAACCTAACTCTGCTATTGTTAGACAAGCTACCTGGGCTTGGGATAACATTCAGACTAAGGAGACAACCATCCTCGGAAAGTGCAACAATATTGCTTCAGCCTAGTACTCTGACTGGTCTCGTGCTAGAGCTCAGATCACCAGGATGCCTTTCACCTTGGAAGACACCCCTGGGCCCTCTACATTGCAACCTGCAGCAACTGTCAGCCTAGAGGAATTTGAAAAGCTGAAGGAAAGGAATGATCAGCTGGCTAAAGCCCTGAAGAAGACTCTCTGGGAGAGAAACGACAGTCGTATGGACATTGAAATATTGGAAAGACTCAAGATTAAGCATCTGACCAAGATTGAAAGGACAGATGACTATATCAGGAAGGCAAGATCCGGGGAGTTGATACTGAAGAATGCCTGCAAGGAGGCCAAAATTCAGAAAGCTATGGCAGAGCATTATCTGGAGAAAAGCCAGGCTAGGTGGGTTAGGATCACCGAAGCCCGTGCACAAGAAGACCAGAGGACTCAGGCCAGGATAAAGCAGCTGGAGGCCAATGAAAAGAAGCAGCAGGAGGCTTTGTTGGCAACTCAAAAGGAGATATCGAAATTGAAACCCCGGGCGGGGTTAAAGAGATCAAAGGATCAGGACAGTCATAAGAGGCTAACCAGTGCCCTTGCTACCAGGAACCTCCTCATTAGGACTATTACAGAGCACCCAGCCGGTCCGGTGACTGAGGCTCTCCTGAAGGAAGTCAGGGAGGACGACTTTGGATTGGATATCTGATCCTTTTGCTTGTATTTCTTTCTTTTGATGTACTTTTCTTTTTGTTGCATTTTGGACCCACCTTGGGCATGTATTGTAAATAAACTATGTATTTTCATCCTTTTGTAATATATCTGTTTATTTTATTGGTGGGCTTTCTCTCAACATCATCCAGCATTTTCTCGAGGTCTGGAAAGGTCAAAACCAAGAACCAAACCGGATACCTTGGAAGACAAATAAGCATATTGCATTGCATACTAACATTTTTCTTTGTTTTGTAGGTTTTGTTTGTTGTTTGTTTATCACTTTGTTGTGGTTTCAGGAAACATTGCTCGTCGAAGGGTGTTCCCTATCAACCGAGCACACTGGTACCTAACACGTAACAACCTTCCAGGCATTCAGATGGATCAGGTGCAGGAGGACCTGAATGAAGTAAGGAATCAGATGGAAAACGAAAGGGTTGAAATGAGAAACCAAATGACCCAGTTTTTGGCTTAGCTCAGAGCCAGGAAAGGCTGAGGGAATTGGTGGAAAGACAGACTCCTGAAGAGCCTCACCCTGGTACAGGAGGAACCAGCAATAATGAACGCGGACAACCTCGCATTGACCCACCAGAGTTTGGGCCCCATTTGAACCCCGATGTTAATGGTGTAAGGAATGTTCAAGGTAATACTACTAGAGTCAGGGTCTTGCAGGAAGATCCCCAAGAGGAACAGTTCACAGTTATAGGGGCTGAGGATGAGGTTTATGACCGAAGGTTGGATGAGATTGCTGAAAAGCTAAGGTCTTTGGAATCTCAGAATTCCCTGGGCTTCGACGTAATGGATATGGGGTTGGTAGATGGGGTGAGGATTCCTCACAAATTCAAGCCCCCATGCTTTGAAAAATATAATGGTACCTCCTGCCCGTGTACTCATCTGCAGTCTTTCTTAGGGAGACTCAAAGCTTATACCATGGACGAGAAGTTATGGATGTTCTATTTTGAGGACAGCCTGACTGGAGCTTCAAGAGAATGGTATTCACATCTGACCAGGGCCACTATAAGATGTTGAAAAGACTTGGCCGAGGCCTTTATCCGTCAGTACCAGTACAACCTAGACATGGCTCCCAATAGAACCCTTCTAATGGGCATGTCTCAGTATTCGAGGGAAAGCTTCTAGGATTATGCTCAGAGGTGGAGACAGCTTGCTGCTGCTGTCCAGCCACCCATGTCTGAACGGGAAATGGCGGACATGTTTATGAGTACCTTGCAGGGAACTTATATTGACCGACTTGCTGCATTCTCCTCCACCAGTTTTGCCGATGTAGTTATAGCTGGTGAGAGAATAGAAAGTCTTTTGAATATGAGTAAAATCTTTGACAACGGTGCAAGCTCCTCCAACAATACAAGAAAATCTTTTTCAGGACCCCGAAGGGCGAGTGAAACAAATGCTATTCATGCAGGCCGGGGCAGACCCCAATACTCTCACAGATCAGTGGCAACCGTTACTATCCCGGCTCCAACTCCACAACAACC